>JAPTHN010000236.1:0-320573 GCA_026936325.1 Platynereis dumerilii | reverse complement strand
ATTTAGTGCTATGTGTGCTTTCTTCATTGTATAGCTATTTCAAATTCTATCAAGTACTATCATAAGAATTTTGATTTTCTTCTTTGTTTATGCTATATGTTGTATTAAAGGTTTTCCAAAGGGCAGAGTCCTGTGACCCTATATATTCTGGAGTGGTGTAGAATCTATTGAATAATCCAAATCTGCAGTGGTCACAGGGTTGCCAGCCTCAATCAGATCAATGCAGAAGTCAGCAAGAGTTATTAGATGTGAGGGGATCATGTAGCTTTTCAGTTATTGCTCAATAATTTCATCATGCCACAATCATAAAAGGCTATCGCAGCACCTGCTCTGGTCTCCACAGACTGCGGCCAGATATTGGGCGTTCTTCGTACGATTATTCGCAATGCAAAGTACATTAGCTACTCAGGCTTCCAATATTTATCACAGATTAGAGTAGGCCTATGAATCACTGATAAAATCTGGATGAATGCAGTTTTTGTAGTTTTATTTACATGTAAATGTTAACAATGCTAAGGAAAAACACTACTACAACCATTTACTTATATTTTCAGCTCAAGATGAGACATTTGTATTTTTATTAGGACATTGTCAGCCATGTTCTTAACTTCCACCTGAAATCTTTTGAAAACAGTTGTTGATTCAAATAATTCCCCTTTTTGTTGCACAGCAACTAATGAAAAGGCTGAAACATCGAAAACATTCAATCTGGTTTTGTGGAGGAAAAAGTTCAGAAAACAGTTTTGACAAACTGCCTAGTTTCCGTTTAGCTGTCCTGTAGCATGCCATTCAAGACTAAAGGAAGCTTCAACAAGATTTTATACAAAGACTTGTTCTCTTTTGTGGTCGAATAATCACAGACAAACAGGCAAGATGCAAGTGAACACTTTTTCAAGTTGGAAGCCTTTAATAAAAGGAGTAAAGTAGCCAATCATCAAAGTCAATCAATGCTGATTTCAACTGTGCATGCTATTTTACCATTTACAGTAACTTGTCATACTGGACCTTGTTGTTAGGCTGTCAATCAGAGTCTATTGAAGGAAACAGCCAAGCAATAGAGTCCCAAGGAATAGAGCACAGAAGCAATAGAGTGGCCATGAAGGGCCTAATGACCTCACAGAGAGTCAGATGACCTCCCAGGGACCTTGTGGCTCCTACAGGAGGGCCTTTCGTGACATGCTAAGCCTTCGGACGTGGAAGGAATGTGTCTGGTTCAGGTGAGTAATGGATCTTGTGACAACTACTTTTCAGAGTGTTTCTGTATGATAAAAGCCACTCACTGGTGGATGCCAAAATACAGTATAGAGATACCATTCTTACAGTATAGAGGTACCATTCTTATCCCTTTGTTTATTCTGCCCACACTCCCCTTGTGTCAGTTGTGTGTCAATTGTCCTGCCAAGTGTCACCCTGAGGGACCCATGTGTCAAGAGCACTTGTTTAAATCTCCTAATTCAGTTTGACACTTGACACTGTCTTGATGGTGCATACATCTCACAGGAAACTCGGATGCTAAGTTGACAACTGCAGCTGGAAACAACAAGAAACAATTGAAGTTGTTTAAAGCAGACTTACAAAGAGTCTCACTTGCGACTGAATGTGTTTTGCAACCAGGCTGCTCTACCGCCGGACTCTGTGGACTACATTGTGAATTGACTTCTAAGAAAAGCCTCAATTGATTACATTTAAATTCTCAGAGCTGATACCGAAGTCCTTCCAAGCTACCTGTCCCTCCAAGTCACTTGTCTCTGGTTTCAAACTAATTCAAGCCCAAATTTAAAGGACTGATTACTTTCTAATGTGCTGTATGTAAAGATGGGCGAAGGCAATTTTTGTGGCTTTTTTGGTTCATTAGCAAGAGTTCAATGAACGTACTTGTGTTTGCTTTATCCTAAAAAGGTGATGTTTTTTAGTAAAGTTTTTGTTTCACACTGCCCATTGCTTCACACTGCCCAATGTATCACACAGCCACAAGCTTGCTTGATCTACAGGCTCAATCCCAGTTAAATGGATGGGCAAATTCCAGTCCAAAAAAAGTGAAAAAGTGACCATCACGGAAACAGAAATTTTTGCTCAATATCTTTTATACATTGTCAAGCAGTGTAGTTTCTGGAATATCTTTCACTAATCTTAACTTTTATTTTGCTCATTTCCAATGCAATTTTACAGGTTAAAATGAGAAATGGTAACGTAATTTACAGTTTAGAACTAATTTACACAAATTTGGACACTTCGTCTCTTCTCAGTGCAAAAATAATCATCACAAATTCATGAAATTTACCAAATCATCTCAGGCATCAATGGCCTACAAAAATTAAAAATAATTGTTTTTCTATCTCTATTGGTCTTGCTGTGGGCTATGACCATGTAACGTAATTTACATCTAAAAACGACAAAATCACTTTCCGACCTTCTTTGGCCTCCTGTGAAGTGAGTTTTCCATATATTTCAAAACCGTAAATTGTACCAAAAACTAGACTTTTCATACTTGGCAGTGAAGTTCTTAAATTAAAGAATTGGCAAATATTAACATGATTAAAGTGGCCTTGAATCTTGGTAACGTAATTTACAAGAATTATGTGACTTTTTTAAATAAAAACGTATTTATAGATTTTTTTAAAAGTTATGAATTGTTTTGTATAAAGGACATTACAGTTAGGCACATTTCCATTCATTTCTCAAGTCAATACCAGCAAATATAGTGCTACAGCGTCATATTATATGAAACCATACAGCCATTGGACATGCCATTTTTCTGTTTTTCGGCTATTCAACATGGAATTTAGTCCAGTTCCAATCACATATTACATGCATATTGTATATGACTAAATGTCTATATAAGTAGTCTAAATAACTGCCAAATTTCAAAGTTGTAAAATGATTCTACTAGAAATGACAGCCAATACTCTTTGAACTTTCTTTATTTTTGGAATTTGCCCGTTTAACTGGGATTGAGCCTACAGTCTATTTGTTTCAATGGCAACAATAATGGAGTCCCGGGTTTGATTCTGTGTCAGTCAGTCTCAGACAAAGGACCGATAGGTCACGCAAAAGTTGTCATTATGAACATCAACTTCTTTGGAATATATCACCACTCACATCAGTGATGTCTTTAAAACTAGCGTTTGGATTCAGAAATTCTCAATGTAAAGCCCAACACACCGATCAATCATCAGATTCTATTTTAAAAGCAGTGTATAGCAAGGTCAGCAGTGATTTATTCTTCCAAGGGTTCAATCTTTATATTCATTCTGTTGGCTTCACTTGAGACTTGCCGGGCCAGGGGCCAAAATGTGGAATAGGGGAGTTTGTTTTTGGAGCGGAGGGACTCGCTTGGCCTTATCTGTTCTCAACAGTGACATAGCAATTTTAAATGAATCAAAGGCTGTCACGTTGCTTGCTTGTCAGATCTGATCTGCTGGGATCCCTCTGGGAATTCATCAAATCAACTTCTTGAAATCACAGAGCAGCCTCAAAGAAAATCAGAGGGAAATCTTAAGAGAAAATCTCCTCTCCGAGAGAAAATCTAAGCGAAAATCTTGGATTGCCTAAAGATGCAAATCTTCCGCTGAATAGATTGTCCCTCGCAGAATGACAAGATGGAACACGGATTAACCAGCTGAATGTGTACAAATGAAATGATTCAAACCAAATGGCAACCCTAATACCATGATTGCATGTCAGACAGGCAGTAAGAAGCAATTTCAAACTCAAACAACCTCCAAGATGGATCGATCAATTTCGCTGTTTTGAGCTCGTTCATTTGAAATCGGTGATCGTGAAAAGGATGAAATGTTTGAATGGAGACATTTGCATTGCATCGAATACAACATTTTGAACTTGTGTATTATCACCTCGCCGGACATGATTTTTACTGTCCCAAGCTGATATATATATTACATTTTTGACAAAATTGCCCCTTCATTGACGTGATCTGTCATACTGGAGATTTGAAAAATTAATTGATGTATCCCCTTCCTGCACACAATAGCTTGAAAATGCATCAATGACATCAAGCAATCACTGGGAAGTACAAAAAGAAGAAAAAAAACAAAAGAATGTGATGCAGACAACAGTATGGGGGATCAGTCATCAGCCAAATAAGTATGACAAATGACTGGCACACTTGAAATGCAATGGTTCTGTATCTTGTCATTGTAACATTTTCTTGCTTGCTTGTCAAGGAGAAACTTGCCTTCGAATCGGTCAGTTATCAAGAGAAGTGGACATCATGGGTCTTCTGTGCTTTCATAAAAAGGTCATAAATGATTTTTTTTATTGTAGAACAAAATGACGTCAGAGAGAGTCAGATGACCACCAAGGGACCTTGCTAGCTTCTACATAAGGGCCTTTCGTGACATGCTAAGCCTTTGGACGTGGAAGGAATGTGTCGGGTTTAGTGAGGAATGGATCTTGTGATGACAACTACTTTTACGAGTGTCTCTGTATGATACAGGCCATGTCAAAAGCCACTCAGTGGTGGATGACAAAATACAGTATAGAGATACCGTTCTCCAAGTTCTTATTCATTCTCCTTAATCTGCACACACTCCTTGTGTCAGTTGTGTGTCAATTGTCCTGCCTAGTGTCACCCTGAGGGACCCATGTGTCAAGAGCACTTGTTTAAATCTCCTAATTCAGTTTGACACTTGACACTGTCTTGATGGTGCATACATTCTCACAGGATACTCGGACGCTGAGTTGACAACTGCAGTTGGAAACAAAAAGTTGTAAGCAGACTTACAAAGAGTCACAGATCTGTAGTGTGAGCCATTCATTTGGAAAAATGGGAGTCTCACTTGCGACTGAATGTGTTTTGCAACCAGGCTGCTCTACCGCCGGACTCTGTGGACTACATTGTGAATTGACTTCTAAGAAAAGCCTCAATTGATTACATTTACAGGGTGCGGCAAAAAAACTTGCACCAGCAATGGCTGTGAATTAAAGCTGTTATATTTGCTTAACTAATGCTTCAACGAATACCAAAATCGGACATAATCAAGATATATCTAAATTGATGTTCTCAAAGAATTTTTCATTCTCATTAATTACTTTGCACATTCTATGTCCAAAGGCAATGTACATTGGTTTTTTGCAACTGCGTCATGTTTTTTCAAATACTGCCAAATTGCTGTTTTCAATCGTGCCATTGACACTTAGGGGGTTCTTCAGACATCCCTCTCAAACGTTGCCCACTTAAAATCGTTTGCAAATTTGAGATCTGGTGAAGAGGGGTGCTCTCATGTTGGATGAGAGGCTGTATTGGTTTATTGTAGGCCTGTCTTGGCTCTCTTGGCAGAACATACTCGAGCTAAATCTCACCAAAATAACACATTACTGTTAATAGATAGATAGACAGAAAGATATGGCAAGTCCAGCCCTCTGAAGCCAATTCTTGATGCTCCAAGGGTCGATTGAAGAGATGGGATGGCATGCTATGCATTCACCCCATGTCGAGATATTTTACTTGCTCAGCACAGAAAGTGATGTAGGGAGGCCATAAATGTATTATCTCATCTGATTGACATCCAGCGGCATTTTACTATGAAAGATCAACTTGAAAAATGTTGTCTTCAACATCCAGGATTTGAACCCATGCTGGCCAAAACCTTCACAAGAGCAGGCCTGAAATGGCATTATTCAGCCACCAAACTACTTGATGTTGTTGGGTTCTACACTAAGATTGACTTGGACAGAATAAAGAGCTAATAAAACACCCCAGGGTTGATTTTTATGCCGTTTTATGGAAATGACTATGAGCCATGCTGTTATCAGTAGGGAATGCAAAAACAATCACCTGACAACAACAGACAGGTCTTTTTCTGCCAAAACTTCACTTGAGTTATTCTCTTTCACTTAACTGCCTTTTATAAATAAATTTCGCTGCATTCAGAAATGTCCAGCTGGCCAGAAGTTAGCAGAACACTGCATGTGCCCTGCTTCGGTTTGGGCAAGCACACTTTTGCAGGTGCTACCCATGATTGGATATAGCAAGTGTTCTAGCTTTAATTTTACACTAATTTAACTTTTCAGCAACTGCTAATATGTTTGACTAGATATCCTATCACTCAAAATTCCATTCTATAATGTTCTATTTGATCTGAAATAATGTTCAGATGGTGCAATTTTTTTTGCCGCACCCTGTAAATTCTCAGAGCTGATACCGAAGTCCTTCCAAGCTGCCTGTCCCTCCAAGTCACTTGTCTCTGGTTTCAAACTAATTCAAGCCCAAATTTAAAGGACTGATTACTTTCTAATGTACTGTTATCCAGGACTGCTGTATGTAAAGATGGGCAAAGGCAATTTTTGTGGCTTTTTTGGTTCATTAGCAGGAGTTCAATGAATGTGCTTGTGTTTGCTTTATCCTAAAAAGGTGATGTTTTTTAGTAAAGTTATTGTTTCACACTGCCCATTGTTTCACACTGCCCAATGTATCACACAGCCACAAGCTTGCTTGATCTACAGTCTATTTGTTTCAATGGCAACAATAATGGAGTCCTGAGTTTGATTCTGTGTTAGTTGGTCTCAGACAAAGGACCGAAAGGTCACGCAAAAGTTGTCATTATGAACATCAACTTCTTTGGAATATATATCACCACTCACATCAGTGATGTCTTTAAAACTAGCTTTTGGATTCAGAAATTCTCAATGTAAAACCCAACACACCTATCAATCATCTATTTTGAAAGCAGTGTATAGCAAGGTCAGCAGTGATTTATTCTTCCAAGGGCTCAATCTTTATATTCATTCTGTTGGCTTTACTTGAGACTTGCTGGGCCTATAGGTGGCGCCAGGGGCTAAAATGTGGAGTAGGGGGAGTTGGTTTTTGGAGTGGAGGGACTCGCCTTGGCCTTATCTGTTCTCAACAGTGACATAGCAATTTTAAATGAATCAAAGGCTGTCATGTTGCTTGCTTGTCAGATCTGATGGGCCGGGATCCCTCTGGGAATTCATCAAATCAACTTCTTGAAATCACCAAGCAGCCTCAAAGAAAATCAGAAGGAAATCTCAAGAGAAAATCTCCTCTCCAAGAGAAAATCTACGAGAAAATCTCGGATTGCCTACTGATCAAAATCTTTCGGCGAGAGATTGTCTCTCGCAGAATGACAAGACGGAACATGGATTGCACAAATGTAATTATTCAGACAAAATGACAACCTTAATACCATCATTGCATGTCAAATAGGCATTAAGAAGCAATTTCAAACACAAACAACCTCCAAGATGGATCGATCAATTTCACTGTTTTGAGCTTGTTCATTTGAAATTGGTGATCGTGAAAATGGTGAAATGTAATACATGGTGTGATTGACGAGATATGTATTGCATCGAATACAACATTTTGAACTTGTGTATTATCACCTGGCTGGCCATGATTTTCACTGTACCAAGTTAATATATCAGGCCGAGAGACATGTTAAAGTTTTGAGGATGCCAGCAACATCACTGGCATTGAAACTGCAAGATGACATTAGAAATAAACACTGGCCTAGACAATGGAATTGTGTTTTCAGCACCATTGTTGCAGCATGGTGACATTTTAGGTCGGTAATGACTGAGAAAGAACCTTTTTTGACCGCTTATACAACTCAAATATGTGGTTTAACCAGGTGATAAAATCAAAACAACCACACAGACCAAAGCATTTTCAAAAGAAAATACTTGTTCAGTATCATTGTGGCCTGTATCATGGCCCATCTGATAGCCATTACAGCCTCTGTGTCTATTGCCCGAGGAAGACTTCACTTTTTCCTCTGTTGTGATATCAGTCACACAAAATACCTGCACCAAATGATCCCTCTGTTGATATTTCCCACCTAACAGCCACATTGTATGAGGTGGGGTGTGCTTCAGTATATATATTAATGGAGCAATGTATATGATGCTAATGCCAGGAATTTGCAGGGAAACACACAATGATATCCCTCCATGTAACTGTTTTTCTTTTTTACCACAAGGCAGCAAAATGTTATACAGGTATCTACAATGTGTTGTTTACAACATAATTTGGATTGAGCACTGATTACAGAAATAGATGTTTAAAAACTGGATGCGCACATGTAGACATATATGTCTTTTTACACTCTCCAGCATTAAAATAGAAATCAGCCAGCTATGCTGATATTGCATTCTTGACACAACTTCCCCCTCACTTATATGAACTGTCGTACTGGAGATTTTATCACTGGAGATAAATTGATGCACCCCCTCATGCAAAAGACAAAAGTGTCAAGCAATTGCTAAGAAGGGTAAGAAGAAGAATGTGACTTAAATAACAGAGCATGTGGGGATCAGTCATCAACCAAAATAAGTATGACAAACGACTGAGGGCACAGTTGAAACACAATGGTTCTGTTCTGATCATTGTAACATTGTCATGATTGCTTATCATACGAGAAACTTGCTTTCGAATTGGTCAGTTATCTGGAGATGCGGGCATCATGTGGCTTCTGTGCTTTCATACAAAGATGATGATTCTTTTTTACTATAGAAAAAAACTGTAAGTCAAGTTGCCATTAAAATAATCATGACTTACTGCATAATGATTGCACTTTTTCTTATGTGCTGGTCAAGGCAGTTTGCAAGACAAAAGTGAATCCAATTGGACAACCAATCTGGGAAAAGCTCAAGGAAAAACCAGGTTTCTGGCTTTGTGCATCAGGTGCTGTGAAATCTTCACAATCAAACTGCTGTCAAACTATGGTGACCACGTATCAAAACAAATAATTCACTTCCCAGCTCCGGAGGAGCGTATGACTTACAGGAAGTGATCCAAAAGTAAATATTTTTGTTTTCCATGTGGCTGCCTCATTGTGCCAATGTACCATGCATTTGGTAAGAGTATATTCTAGGAAAAAAATTCTGGGTGGAAAATAGGTTCACCAAGCCATCGTAATGTTTCTTGAGAAAATAACAGTTCCCCAGGCACTTTCTGTGAGTTAGACAGAACTTTTTAAATCAGGGGAAACTTAAAAGCTTTGATTGTTCAAATAATAAGGTCCATTTAATTGTGTAAAAGATACCAAATTTGCATATGCAACTAAAGTTACCTTATTTCATTTAAAATGTGTGCAATTGATAAATCACAATAATGTAACAATAATTTGTGTGTTATACAGCATTTGATAACTTGTTGATTAACAATCCCTTTCTACCAGAATATCCCACTTAGTTCATTCCTCGCTGAACCAGACTCATTCCTTCCACGTCCAAAGGCTTAGCATATCACGAAAGGCCCTCCTGTAGGAGCCAGCAAGGTCCCTGAGAGGTCATCTGACTCTCTGTAAGGTCATTAGGCCCTTCATGGCCACTCTATTGCTTCTGTGCTCTATTCCATTGCACCCTATTGCTGAGCTGTTAGCTTAAATTGACTCTGATTGTCAGCCTAACAACCAGGTCCAGTGCACATGACAAGTTACTCTAAATGTTCAAATAGCATGCACATGCTGTTGAAACCGGCATTGATTGACTTTGATGATTGGCTACTTTACTCCTTTAGCAAAAGTATCCAACTTAAAAATGTGTTGCCTGTTTGTCTGTTATTATTCAACAACAAAGGAACAACAAGTCTTAATAAAAAGGGCTGTTGAGCTTCCCAATGCTGTATTGTCATGCTGTGGGTCAGCCCAACGGAAACAAGGCAGTCTGTCAAAATTGTTTTCTAAACTTTTTTCTCCACAAAACCAGATTGAATGTTTTAGATGTTTCAGCCTTTTCAACAGTTGCTGTGCAACTAACAAAAGGGAATTATTTGAATCAACAATTGTTTTCAATGAGTTGATGGAACTTTTGGTTGAAGCTCACAAACAAGCACAGCTCACAACAGCCCAGTCTAAAAAGGAAGATCTGATCTTTAGCAAAAGATATAAATAATATGTGTAATCAATTTATTAATTTTAGAATTGGCAACATAAAAATCCATGTAAGAATCCAAAAACTGCAAATGATCCGAATTTTATCAGCTGAGCATAGGCCTACTTTGATTGGTGATAGATGACGGAAGTCGTGTGAGTGGCTGATTCATTTTGCAAAACTCTTTCTTGTGGGTAGCGCATAATCATATGAGGAACAACTGATATCTGGCCACAGTCTGTGGAGACCAGAGCAGGTTGCAGCATGATGAAATTATTTGGCAATAACTGAAATGCTACATGGTCCCCTCACATCCAATAACCCTTGCTGACTTCTGCATTGATCTGATTGAGGATGGCAACCCAGTGACCACTGCAGATTGGGATTATTCAATTGATTCTGTACCACTCCAGAATATATAGGGTCACAGGACACTGCCCTGTGGTAAATCATTGCAGCTACTTAAGTTAACATTGAGAAATCAGAAGATCAAATATCCTTACGACAATACTTTTAAGGTTTTTATGTCAAGAATTACTCAATAAAGGAAGAACAAGTCTTGATAAAAAGTCTTGTTGAGCTTTCTAATACTCTGATTGCATGCTATGGACAGCCAAACGGAAACAAGGCAGTGTGTCAAAACTGTTTTCTCAACTTTTTCCCTCCACAAAGCTGGATTGAATGTTTCAGGTTTTTCAGGATTTCATTAGTTGCTTTACAACTAACTCATTGGTATTATTTGAATCAACATTTGTTTTTAATGATTTAACAGAACTTTTGTTACAAAATGTTTTGCAACAGGCCAGTTTTAATAGAAAAGGTCTGTTTGTGAGCAGAAAATATAAGTAACAGTTGTTAGTAATTGAAGTATATTCTTTTCCTCAGAAAGAGAATGGTTAACCATCTTCAATAGATTCACAACCTAACAAGGTTACTGTAAATGGTAAAATGGCATGTACAGTGAAATCTACACTGATTGACTTTGATGATTGGCTACTTTACTCCTTTTATTGAAGGCTTCCAACTTAAAAAAGTGTTCACTTGCATCTTGCCTGTTTGTCTGTGATCATTCAACCACAAAAGAAGAAAAAGTCTTGTTAAAGCTTCCTAATTCTTGAATGGCATGCTATGGGACAGCCGAACGGAAACCAAGCAGACAGAAGCAGTCTGTCAAAACTGTTTTCCGAACTTTGTTCCACCACAAAACCAGATTGAATGTTTCGGATGTTTCTGCCTTTTCATCAGTTGCTGTGTAACAGACACAAGGGAATTATTTGAATCAACAATTGTTTTCAATGAGCCCACAGAAAATGACATTAACAGGATTTACAACAGCTCAGTGCTGGTAGAAAGGTCTGAACTTAAGCAGAAAATAGTTGTAGAACAATGTTTACTTAGAATTGTTAACATTAATATATATTGTAAACAAAATTTACAAAACAGTCTGTGATCAAATTTGATAAGTTGCTCATAGACCTACTCTGACTGGAGATGACAGAAGTAGTCTTGAGTGGCTTCTGTGTTTTACATTCTTAACTCTTTTTTGGGAGAGTGAATAGATCAGTATAATCATAATATCATGATGACTTACTGGCATCTAGCCACAGTCTGCAGAGACCATAGCAGGTGCTGCGAAAGCCTTTTATGATTGTGGCATGATGAAATTATTTGGCTATAACTGAAATGCTACATTTGTCCTTTCGCATCTTATAACCGTTGCTGAATTCTGTACAACGCCAGAATATATAGGGTCACAGGACACTGCCCTGTGGTAAATCATTGACTCAAATTAATGTAAACAAAGCAGGAGATCGAACATTTCATGACAGAACTTAGTAAGAATATGCATACCAAAAGAAAATGGTGTTCGTAGCTAATTCCTGCAGGATAAAGCATAATATAAAACAATAATTACTTTCCAACATCAAATCGTCTCCCTTTGTCTTTATATATAGTAATCCTGGAAAACAGCATGTTTGGAAGTAATCAGTCCTTCAAGTTTAGATTGGAATTACTTTGAAACCAGATACAAATGACTTGCAGGGACAGTTAGCTTGAAAGGGCTTGGGTGTAAGCCCTGAGAATTCAGATGTAATCAATTGAGGCTTTTCTTTGAAGTCAATTTAACAATGTAGTCCACTGGGTCCTGTTGTTTAGCAGTGTGCATGATTGCCAAACACATTCAGTCGCTAGTTGGACTCCCATTTTTCCAAATAACTGGCTCACACTGCAGGTCTGTGCATGTCCTGCTTTAAACAGTTTCAAGTTGTTTCTAGCTGCAGTCGTAAACTAGTGTCTGAGTTTCCTGTGAGATGTATGCACCGTCAATGCTGTGTCAAGTGTCAAACTGAATTAGGAGATTTAAGCAAGAGCTCTTGACACATGGGTCCCTCAGGGTGACACTTGGCTGGACAATTGACACACAACTGACACGCGAAGAGTGTGGGCTGAATAAGGAAAGGGGATAAGGATTCGGAGAATGGTATCTCTTCTCTACATTTGTCAACCACCCCCAAGTGGCTTTTGACGAGGGCTATATCATACAGGCTGAGATTGTTGTTTATGCTCTTGTGGCAGTCCTCCGAGTACTGGCAAGTGGTCATTCATATGTTGTTATTTGCACACTGTTGTCTGCGCACTTCCATGGCCAAAAACAGTATACTATGAACGGTTGTTCTTGGTCATCTCTTCACCTTTTACAACTTCTCGGAAATTGCTGTTGTAAGAGAGATAAAGAGGCGTGTTTACAAATTAAAATATTGGCATAAAAATAAAAACTGATTTCTATCTTTGATCCTGGACAGATTGACACAGAGAGAGAACTATTCCTGTTCAATGACATTATATATAGACATGAAGTTCTCTCAATTTTAAATGAACTTTGCACAAACTGACTTTCATATTTCTATATTGCTATTTAATGTCATAACTGTACTAATTTGGTACGAATAAAATAATAATAATATATATACCACAAAATGTTGTCATCTGAAAAACCATTAATATGGCGTTACTGTATGCAATTTCTAAATTACAATGCCAGAACGACAACTGCTGCATATCCAAGACAATAACTTATAATTGGTTAAGAAGTCTCTTTTTACCGGAATATTACATCTATTTCTCACTAAACCAGACTCATTCCTTCCACGTCCAAAGGCTTAGCATGTCACGAAAGGCCCTCCTATAGGAGCCAGCAAGGTCCCTGGGAGGTCATCTGACTCTCTGTGAGGTCATTAGGCCCTTCATGGCCACTCTATTGCTTCTGTGCTCTATTCCTTGGCACTCCTGTAGGGGCCAGCAAGGTCCCTGGGAGGTCATCTGACTATCTGTAAGGTCATTAGGCCCTTCATGGCCACTGAATTGCTTCTGTGCTTGACACCCTATAACATGTGGCTGTTACCTTCAATAGGTGCAGATTGACAGTCTAACAACAAGGTGCAGTAATACAAGTTACTGCAAACGGTTAAATAGCATGCACAGTGGAGAACTTTTTTTTTTACTTAGAATTGTTAACATTAATATTGTAAACAAAATTTACAAAACAGTTTGTTATCAAATTTTATAAGTTGCTCATGGGCCTATGCTGAGATGATAGAAGTAGTCTGAGTGGCTCCTGCATTTTATATTTTTAACTCTTTCTTGGGACACTGAATAGAATAATCATAATATCATAATGACTGACCGATATCTGGCCGTAGTCAGCGGAGACCATAGCAGGAGCTGCAATAGCCTTTTATGATTGCAGGAAATCAAATATTCCATGACAGAACTGTAATGCCGAAATAAAATGGTTTTCATAGCTAATAGCTGCAGGATAAAGCATATGGAACAAAAATTATTTTCCAACATCAAATCATCTCCCTTTGTCTTTATATATGGTAATCCTGGAAAACAGCATGTTAGGAAGTAATCTGTCCTTCACATTTAGATTGGAATTAGTTTGAAACCAGAGACAAGTGACTTGGAGGGACAGGTAGCTGGAAAGGGCTTGGGTGTCAGTCCTGAGAATTCAGATGCAATCAATTGAGGCTTTTCTTAGAAGTCAGTTTAACAATGTAGTCCACTAGTCCTGTGGTTTAGGAGTGTGATTGCCAAACACATTCAGTCGCTAGTTGGACTCCCATTTTTCCAAATAACTGGCTCACACTGCAGGTCTGTGCATGTCCTGCTTTAAACAGTTTCAAGTTGTTTCTAGCTGCAGTCGTAAACTAGTGTCTGAGTTTCCTGTGAGATGTATGCACCGTCAATGCTGTGTCAAGTGTCAAACTGAATTAGGAGATTTAAGCAAGTGCTCTTGACACATGGGTCCCTCAGGGTGACACTTGGAAGGACAATTGACACACAACTGACACAAGGGGAGTGTGGGCAGAATAAGGAAAACGGATAAGAACTGGGAGAATGGTATCTCTTCTCTACATTTGTCAACCACCCACGAGTGGCTTTTGACGTGGGCTATATCATACAGGCTGAGATTGTTGTTTATGCTCTTGTGGCAGTCCTCAGAGTACTGGCAAGTGGTCATTCATATGTTGTTATTTGCACACTGTTGTCTGCGCACTTCCATGGCCAAAAACAGTATACTATGAACGGTTGTTCTTGGTCATCTCTTCACCTTTTACAACTTCTCGGAAATTGCTGTTGTAAGAGAGATAAAGAGGCGTGTTTACAAATTAAAATATTGGCATAAAAATAAAAACTGATTTCTATCTTTGATCCTGGACAGATTGACACAGAGAGAGAACTATTCCTGTTCAATGACATTATATATAGACATGAAGTTCTCTCAATTTTAAATGAACTTTGCACAAACTGACTTTCATATTTCTATATTGCTATTTAATGTCATAACTGTACTAATTTGGTACGAATAATAAAATATAATAATATATATACCACACAATGTTGTCATCTGAAAAACCATTAATATGGCGTTACTGTATGCAATTACTAAATTACAATGCCAGAACGACAACTGCTGCATATCCAAGACAATAATATAATTGGTTAAGAAGTCTCTTTTTACGGGAATATTACATCTATTCCTCACTAAACCAGACTCATTCCTTCCACGTCCAAAGGCTTAGCATGTCACGAAAGGCCCTCCTGTAGGAGCCAGCAAGGTCCCTGGGAGGTCATCTGACTCTCTGTGAGGTCATTAGGCCCTTCATGGCCACTCTATTGCTTCTGTGCTCTATTCCTTGGCACTCCTGTAGGGGCCAGCAAGGTCCCTGGGAGGTCATCTGACTATCTGTAAGGTCATTAGGCCCTTCATGGCCACTGAATTGCTTCTGTGCTTGACACCCTATAACATGTGGCTGTTACCTTCAATAGGTGCAGATTGACAGTCTAACAACAAGGTGCAGTAATACAAGTTACTGCAAACGGTTAAATAGCATGCACAGTGGAGAACTTTTTTTTTACTTAGAATTGTTAACATTAATATTGTAAACAAAATTTACAAAACAGTTTGTTATCAAATTTTATAAGTTGCTCATGGGCCTATGCTGAGATGATAGAAGTAGTCTGAGTGGCTCCTGCATTTTATATTTTTAACTCTTTCTTGGGACACTGAATAGAATAATCATAATATCATAATGACTGACCGATATCTGGCCGTAGTCAGCGGAGACCATAGCAGGAGCTGCAATAGCCTTTTATGATTGCAGGAAATCAAATATTCCATGACAGAACTGTAATGCCGAAATAAAATGGTTTTCATAGCTAATAGCTGCAGGATAAAGCATATAGAACAAAAATTATTTTCCAACATCAAATCATCTCCCTTTGTCTTTATATATGGTAATCCTGGAAAACAGCATGTTAGGAAGTAATCTGTCCTTCACGTTTAGATTGGAATTAGTTTGAAACCAGAGACAAGTGACTTGGAGGGACAGGTAGCTGAAAGGGCTTGGGTGTCAGTCCTGAGAATTCAGATGCAATCAATTGAGGCTTTTCTTAGAAGTCAGTTTAACAATGTAGTCCACTAGTCCTGTGGTTTAGGAGTGTGATTGCAAAAGACATTCAGTCGCTAGTTGGACTCCCATTTTTTCAAAATGAATGACTCACACTGTAGGTGTGTGCATGTCCTGCTTTAAACAGTTTCAAGTTGTTTCTGATTGCTTCTAGCTGCCGTTGTAAACTAATGTCTGAGTTTCCTGTGAGATGTATGCACCGTCAATGCTGTGTCAAGTGTCAAACTGAATTAGGAGATTTAAGCAAGTGCTCTTGACACATGGGTCCCTCAGGGTGACACTTGGAAGGACAATTGACACACAACTGACACAAGGGGAGTGTGGGCAGAATAAGGAAAACGGATAAGAACTGGGAGAATGGTATCTCTTCTCTACATTTGTCAACCACCCACGAGTGGCTTTTGACGTGGGCTATATCATACAGGCTGAGATTGTTGTTTATGCTCTTGTGGCAGTCCTCAGAGTACTGGCAAGTGGTCATTCATATGTTGTTATTTGCACACTGTTGTCTGCGCACTTCCATGGCCAAAAACAGTATACTATGAACGGTTGTTCTTGGTCATCTCTTCGCTTTTTACAACTTCTCGGAAATTGCTGTTATAAGAGAGATAAAGAGGCGTGTTTACAAATTAAAATATTGGCATAAAAATAAAAACTGATTTCTATCTTTGATCCTGGACAGATTGACACAGAGAGAGAACTATTCCTGTTCAATGACATTATATATATACCATACAATGATGTAATTTAAAGGTAAGCACATTATAAATACATTTAGGAAATTTTGCATAAGGCTAAATGTTGTCATCTGAAAAACCATTAATATGGCGTTACTGTATGCAATTTCTAAATTACAATGCCAGAACGACAACTGCTGCATATCCAAGACAATAACTTATAATTGGTTAAGAAGTCTCTTTTTACCGGAATATTACATCTATTTCTCACTAAACCAGACTCATTCCTTCCACGTCCAAAGGCTTAGCATGTCACGAAAGGCCCTCCTGTAGGAGCCAGCAAGGTCCCTGGGAGGTCATCTGACTCTCTGTGAGGTCATTAGGCCCTTCATGGCCACTATATTGCTTCTGTGCTTGACACCCTATAACATGTGGCTGTTACCTTCAATAGGTGCAGATTGACAGTCTAACAACAAGGTGCAGTAATACAAGTTACTGCAAACGGTTAAATAGCATGCACAGTGGAGAACTTTTTTTAAACTTAGAATTGTTAACATTAATATTGTAAACAAAATTTACAAAACAGTTTGTTATCAAATTTTATAAGTTGCTCATGGGCCTATGCTGAGATGATAGAAGTAGTCTGAGTGGCTCCTGCATTTTATATTTTTAACTCTTTCTTGGGACACTGAATAATATATTGACTGACCGAGATCTGGCCGTAGTCAGCGGAGACCATAGCAGGAGCTGCAATAGCCTTTTATGATTGCAGGAAATCAAATATTCCATGACAGAACTGTAATGCCGAAATAAAATGGTTTTCATAGCTAATAGCTGCAGGATAAAGCATATGGAACAAAAATTATTTTCCAACATCAAATCATCTCCCTTTGTCTTTATATATGGTAATCCTGGAAAACAGCATGTTAGGAAGTAATCTGTCCTTCACATTTAGATTGGAATTAGTTTGAAACCAGAGACAAGTGACTTGGAGGGACAGGTAGCTGGAAAGGGCTTGGGTGTCAGTCCTGAGAATTCAGATGCAATCAATTGAGGCTTTTCTTAGAAGTCAGTTTAACAATGTAGTCCACTAGTCCTGTGGTTTAGGAGTGTGATTGCCAAACACATTCAGTCGCTAGTTGGACTCCCATTTTTCCAAATAACTGGCTCACACTGCAGGTCTGTGCATGTCCTGCTTTGAACAGTTTCAAGTTGTTTCTAGCTGCAGTTGTAAACTAATGTCTGAGTTTCCTGTGAGATGTATGCACCGTCAAGACTGTGTCAAGTGTCAAACTGAATTAGGAGATTTAAACAAGTGCTCTTGACACATGGGTCCCTCAGGGTGACACTTGGAAGGACAATTGACACACAACTGACACAAGGGGAGTGTGGGCAGAATAAGGAGAATGGATAAGAACTGGGAGAATGGTATCTCTTCTCTACATTTGTCAACCACCCATGAGTGGCTTTTGACGTGGGCTATATCATACAGACTGAAATTGTTGTTTATGCTCTTGCGGCAATCCTCAGAGTACTTTCAAGTGGTCATTCATATGTTGTTATTTGCACACTGTCATCTGTGCGCTTCCAGGGTCAAAACAACACACTCTGAAAAGTTGTTGTTTATTGTCTCTGGAAAAATAATTGATGTTGTAAATGAGATTGAGTCATGCTTACAAAATGAGAAGACAGGCTGTTCTAAAATGAAAAGTTGTTTTGATCTTCTGTCTTCTGATCAAATAGGGATACAAGATGTATAAAGAAAGAAAGAACCTTCTTGTTCAATTGTTGTATATGATACAATAACGTAATTACTAAATTATAGACACTGTAACAAAGGGAATTTGCAAAACTCTGAATAGCTTTGTCTGGGAACCATCAACCAACTATACTGCCTAATTCCTTAATTACAATGCCCAACAATAACTACAGTACATCCAATACTCAAACTTGTCGGATAAGAAGTCTCTTTTTACCAGAATATTACAGATCCATTCTCACTAAATGAGACTCATCCCACGTCCAAAGGCTTAGCATGTCATGAAAGGCCCTCTTGTAGGAGCTAGGAAGGTCATCTGACTCTCTGTAAGGTCATTAGGCCCTTCATGACCAGTCTATTGCTTCTGTGCTTGGCATTCTATTGGCAACATAGCTGTTACCTTAAATTGGGGCAGATTGACAGTCTAATAATAAGGTGGAATAATACAAGTTACTGCAAATGGTTAAATAGCATGAGCAGTGGAGATCGGCATTGATTGACATTGACAATTGGCTACTTTTGCTCCTTGATTAAAAGCCTCCAAGTCGAAAAAAGAAGTGTTCACTTTAATCTTGCCTGTTTGTCTGTGATTACTCAACAACAAAGGAAGAACAAGTCTTGATAAAAAGTCTTGTTGAGCTTCATAATAGTTCGATGGCATGCCACAGGATGACCAAACGGAACCCACCAGTCAGTTGAGAATGTTTTCTGAACTTTTTCTCTGTACAAACCAGATTTGTTTTAGGCTTTTCATTACCTAATGTTTGAAAACTAAAGGAAGTGATTCAAATTAACATGTCTATCTGCAAAGATAAAAAAAATTTCTAACAAGTAAAAATACTTTAATAAAATCCTTATTTTACAATTAAACTAAGCCATACATATTGTAGAACCGTCATATATTTTGGAAAGCTTTTTGACAGATGAAAACTAGCTGTGTTATGGCACAAAACTGTTGATATTCAGCAAATAGTTTTTCTCAGAAAACAAATTTGGTGCTGCGAAACGGCCAAAGTAACCCCGTTTTACGGTAGTGTGATACTACGGATGGTAAGATAATCATGAAGAGACAATACACTTGAAGACATAATATTTTTTATTTCATAGCAGTCAGTGTAAGAATAATGATACATTTCCCGTATCCAAAGCAGCAAATCAATTAAAAGTCTGAACAGATATTTTTGGAGAAATGGCACTGAACCATAGATGAAAAGGTTTACTGCAGCTGTGGTAAAAGCAATAGTAATCGTAAATGAGCACATAATCAACTCATATTGCTTTCATCACTGGTGTATTTGTGAACAGATGGTTATCAGAAAGAACAAGTTTCATTTACATTAACAAACCATCAACAGACATGCACTGCATAAGCATTTCACAATCCCAAGCTTTTTACAGGAAAAGGTGTGTTTATCTCACACATAATGTATTTTTTTGTCAATGTGAAAAAAAACCCCGCAATTTCTTATACCCTGCATATATGTGGGATATGAAAGTAATTCAGGCTTTTAAGTCAACATTAAATACAAGCAGCCTAAGAAAGGATTCCTCTCCGTAATGCCACATCACAGTGAGGATGTTTATAAAAAAAAATGTTAATAGAATAGGCTCTATTATTTTTTATCTCCAGTAATGTGACAGATGCCAAATGAATGTTTTTTGATGATGGCCCATTATAGTGCTGCAGAGGGAAGCACCAATGTGGCTGTCCACCTAAACCCGAATATACACAAAAGGCTGCCTACCTGAATGCACTCCCAAAGACCCAGTGGTCATGGAACCTCCGGTAGCAAAACTGAATTTTGGGTGCGAAAGTGGCCATAGGCTAGATAGGAAGACCCACCATGACTGTGTCAAAGTTAGGTATGTCACTCGACATTTTTTGCTCGAAAATCACTAGCATCAATGTCAATTCCAGTTCAAAAGTGGTCATTGCTCCCTTATAATTTACTCTGTGGCATAATATGACATACCAAATTGATGCCAAAGAGTACCTCATTCTTGTGATAGTAATACCATGCTTCAATTTGCCTTCTATCAGCTTTTATGATGGCCAAAATAAACCTGAATTTAATTGTCAAAAGTCATTTCTCGGAATGACACTTTTCAAATGTTAATAATGTTTTATAAGATACCATCTGGTGCCATACTTACAAAATATCCCTTCAATTTACAGTCCATATTGCTCTTTCTCATTTTGCATCTTGATGTGCATATTAATTTAATATTCTATTTATAAAAATGATTTACAAACAGTTGTCTGAGGTCGCAAATTGTTTCACATGTACTCCGAAAGCTGAATAAATGTTGCTGTCAGTGTCTAAGATCTCGTCCGAAAAACAACATTCTTCATGATTTTTCAATTCCACCTGTCCTAATCACCATATAACTCATTCCTAACCCATCAAATGGATGTGGATTGATAGCCCTTGATGTAGGCTTTCATTTGGCACCTTAGTTTTCTTGTTACTGCAACTGTCAATCCTCCAAAATTTGAATAAATGTTGCTGTCAGTGTCTTAAATCTCGTCGGAAACACAAAATTCTCCCATGAATTTTCAATTCAACCTGTCCTAATCACGATATAACTCATTCCTAACCCATCAAAATGGATGTGGATGGATAGCCATTGATGTAGGCGTTCATTTGGCACCTCAGTTTCCTTGTTACTGCAAATTTTAATCCTCCAAAAGCTGAATAAATGTTGCTGTCAGTGTCTAAAATCTCGTCGGAAAAACAACATTCTTCCATGATTTTCCAATTCCACCTGTCCTTATGTCCATATAACTCATTCCTAACCCATCAAATGGATGTGGATTGATAGCCCTTGATGTAGGCTTTCATTTGGCACCTTAGTTTTCTTGTTACTGCAACTGTCAATCCTCCAAAATTTGAATAAATGTTGCTGTCAGTGTCTTAAATCTCGTCGGAAACACAAAATTCTCCCATGATTTTTCAATTCCACCTGTCCTAATCACCATATAACTCATTCCTAATCCATCAAAATGGATGTGGAAGGATGGCCATTGATGTAGGCTTTCATTTGGCACCTTAGTTTCCTTGTTACTGCAACTGTCAACACTCCCAAAGCTGAATAAATGTTGCTGTAAGTGTCTAAAATCTCCTCGGAAACACAAAATTCTCCCATTTTTTTTTTCAATTCCACTTTTCCTGATCACTGGATAACTCATTCCTACCAAGCTATTATTAGGATACCCAAAACACTTGGTCCAATTAACTATTCACATGGGCGCTGAGGGACCTTCTGATCTGCTCAACAAAATTTTTGGCCAAATAATCCGCCTACAAAACAATGGTTATGTAAAATTGTATGTTCACCAGACTATAAAACATGGAACCAACTTAAAATGCTGATGATATTGGCTAGCTGGCTGTATGAAGGTTGTAGTTGAAGAATGGTTCATGGTCTATTTCTGGACTAGTGCAAATGTTCCTTTCCCAGTTTTGTTGGGAGGGTTGGTCTAGTGGTAGCGTACTGGACTGCCAATCGCTGGGTCCAGTGTTCGAATCCAGCTCTTGCTGGTTCACTGGGCCTACAGTACAAACCAAAATAAGTAAGAAAATTTTCTGTCAGAAGTCCTCTGTTTACCTATTTTGCCCTCTTTTCTGCTCTCCACCCCAAATCTCCTTACTACTCCCTTTGACTCCTTACAACAACCTTAGCCTACATTAAGAACTCTATTTAGAAAGCTACCAATGTAACTGCAATTAGCAGAGGTGCAAATTATCAAGTAAATCAGACACAATGGGTGTGATTGAGATCAAATTGGTGTTGTTTAAATGTAATTTTAATGTAATTTTAAAAAGTGGTTTCAAGTAGGTAAAAGTAGGAAGTGATTCAGAGGTAGTCAAAAGGTGTGAAAGGGTAAAGTAGTGGCTGTTTCTTCCTTCCTGCTGGGGTAATCGTACTTTATTTTGGGTTGTACTGTATGTTGGACGGCTGTTTCAATCATCCTTCACCTCATTGCTGTGTCCTTCTCCTGTCCTAATTAGCCTACCAAGTGCATAAATACAGGATGTAAAGCCCCAATCATCCATCCATCCTCTTCCCGTTAATTGTAATTCATAAAGCAGGTTCTCATCCTTCTCATTCACATAACATAAAATCACCTTTTAGTGAGTACTTATCAGGTCTACAACTAAGGTGCCAATAAAACAAATATTGTATGTGCTGCTCATATAGCCCTGTCATGTCTTATGGCTAACTTAAGGTCATTTAAAAAGCTTTTTATTTGTCTTGGTTGCTTGAAATTTCATTCCAACAGATCTTTCAGGTAAATGAATTCTGGTGTATTTCAGACTCTGTCTCAATATTGCCTGAGTATTGAAGGGGTAATTGACAAACTAAACATCCAAATCAAATGAAAATAAAAGCTGGTAAATTAAAATTTGCTTAAATCCATTTAGTTGCTGTATATTTGATCTTTATTCATTAAGAAAAGTGAAATTTATGGTTTATTTCATGCTGCATTTACTCGCAAGGCAATTTGCGAGCCCGGACAACGATGTTTAAATTATTTTTGTAGGACAGGAATTTGAAATTCCTGGTAAATGTCTGTGACATTTAAGCAGCATCAAAGGCATTAAATGATTATAAGAGGCTTTGATCTAAGATAACGTGTCAGATGAAAGATCAGAGAACAGAAGAGTATATGTATCCCATGGCAAACTAACAAGCCTCAGAAAGTTGCAGTAAACATTTTCCTTTGTTGCAGATCTATACAGAAAATAATCTGATATGCCTGCTGATAAAGATACCTACTTCTCCAAATGAGGAGATTTTTTCTTGATACAAACTTCATCTTTCTCAGAGAACAAATTTTGGCAAGAAGAATTACTTGAAAACTTTATCTACGGGGAAAACCCTTACTTTCAGAATGTTGCTTTATAATTTATATGTTGCAGACATGGTGCCTGAATACCAAGTGAAAGAAGACATTTCTGTCCCACTTTAGAGGTACCTGGATTGCCAAGCTCAACCAGGACCAGCTTTTGAAGCTGATTGGTAATAAAAATTGACAAAACCAAGTGATCTGTGTCAGTGGTAACTGCTCTGGCTATATAGTAGCAATGCCATGCATGTGTAACAAAGTATGGTGCAGAAGAATAATTTCAAAACTAAACTACATGACTGTACCAATGAAACATATAAAATAATTAATGCTCCAAGTTTAGTAACAGTTCCCAGATCACTACCATTGCTCCAATCATTAATCAAACTTTCAAGCATCTTCGGACTTTGAAGATTTTTCATTCTGGAAATACATAATATTGACCTACTACTATTATACCACAGGGCACCATCCTTTAAGCCTATTGAAGCTTCTAACAGCGACAAATCTGTCTATGTTATGGATTGGACAAGTGAGACTTGGGAAGTGCGTTGAGGGCAATATTTTGGTTACTGGGGTGACAAATCACCATATTTTACAATTTATAGTTTGATATGGAATGAAATGATGAAAAGGGTGTTGGCATCTTGCAACACTGACATAACACGTCTCTAAACAGGACTAAAAAAGCCTGAGAAAGAAAGATGACACAATAAGTAAAGCATATCGAGAGAGCAGGGGGCAATTTTCACCCTGATTGATGCAAATCAAAAGGGGTTACAGAAGAAGACTAACATCAATTTGATTGGGGTGACTGGCTGGCCCTCCTCTGAGCTTGCTCCAGAGCTTGAAGGGGGACAAGGGGCCAAGATTTGAAGGCAATATTAATTGGAAAACTAGAGAGGGGGCAGGCCAGAAGAAGCAGCAAGTTATGGGGAGTAACTGTTGTCATTAATCTTCCACACTCACCGATTGCCTAAATCGAAGAGGTTGTTGTTGTACCAAAAACAAAGGCAGCCCCTCATTCGTTGTATGAAAATGAATTTAGATACTGGACCAATTTATGGTTTTACTCCTGCATTGCTCTCAAAATGTAAGACAAAACAGTCTTATAAGAAGGATTCTTATCATTATTCCGCATCATGAGGACAAAAGGACACCCCCGAAAGAGTTCAGTTTTTTTTAACTATACAGACAGGGTGGTCTTATAATATATAATAAGCTATTCATTATAATGTTTCGCTGTTGTGCTGAATAATTCATGATGGTAAATGCACACCGAGACACTAGATCTGTAATAGATCTTCGATCTAAAACATAAGACCTCAATGGCAGTATGGCCAATGGTTCAGCCTAGTGAGACAAATAATTGAATGTATTTATATCAACTGGTCAAATAATGTGATATCAAGAAGTCTCAAATTTATGATGACTTGAACATGTTCTGAACAACCAACATGATCGGTCTACCAATAGATCTGCGGAAAAGAGGGCCTCCTTGGCACAGACCGTTCAAGCGAATAACAGCCAGAGAATTATTGCCAGCATCAAGTCTTTCCTCAGCACCAATTAGAAGGCAAATCAATATGATAGCAGATATGCTTCTCCGATTCATGAGTATCCATGTCACTCTGGATGAGTCTGGCATGCATTGAGCAGAATTTAGGCGTGGATCCGGTTTGTTAAGTTCTACAACTTGGCCTGAATTAAAGAATAATTATATTAACTTTTATTTACTGTACTTTGTAACCAATGCCAACCGTTTATTCCGTAAGTATAATTATTTTGTTCATCACGTTTGAATGTTTTGTTTTTTTATGCTGACAAGATATGCGTTCGTAAAAGCTTATAAATATGTATGATGATTCTTAAACGACTTAACAGATTCTAGAACCTTCTTTGTAAAGCAGCGGGAAGAGGAAGAGAGGCAGCCTTACAAGCTGGAAAATCTTGGTCCATGCCAGAATCAAATACATTATTCAATTGACCAAGTTGGCAGTATGATTGTTTGCATGAAGTTACAAAATAGTAAAAGAAAATACATGCAAATATGGGTATAAACTCCACTACAGCACTACAGCAGTCCTTGTGTGGTACAACTGTATCTTTTAGCAATCATAAAGTATCATACTACTTAGTCTGAAGAAAAGCCAACCCAAATATAGAAGGTTGGTATCACAATGCAAATTGTATCGAATTTGATGACAACCTGTATTGAAAATGAGTTCAGTCTATGGAAACCTGATGATTACCTTACAGTAATTCTTGGAAACAATTTTTAAAGCATGGCAGTGCCAGGAAGTACTGAACTAAATCAATAAATGCACACAAAAGAAAGAATGAAGGAAAACAACACATTTTAACTCCTTGACACAAAGCTACTGATAAAAAAGACCAACCTCTATATGAGGCTGTCACTAAGACAGTTTTGATTTCTTCGTCGTTCACATCTGAAATGATTTCAAGCAATTCAACCAATACAACCTTGACATGCCCTGAATCTTGAGCGACAAGATTTTATTGGTGAAATGTCAATCCTTCACAAAACTCAATTCATTTGCAACCTCAACGAGACCCATTCTGTTAAAATGGCCGAATTCCATGACAGACTCGAAACCAAATTAATAACTTCCAAATTTCTCTTGTCATGTATTGTGTGAAGGGCCAACAAAGGAAAGGAGGCAGAATTACAGACAACAGGAAAGAGTATGAAGTCCCCATTGTGTAACAGCTTAATACAGGCCAAATTGCTCCCACATTTAATCCTTGCCAATTCATGCCAAGGTTCAAGATCCCTTCCGGAAGAGGCTGGCAGATACTGAAGAAAGGTTTCATAGAAATAGGTTATTGCAAACAAGTATATTCAAAAATGTTATTATGAGATGAAACTGTTTTAAGAATTGAAGAGTTCCAATAGTGGCATGATGTTAGTTTCATTTGCAATAGTAATTATGTAGGTGCAACCAAAAACTTTTCCTAGATCCCATGCCCTCAGGAAGATGCTATACTAGCCCTTCTACAGCTTCACAGCAAAGAAATGGAAGTGCTTGGAAGTGTCCGGGAGTGCAAGTGCAAGCACATGCTTGGAATATTTATTGGGTTATACTGTTACAGTACTTTTATGAGATGTTGCCATCAAGACGTCCATGTAGGCTAAAGTATGTTTCAAATGGACTTGACAAATAACACAGTGAGTCACCTGACATTAAAAAAAACGGCAACTGACATATACCCCACCAGTGACTCCACACAAAACCACATTGAACCTAGAGCCAAAAATGGCTAAACTGATATGAATGGAGACTTTTTAGGCAATTTCTGCCGCATAGATCAAGTGCCGTTCCCCATGGAACTCACATTCATATCTCATCGTTGCCAATTCCCTGGAGAATGGCTTTGTTGATCATTGCATATAGGCAAAACCAATTTCTTGTCAACTATTGGCTTCCAGATTGGACAGATATGTGGAGGAATGCATGGAATTATATTAGCAGTGTGTGTTTTCCATGCATACAATATAGGATGATAATAAAATGAATTTGTGTAATGACACCATCAGTGTAGATCTACAGTTTGTATTCATAGATAGGCTTCTGGCTACAGATATATGGACAGAGATCTATAATTGGCTGTCTTTGGCTGTGGATTCCCTCAGCTGGTAGGGCATCATCCTACTTTAGCCCCCTCAGGGGTCTATTCATTTAGGCCCTTTTCTCATTGGAAATAGTGGTGGTAATTTTTAATGTAAAACGTCATTATGTTTATTCACAAGATGACACTTACACAGTCAATGTAACAAAGAAATAATTGTCTAACTATTTATCAAAATACTGTCTTATTATACTCCTGCTTTAGCCCCTTTTCCATTGACAGTACCATTGAAAAGGGGGCTAAAGCAGGAGTATATATAAGACAGTAGGATATATAAACAATGTCTTATATATACTCCTGCTTTAGACCCCCTTTTCAGTGGTACTGTCAATGGAAAAGGGGGCTAAAGCAGCAGTATATATGAGACAGTATTTTTTTTAGAAAGAGACAAGTTTTTCTTTGATTCATTGACTGTATAAACGCCATCTTTTATATAAACACAATGACGCTTATACAGTAGAAATACAACCAAAAAAGAACCAAGTTATTCGTTGTTACATTGACTATCATCCTCCCCACGCAAGCCCTGCTAAAATGGACATAAGCATTTTGCATGCAGATTTAGTCTGATTATGGAAACTTAGAGGATTACTGGCAACTGAGAAAAACAGTGTAAAACAAGCAAACTTTCAAACAGTTTCATTTCAGAACTGTGAAAATACATAATTCAATGGAATTTTCAGAACTGTGATAGCACCTTTCAACAATACACAATTTCTCCATTTGTAACAGTGTGAAACAGAAGCAACAATTTCAAACTGTGATGTAGCTGAGCCAAAACTGGGTCAGTTAATTAAGTATTCATGAATTAGCAAAGGTTATGGGCCATTTTGTCATGGTATGACTTGGGATGATGATTGACTATATAAACGCCATCTTGTGTATAAACACAATGACGCTTATACAGTAGAAATACCAGCAAAATATAGCAAAATACTGTCTTATATATATACTCCTGCTTTAGCCCCCTTTTCAATGGTACTGTCAATGGAAAAGGGGGCTAAAGCAGGAGTATAATAAGACAGTTTTTGCTATATCCAACTGTCTATATATACTCCTGCTTTAGCCCCCTTTTCAATGGTACTGTCAATGGAAAAGGGGGCTAAAGCAGGAGTATAATAAGACAGTTTTTACTATATCCTAGTGTCTATATATACTCCTGCTTTAGCCCCCTTTTCAATGGTCCAGTCAATGGGAAAGGGGGCTAAAGTGGGAGTATATAGGCCTATAAGACAGTATTTTGCAATATATCACACTTCAGTTTGAATGTTTTAAGAAACATATAACTGTGAGTAGTATTCCTGGTAATGATCTCCCTTCACACTTTTACAGTATTTATTCTGTTATATACAGACTGGAAACATATTATAGTTATTTTTCAGTTTCAGTTTTTTTTGATCAATATCTATTGAAATACCTATAAAATGTTTAAACCCTCAAGGGGGCTAAAGTAGGATAATGCGCTGGTAGTATACTCTTGGCTTGAAATCACAGGATCTGGAGTTTTATTCCAGCTTGGGTTGGGTTATCCGGGTAAATGTCAACAACATTTTCCCATAATGAATAAAAAACAATTTGTTCCAGTGTAATTCTTATGAAGTACTGTCATGAGACATTTGATCATCTGCCTTTTAAGCCGCAATGGTTTACCACAGGGCAGTGTCCTGTGACCCTATATATTCTGGAGTGGTGCAGAATCAATTGAATAATCCCAATCTGCAGTGGTCACTGGGTTGCCAGCCTCAATCAGATCAATGCAGAAGTCAGCAAGGGTTATTAGATGTGAGAGGACCATGCAATATTTCAGTTATTGCCAAATAATTTCGTCATGCCACAATCAGAAAAGGCTATCGCAGCACATGCTCGATCTGTTTTCCGCTGACTTTGGCTAGATATCGGTCATTCATATATGATCATTCACTATCCAAAGGGAGGAGTTATGAATGCAAAACACATTAGCCACTCGGACAACTTCTGTCATATATCAATAACCAGATTAGGCCTATGAACAGTTGATAAATTCTGGATCATATGCTGTTTTACTTATTCATAAATAATATTAATGTTGACAAATCTCAGAAAGACAATTTACCACAACTATTATCTGCTCAAGATCAGACCTTTCTGTCAGGACAAGGTTGTTTTAACCATGTCATTCAACACCAGTTTTGTAAACTCATTGAAAACAGTTGTTGATTAAAATAATTCTCTTGTGTTGGTTGCACAGCAACTAATGAAAAGGCTGAAACATCTGAAACATTCAATCTGGTTTTGTGGAGGAAAAAGTTTCAGTTTGACAGACAGTTTGGTTTCTGTTTGGCTGTCCCATAGCATGCTAATAAAGTATCACGAAGTTCAACAAGACTTTTTGTAAAGATATTTCTTCTTTTGTGGCCGAATAATCACAGACAAACAGGCAAGTTGCAAGTGACCTATTTCAATTTGGAAGCCTTTAATAAGAGTCCTGAGTAAAAGAAGTCGATTGACATAGTCAATCAATGCTGATTCCAGCTGTTCTTGCTACTTTAGTCTTTTAATTTTACAGTAACTTGGAGCACTAGACCTTGTTGTTAGTTTGTCAATCTGCGCCTATTCAAGGTAACCGCCGAAAAATAGGGTGCCAAGGAAAATAGCGCAGAAGCAATAGAGAGGCCACGAAGGGCCTAAGGACCTCACAGAGAGTCAGATGACCTCCCAGGGACCTTGCTGGCTCCTACAGGAGGGCCTTTCGTGACATGCTAAGCCTTCGGACGTGGAAGGAATGAGTCTGGTTTAGTGAGGAATGCACTAAGTGTGATATTCTGGTAGAAGGGGATTTCTATCCAACAAGTTACCAAATGAAGTATTAACACGCAAATTATTGTTACATTATCATGATTTATCACTTGTACACATTTTAAATAAAATAAGGTAATTTTTTGTTGCATATGCAAATTTGATATCTTTTACACAATTAAATGGACCTTATTATTTGAACAATCAAAGCTTTTAAGTTTCCCCTGATTTAAAAAGTTCTGTCTGACTAAAGAAAGTGCCTTGGGAACTATATTTTCTGAAGAAACATTTCGATGGCTGGGTGAACCTATTTTCCAGAATTTTCCTAGAATATACCCTTACAAAATGCATGGTACATTGGCACGATGAGGCAGCCACATGGAAAACAAAAATATTTACTTTTGGATCACTTCCTGTCAGTCAAACGCTCCTCCTGAGCTGGAGAGTGAATTGTTTGTTTTGACACGTGGTCATCATATTTTGACAGCAGTTTGATTGTGAAGATTTCAAAGCACCAAATGCACAAAGCCAGACATCTGCTTTTTCTTAGAGCTTTTCCAAGATTGGTTGTCCGACTGGATTCACTTTTGTCTTGCAAATTGGCTTTACCAGCACATACGAAAAAGTGCAATTATTATGCTATAGGTATGATTATGTTAATGGTTACTGAACTTACGGTTAGTTTCATCAGTAAAAAAAGATCATCACCTTTGTATGAGAGCACAGAAGCCACATGATCCCACGTCTCATGATAACTGACCGATTCGAAAGAAAGTTTTTTGTATGATAAGCAATCATGGCAATTTTGCAATGACCAGAACAGAACCATTGTGTTTCAAGTGTGCCTCAGTCATTTGTCATACTTATATTGGCTGATGACTGATCCCAGATGCTCTGTTATTTAAGTCATGTTCTTCTTCTTACCCTTCTTAGCATTTGCTTGAAGCTATTGATGTCTATAAGAACTTTTGTCTTTTGCATGAGGGGGTGCATCAATTACATCTCCAGTGATCAAATCTCCAGTATGACAGTTCATATTAGTGAGGGGGAAGTTGTGTCAAAAATGCAATATCAGCATAGCTGGCTGATTTCTATTTTAATGCTGGAGAATGTAAAAAGACATATGTCTACATGTACATGTTAGAATCCAGTTTTGAAACATTAATTTCTGTAGTCATTGTTCCATCCAATTATGTAAACAATGCATTGTAGACACTAGGGTGCATCAGCCGCCCCATGAAAAGTGAAAAATGGAGCTAGGCATCTGTACCTTGGCATGAAGTTGTGTTTTGGTAGCCAAATGAACTTACTAAAAAAATCAGCCTGATCAAATAATATTTAGGGGTGCCTCCGGAAGCATATTTCCTAAGACATTTTCAGGAAAAGTTATGTTTCCGTAGAATCGCGGTTTGCGATATCTTGACTAATATAAAAGATAGAAGAAAAGTAATAACATATTTGGATTCTGCAGAAAATTTCCTTCAAAATGAATACCTGGAACCTATACTTTCGTTGAAAAAATGTTGATGCCGCACTGCAGGATGTGTTTTTACTTTGAATATTTATACGACTTCACCAATATACACAATTTTTTTCTTTAAATGACTGCAAGATACTTTGTCTTTAATTGTTCCTTTCATATTTATTATTTTTGATATTTGCTATTTCTTTTTGGCTCTGAGCTATTACTATTATTCAAGGATCCAATGATCTTGATTAATGTTTTACGACTGCATGACAATAAAGAAACAACCTTACTGATATGCTAAAATTGACCAGTCATCATCTGTTTTAACACTAAGAAAATCTTGCCTGATATTACAGTGCACAAGAAAATGGGTCCATGTACAATTATTGTACATAATATTGTAATCAACCATTAATATTCTGCAAATTAATGAAATACAAGTATTGTCAGCACATTGTATATTTTCTGGAAGTAATTTTCTGAGGCCACATAAGCTTCAAACTAAAATTTTTAGAGCAGCCTATATCAGTGACTATGTTCACCAAGACTGTCAAGATACATAATCTGCATATCCTACACTAAATGGATGGCAAGGTCCAAGGAAATTTATATCATAGATTTAATCTATAGTCACAATTCCATGACAAGAATAGAATCAATTGAATAACTGTAATATTTATTGAACATTTTCACTCAAACGTACATGGCGTTTTAAAAAGGGTATTGATTATTAGCATTCTCATGCAGAAGGGTAAAAACCTTGCACATTAGTCTACTTACATTCCATTATATTAGGAATGTGTGATATCTGCATAAATGTTTTAGAATCTGATGTTATACTGTGTGACCTTGAAAAAAAGTATTTGACGATTGAGAGGCAAAGGTTGACAGGCATTTTGAAAGGATATTTTCTTAAATATAAATGAAATCAGATTAAAACCAATCATCCTATAGGTGTTAAGAATGGTCATTTTAAGTTTAAGATATATTTTATTGAATTAGTAATGAAGAAGCAGAATATCATTTCAAATGCAAAAGGAGAAAGAAAGAAAAGCAGTACTTGTGTTCCTCTAACTACCATAACACAAACTCAAGGCATGATACGACTTCCTGGCTCTATTTTTTGTTATTCATAGGACAGCTGATGTACCTTAATGTACATGTGATAAATGGAACCACCTCCTTGCGCACAAAAAGTATTAGGGCTAGTTTTTCACAAGGTTAAAATAAATTGGGACTTATCAACACATCGCATAGCAAGCTTGTTTTTTTAATCTTTATAGTCATAAAACGTTTATTGAGATCATCAGAAATAATTGAAATAGCTTTGATCGAGAGATAAAATGGAATATTGAGTAAATTATTGCTGATATTTGTGAAACATGATTTATATGCAGAGAAAAATCAAAGACTAAGTACCATACAGTCATATAAATAGAAATTAGTGTATATCAGTGACGTCTTACATAATAATTGAAGTAAAGCATATCTTGCAGTGCATGATCACCATAATATTGACGAAAACATAGCTTCAAGGTATTCATTTCGAAGGTAATTTTCTGTAGAATCCAAATATGTCATTGGTTTTTTTCTATCTTTTATATTAGCCAAGTTATCGCAAACCGCGATCCTACGGAAACGTAACTTTTCCTGAAAAATTAAAAAGAAATATGCTTTTGGAGGCACCCTAAATATCCATCGATCAAGCTGAAATTTCAGTATCTTATTTTGCATTGTAAAACCAACTATGGACCTAGGTACAGCTAGATCGGTTAATGTTGGGGCAACTGATGCACCCTAGTAGATACCTGTATAACATTTTGCAGCCTTGTGGTAAAAAGAATAACAGTTACATGGAGGGGATATTATTGTGGGATTCCCTGCAAATTCCTGGTATTAGCATCATATACATTGCACCATTAATACACACTGAAGCATCACCCCACCTCATACAATGGGGTTGTCAGGAGTGGAATATAAACAAAAGGATCATCTGGTGCAGGTATTTGGTGGGGCTGATATGTCAACAGAGGAAAAGTGAAGTCTTCTTCGGGCAACAGACACAGAGGCTGTAATTGTATTGTATGGTATTGTATTTACTATCAGTCATGCACTGCAATGCAGGGAGGAGACTTACGGTGAGCCTTCCACAATGATACAGCTCAGGGCAGCCATAGTACGGCACCTATGGGCAAAGACAAGGGGAACATTGCCCAAGGTTCCCATGCCTTAGCATTCTCGGTGTTGGTGACCGCCGTATGATGATGAGTGATGAGAAGACTGTGAGTCTGGTACATACCCTATTAATTCAGGGATGCCAGGGTCTTTCAGTTGCCCCAGCACAGAACACTGAGTACAACCCACCTCCACTTAATGTCCCATGGGCTCGGACCAAATTGAGTTCCAGGAGTGGGAGTCGAACCCACGACCTCACAGCCAGTGGTAGCACAAACAAGCGCCTTTAACCATTAGGCCACGGGGAACTGTAATGGCTATCAGATGGGCCATGATACAGACCACAATGATACAGAATAAGTTTGATATCAGAAAAACAGTAGATATCATGTTATAAGTCCTTGTTTTTGAAAATGCTTTGGGCTGTGTGGTTGTTTTGATTTTATCACCTGGTTAAACCACATATTTTGGTTCTTCAGGCAGTTAAAGAGAGTTTATTTCTGGTCTTTCAACATGTCAAACCTATGATGTGTAGATACAACAACACTGGTCATAATAAGACAATTAATGTCTGGGCCAAGTTGGTGATGTCACAGGCTGGAGTGAAATATCACGCTCACTTACTGATATTTCCAACAATGTCTCAGGGCCTGATATATTAGCTTGAGACAGTAGAAGTCATGGTCACTCAGATGATAATACACAAATTCAAAATATTGTATTCGTTGCAATGCAAATCTCACCAATCACACCATGTATTACATTTCACCATTTTCACGAACACCGATTTCAAATTAACAAGCTCAAAACAGCAAAATTGATTGATCCATCTTGGAGGTTGTTTGAGTTTGAAATTGCTTCCGACATGCTTGTTTGACATGCAATGATGGTATTAAGGTTGTCATTTTGCTTGAATCATTTCATTTGTGCACATTCATCTGGTTAATCCATGTTCCGTCTTGTCATTCTGCGAGAGACAATCTGTCCTGTGAAAGATTTGCATCTGTAGGCAATGCGAGATTTTCTGGTAGATTTTCTCTCGGAGAAGAGGTTATTTTCTCTTGAGATTTCCCTCCGATTTTCTTTGAGGCTGCTTGGTGATTTCAAGAAGTTGATTTGATGAATTCCCAGAGGAATCCTGGCCCATCAGATCTGACAAGCAAGCAACGTGACAGCCTTTGATTCATTTAAAATTGCTATGTCACTGTTGAGAACAGATAAGGCCAAGGCAAGTCCCTCTACTCCAAAACCAACTCCCTCTACTCCACATTTTAGCTCCTGGCGCCACCTATAGGCCCAGCAAGTCTCAAGTTAAGCCAAAAGAATGAAGATGGAGATTGAGGGTTTGGAAGTCATGAATCTAGAGCAGGATAAATCATTGCTGACCTTACTACTTGTATTAGGCTTCACATTATGTAATTCTGAATCAAAAGTTCAGACATCAGTGATATATTCCAAAGAAGTTCATGATGAAAATATTGAGTGACCTTTTAAGCTTCTGTCTGAGTCGGACTGACATAGAATCGAACTCAGGACTCCATTACTGAATGGTGATTTGTATTACAATGATGCTCTGATATTGCATTTTGTATTGTTATCACACCGAAGGCTGCTATAGATACATTTCTTGTACTTGTCAATTCATACCCCAGTCCAAGTCTAACAGACCACAAAAATAGTCACATATACAGTAGCCCTGGACAGCAATACATTATAAAGTAATCAGTCCTTTAACATTGGACTGGAATTAATTTGCAACCAGAGACAAATGACTTTAAGGGACAGGTAACTTGGAAGGGCTTGGGTATCAGTCCTGAGAATTCAGATGCAATCAACTGGGGCTTTTCTTAGAAGTCAGTTTAACAATGTAGTCCTGTGGTTTAGCTGCCTGATTGCAAAACACATCAAGTTACAGCTCAGATTCCAGTTTATCCAAAAGTAGGGTAATTTTATGATTATCTGTTTTTATTCAGTTTTGAGAAGCACCTAATGATTATAAGATCGTAACTACTCTAAAGGTTGCACAGGGTAAAAAAAAAAACAATTTGCACCCAAGCCATCAAGATTCTATGCATACTTTAACCAAATAATTTTTAGGATCTTGTACATATTAGTCTAGTCATATGTATAGAGGAGATAAAACAACACTTTATTGCCTGCTCTTGCCTGCTTCTGACCAATCGCACTGCATGTTTGTATTTGTTCTGCTTTAAACAGTCTCAAGTTGTTTCTTGGTGTTCGCAGATGCAGTTGTCAACTGATGTCCAAGTTTCCTTGAATGTATGCACAGTCAAGACGTAGGCAAGTGTCAAACTGAATAATGAGATTTAGACAAGAGCTCTTGACACATGGGTCCCTCAGGGCGACACTTGGCAGGACAATTGACACACACTTGCGGGTGGTTGACAAATGTAGAGAACAGATACCATTCTCTACATTTGTCAACCACCCGCAAGTGGCTTTTGACATGGGCTATATCCCCGGGGGGGGGGGGGTTACTCATTATGAAAGGGTGTATATAGGGGCTCCGCTGGATGGTTTTGGTTTTTTGGCCTTCCAGGATTAAAATGGTCTTGGTTTTTTAGGAATTCAGATTAATTTGGTTGCCCTTTTTGCACCTCCAACATGTTTGGTACCGTTAGAATCGGCTTGAAAAGACAATTAAAATGGTATAAAAATGATAAAGATTCAATTGGTTTTGGATATTTTTACTAAAAGATTAAAACGGTTTGTGGTTTTGGCATTTGCTTCGGATTAAATGGTTTTGGTTTTCAAAATCGCCGAGGCGCATCCGTATGCAAAAGTCCGCAAAGTACCCCCCCCCGGGGCTATATCACACAGGCTGAGATTGTTGTTTATGCTCTTGTGGAAGTCCTCCAATACTGGCAAGTAGTCATTCATATGTTGTTATTTGCACACTGTTGTCCGCGCACTTCCAGGGTCAAAAATTGAAATATGTTGTTTATTGTCTCTTTGTTTCTTAAAATTGCCTGGAAAAATAATTGATGTTGTAACTGAGACTGAGTCATGCTTACAAATGAGAAGACAGGAAATTTTAAAATGAAGAATTGTTTTTGATCTCCAGTCTTCTGATGAAAGATGGATACAAGATGTATAAAGAAAGAAAGAACCTTCCTGTTCAATTGTTGTATATGATACAATAACGTAATTACTAAATTATAGACACTGTAACAAAAGGAATTTGCAAAACTCTGAATGGCTTTGTCTGGGAACCATCAACCAACTACTACCCAATTCCTTAATTACAATGCCTAACAATAACTACAGTACATCCAATACTCAAACTTGTCGGATAAGAAGTCTCTTTTTACCAGAATATTACAGATCTATTTCTCACTAAACCAGACTCATTCCTTCCACGTCCGAAGGCTTAGCATGTCACGAAAGGCCCTCTCTTGTAGGAGCCAGTAAGGCCCTGGGAAGTCATCCGACTCTCTGTAAGGTCATTAGGCCCTTCATGACCACTCTATTCCTTCTATGCTTGGCACCATATAACATAGCTGTTACCTTAAATTGGGGCAGATTGACAGTCTAATAATAAGGTCTGGTACTACAAGTAACTGCAAATGGTTAAATAGCATGAGCAGTGGAGATCGGCATTAATAATATAATAATAATAATAAATTTATTTTATAAAGCGTCACATCCAAAATTGCTCACAACGCTGTTACAATGTACAGAAAAATTCATGTAAATTTAAAATGTGAGAAATATTACATTAAAAATATAGTAATGTATACAATGTAGTAAATGTTAAAACCACAATAAATATAAATATATATATAATAAAATAAAATCAAGGGTATTGCACGGGTTTAAGATGGCTAACCATAAGTGTCTTTAAATAGAAGAGTCTTTAATTTACTTTTGAAAAGTTCAATGGATTGCACAAATCTGATTTCTTCAGGAAGGTCATTCCATAGCTTTGGACCAATTACACTGAAGGCTCTTGTCTTGACTAGAGTTGATGAGGTATATGGCACATTCAGAAGTTTATGGTTTGATGAACGGAGACTGCGTGATGGTATATAGTCAGAAATGAGATCGCATTGATTGACTTTGACAATTGGCTACTTTTGTTCCTTGATTAAAAGCCTCCAAGTCGAAAAAAGAAGTGTTCACTTGAATCTTGCCTGTTTGTCGGTGATTACTCAACAACAAAGGAAGAAGGAGTCTTGATAAAAAAGTTTTGTTGAGCTTCCTAATAGTTCGATGGCATGCCATAGGATGACCAAACGGAAACCATCCTGTCTGTTAAAACTGTTTTCTGAACTTTTTTCTGTACAAACTAAATTTGTTTTAGCCTTTTCATTACCTAATCCATGAAAACTAAAGGAAGTGATTCAAAATAACATTTCTTTCTGCAAAGATAAACGAAACTTCTAACAAGTAAAAATACATTAATCAAATCCTTATTTTACAATTGAACTAAGCCATACATATTGTAGAACCGTCATATATTATTGAAAGCTTTTTGACCGATGAAAACCTTGATGAACTAGCTAGCACGCACAAAACTGTTGATATTCAACAAATAGTTTTTCTCTGAAAACAAATTTGGTGCTGCAAAACGGCCAAAGTAACCCTGTTTTACGGTAGTGTGATACTACGAATGGTAAGATAATCATGAAGAAACAATACACTTGAAGACATAGTATTTTTTTATTTCATAGCAGTCAGTGTAAGAATAATCATTTATTTCCCATATCCATAGCAACAAATCAATAAAAATTCTTAACAGATATTTTGGGAGAAGTGGCACTGAACCATAGATGAAAAGGTTGAATGCAACTGTGGTAAAAACAATAATAATCGCACATGAGCACATAATACACTCATATTGCTTTCATCACTGGTGTATTTGTGAACAGGTGGTTATCAGAAAGAACAAGTTTCATTTACATTAACAAACCATCAACAGACATGCACTGCATAAGCGTTTCATAATCCCAAGCTTTTTACAGGAAAAGGTGTGTTTATCTCACACATGATGTGAAAACATAAGATAATGTATTTTTTTGTCAATGTGAAAAAAAAAACCCACAATTTCTTATACCCTGAATATACGTGGAATATGAAAATAATTCAGGCTGAGGATGTTTATATATGAAACGTTAATAGAATAGGCTCTATAATTTTTTATCTCCAGTAATGCTACTGACGCAACCATGTTTTCTTTGCCAGTGGCAAATTGCCACACAGCAATTGTAGTAAGGCCACACATAATTGATCTTTAGCTTCTCGGATCCTCTCAAGGCACTTTTTCTGGGGTCGACTGGTAGGAAAAAAAAAAAGTTTTTATAATGTCAAAAAAACATTTTTTTTTCAATTTTTTTTTTCCGTCGGCACTAAATCTATTGTGTCGGCGGGTCCGCGAAGCTAAGAATCAATTATGTGTGGCCTAAACAGGGTCATGCAGCCGCCTAAGGTCAGTCTATCTCACTCATGAGGGTTTATTGATGAGATGGGAGAGAGAGTGGGAGTCCACAACATGTTACACATTTACGGAAGTACAATTTTATGTATGAAAAAACATGAGAATAAAAAGAACTTGCATATGCCTATTTATTTAATTCTTAATAATTACATTTTCTATAGAATCCTGTGGAGGCATCATGAAAGGACGTTCTTGGGTCACACATACACTCGCCCGCATCACAACCGTCCCACGCCCACCAACACACCTGGCCAATGGTGGACTTCCAATCATCTGTTGACTTCCAAGAGAGGGCGCTGCGGTAGTTGTATCCGGTCATCTGACCTGAAACAGAAAAAGGCAGGAAGTCTAATAAAATTAGTTATTTCCGTGAATATTATACAACCCAGCAGAAGAACATATGAATTTTTGTAACTTGTCAATTTTCTTTGTATGGCTATTGTATGGCACAGATGTTTCAGTTAAAAGCAGTATGAATGAAGACTATAAGCCCACAACCAGGACACTTACAGAATTGGTCTTGTGAAGCCAACTGCAACATTTCAGAGATGTTTTTGTTGATGCTCCATTACTTTAAAATTATGCACTTGCATGTGTATGGTATAACTTTTTGACAACTTGTCAAGTTTGCATTTTTACCGAGTTTCAGAGAAAACTATTGTCTACCCTCTCGGAAAACTCATTGGTGAGTTTGTTGTGTGATAATCATCCAGGTATAGTAAGGTGAATCTAGGTAAAGGTCTGTGACATTTAAGCTGCTAGAAAGACATTAAGTGATTACAAAAGGCTTTGAAGAAAGCACAGAGATCAGAAGAGCATACCTTATGGCAATCTGACATTATACAAGTCTCTGAAAGTTGCAGTAAACATTTTCCTTTGTCGCAGATCTATACAGAATATAATCTGATATGCTCATGATAACAATACCTACATTGCCGAATGAAGAGATTTTTATTGGACACAAACTTCAACTTTCGCGGAGAATAACTTTCAGAATGCTTCACTATAATTTTATATGTTGCAGACATGGTGCCAAAAGAGCAAGTTAAAGAACATTTCTGTCCCAATTTGGAGGTACCTGGATTACCAAGAACAACAGTGCCCCCATCATTAATCAAACTTTCAAGCATCTTGGGATTTTTCATTATGGAAATACATTGTTTAGGCCTACCACAGGGCACCATCCTTTAAGCCTATTGAAGCTTCTAACAGTGACAAATCTGTCTATGTTATGGAAAGGACAAGTGAGACTAGGGGAGTGCAATGGGGGCAATATTTTGGTTACTGGGGGTGACAAATCACCATATTTTGCAATTTATGTTTTGATATGAAATGAAATGATGAAAAGGGTGTTGGCATCTTGTAACAGCGATATAACACGTCCCTAAACAGGACCAAAAAAGTGAGAAAGAAAGATAACACAATAAGTAAAGCATATCCAGAGAGCAGGGGGCAATTTCCACCCTGATTGATGCAAATCAAAAGGGGTTACAGAAGAAGACTAACATCAATTTGATTGGGGTGACTGGCTGGCCCTCCTCAGAGCTTGCTTCGGAGCTTGAAGGGGGACAAGGGGCCAAGATTTGAAGGCAATATTAATTGGAAAACTAGAGAGGGAGCAGGCCAAAAGAAGCAGCACGTTATGGGGAGTAACTGTTGTCATTAATCTTCCACACTCACCGATTGCCTAAATCGAAAAGCTTGCTTTTGTACTCAAATATAAGGTCATGACGCACGTCATGAAAATGTATTAGAACTAGAAACCCATTGACAGCATACATCACATAAATGGCAGCATGTGTAAAGAGGTAATGATGCAATAAGAGTATAAGGTAACCTATGGTAGGAAACGTGAAAGGTATCCTTTCTAATACAACTGTAGGGAACTGAAAAGATTTGAGTGTTTGATGTAATGAGCTGTCACGCAGATTTGAATGTGTGACTTGTCATGGCAGATGTGAATGTGTGCATTTCCAGCAGAGGGCACGTAGGTAGCTTTGTTTAGTTTCGTAGTAAATATTTTAAAAATGAACTTGCATGTAAGCATGTGAATTTGGTACAATAATATACCTTTGATAGCGGTTTAGAGGTGTAGAAAGTATTACTGCTGTAGGAGAAAAGAATTTGTAAGCTTTTTTGATGACTTGTCATGACAGATTCATGCAATCCTGGATTTGGGGCAGAGGTGTAGTCGAAAGGATGAATAAGGGAGTAGTGAGGAGGTTGATTGCCCTCATCAGAAGGACATGATAGAAAAAGAGGGATAGGTGGAGACTTTGGGCGAGTGAGGTGCCTGGGGGAGACGTTTACTGTGCACAACAGTCAGGCCATGTCAGCTGAGGTTTAGTTTGAATGTTAGAATGATTAGGCTTGCTCGACCAATGCACATTATTACTCAGTAGTAACGAGGGGTCCTATTGTAATTCTCCACCACTGGGAGAGACCACACCCAAAACGAGTCCAGTTTATGACTACCAAAAGGGCGGTCTTATAATGTGGACACGCACTCCGAGACACTAGGTTTACAATGGACCTTCAATTCAAAACATGAGATTTTAATACCAGTATGGTTTAAGATGCACTCTGGTTAGACCAAAAATTGGATGTATTTAGACCAACAGGTGAAATAATGTGAAAACAAGAAATAATAATAACTTGAACAATGAACATGTTCTGAACAACCAAATATATTAAATTAATCGGTCTAGCAATAAATCGTGGGAAAAGAGGCGCTCCTTGGCAAAGACCGTTCAAGCGAATAACAACCAGAGAATTATTGCCAGCATCAAGTCTTTCCTCAGCACCAATTAGAAGGCAAATCAATATGATAGCAGATATGCTCCAGTCTAACTCAAGAACTGAAGGATTAGGGGCAGCTTCTTGGATTCATGAGTATCTATGTCTCTATGGCTGAGTCTGACAATCTCTGGCATGCATTGAGCAGTGTTTAAGCTTGAATTCAGTTTGTTAACTTCTGCAACTGGGCCTAAAGGTAAAGAGAAAAAAATGAACCTACTGTACCAAATTTTTGGTACGTAAATCAATTTCATTCATCTCATTCAATTGTCTTGCTCTTTGATGTTGACAAAATTGGTATTTTGATGTTGACCCAATATAATTATTATATATCATTTCAATAAATATTAACATTATTAAAAGTTTATATATTTGCATTATAATGATTGCAAAGAACCTAGAACCTACTTTGTGAAGCAGTTGGAAGAGGAAGAGAGATGACCTTACAACTTGGAACATCTTGGCCCATGCCAGAATCACATGCATTATTCAGTTGAACAAGTTGGCAGCATGGTCATTTGCATGAAGTTACAATTGTAGAAGAAAATACATGCAAAAGTCAATACAAACTCCATAACAGCAGTCCTTATATGGTACGAGTGTATCTTTTAGCAAGCATATTCTAATACTAAGTGTTGAAGAAAGACGGTCAAATACATATATAGTTAGGCGACACTTAATTGATCTTTAGCTTCGCGGACCCGCCGACACAAGAGAAATTCTGCCGACTAAGAAAAAAAATGACCACTTACCAATTTATTTATTTAGCCGACCGCCGACCTTACCCGATCTTACGCAAAATCCCGATCAGAGAGAACACACCAAACTTACCTGAATGGCACTTTAAAACATAGGCTGCGCAGCAGCAAACCTTCAGCGAATGACACCTTTAGAAGATTACAATAATAACATAAAATTGATGTGTTTACAAAATTGCTTATAGGTATGCAATAGCGGTTGAGTAGTGGCCTTCAATTATCTCTATTTGCCCGCTGCCCTGCCATCTTCCCATCTGCTTGCAAGGATTTGTAAAATCAGGGAAAGGCCTAATTAGACTAATTTAGGCATAGTATGGTACATGCATGTACAAAGTATAGGTTATGAGGTGTAGGTTGAAAACCGAAATTTTCTGAAGTTTTTCCAATGATTCATTAAGTGTTATACGCACTGCTATATTGTACAGGTGACTTGTTTAGAAAATTGCATTACTGTATATGCAATTGTGGGCAAGTTTTGGCTCCGATAGAACAAAAATTATTTTAGATATTTTTTCTCAATATTACACTATAGGATAGCCATCTGTCAGACCAAGAAAAGGCAAAAATAGACCATATAAGCCACATGTGTACCAATCTTCATCCATATATATGGAATAGTCACCGGATGTTGGGCCAGAAACAAAAAATACATTTTTATTATTTTTTTCAATATTTCAAAAAGTATATAATATTTTCCATCAGATCTTTCAAAAGGCACAGCTGGACCATATTGACCATATGTGTACCAAACCTTATCCATGTACATGCAATAGTGACCGAGTCTTAGCCCAAATAACAAAAAAACATATGTTTTTATATTTTTTCTCATTCTTTCAAAAAGTATAAAATATCTGTCAATGAGACCATCAAAAGGCACAATTAGACCATATAGGCCACATCTGTACCAAATTTCATCCATGCACATGCAATAATGACCGAGCCTTGGCCCGGAAACGAAAATTTTTGTATTTTATATTTTGTTAATTATTTCAAAAAGTATTTAAGATCTATTCATCAGACCATCAAAAGGCACAACTAGACCATACAGGCTAGATGTGTACCAAATTTCATCCACGTACATTTAATAGAGGCTGAGTGCTGGGCCGGAAACGATCTTTATTCATCAATATGGTAGTTCATACTAAATGCTATGTACTAACTCTAATTTTAACATCATATTGCTTTGTGAAATGACTAAAAAACAGGTCAGTTCAACTCTTGGTGGCACCTTAGTCATGAGAGCCAAAGGCAGTCATAGTGGCTCCCTCTATAATTCATGGTTTGTTTGTTTGTTTGTTTGTTTGTGTTTTATGCCTCTGCAGCACCTTAGTGGGCTATATCGAGGCAGGCGATCGCCGTATGATGATGAGATGAGAAGACTGTGAGTCTGGCACATACCCTATTAATTCAGGATGCCCAGGGTCTTTCAGTTGCCCCAGCATAGAATACTGGATACAACCCGCCTCCATTTAATGTCCCATGGGCTCGGACTAAAGTGAGTTCCCGGGGTGAGATTTGAACCCACGCCCTCAAAGCCAGTGGTCAAGCAGTCTTGACCATGAGGCCACGGGGGAACTCTCTATAATTCATGGTGCCAATTAAATTGTCTACCAGTACCAGTGAATGTCCTAATTGTCCTATTTTTAAGCTGATATGATTACCTTGATATGCTTTGAATCATGCCTAGATATTAAGCAATTATAAGCAATTAATTAATGAATCAATCAGCAAATAAACACATTTCAATACCTAGGACAGACATCATTGTTTTTTTTAGCTTCTTGGAGCCATCACACTGTTTCTAAACAATGCTAAGGTTAGCCAGCAGGAAACTCCTGGCATTTTTTAGCACAAGCAAGATATAAGATCCCGCCCTGTGCATCCAACTACAATGCGTTGACACTAGCCAACTGCATGATGTGCCTAAAAACCACGTTCCAAAGTTTTGCCTTTCTGTCATTCTGTCTGATCCAAAAATTGTACAAAAACTTTTTTTGGCAGCATGCAGAACTTGACAATTTTTTTTTTTTTTTTTTCGACCGACCGACCCATGGAAATTCTGGTTTTAGGCAAAAAAAAAAATTGAGATATCCATTTTTTTTCTTCTTCCTACCGACCGACCTAAGAAAAAGAGCCTCGAGAGGATCCGAGAAGCTAAAGATCAATTATGTGTGGCCTTGGTATCACAATAATGGATTGAATAAAATTGGAGAACAACCTACGTTGAAAATGTTTGGAGAACAACCTGCGTTGAAAACGTTTTAAGTCTAAAGGTAAGACGATCATCATGATTGATTTACAGAAATTCTTATATACAATATTTAAAGCAGAGCCGCGCCACGAAATACTCAACTAAATCAATAACTAAAAAAATAAAAAAAAAAAAAGAAAGAAAGAAAGAAAGAAAGAGTCTATTAACCTGTCATTGAGACAGCTCGGTTTCCTGACCATTTGGAGGTGAAATGATTTCAAGCATTTCAAGTGCCCTCAATCTTGAGCAGGAAGAAATGTATTGGCAAAATGTCAATCCTTCACAAAACTCAATTCATTTGCAACCTCAACGAGACCCATTCTGTCAAAATGGCCGAATTCCATGACAGACTGGAAACCAAATTAATAACTTCCAAATTTCTCTTGTCACGTATTGTGTGAGGGGCCAACAAAAGAAAGGAAGAGAATTACAGACAACAGGAAAGAATATGAAGTCCCCATTGTGTTACAGATTAATACAGACTAAATTACTCCCACATTTAATCCTTGCCAATTCATGCCAAGGTTCAAGATCCCTTCCGGAAGAGGCTGGCAGATACTTAAGAAAGGTTTCATAGAATTAGGTTATTGTAAACGAATTAGGTTATTGTAAACAAGTATATTCAAAATGTTATTATGAGATGAAACTGTTTACACATTGAAGAGTACTAATACTGGCATAATGTTAGTTTGTTAGTTTGTTAGTTTCATTTGCAATAGTCACCTGACATTAAAAAAAACGGCAACTGACATATACCCCACCAGTGACTCCACACAAAAACCACATTGAATCTGGAGCCAGAAAAGGCCAAAAATGGCTAAACTGATATGAATGGAGACTTTTTAGGCAATTTCTGCCGCATAGATCAAGTGCCGTTCCCATGGAACTCACATTCATATCTCATCGTTGCCAATTCCCTGGAGAATGGCTTTGTTGATCATTGCATATAGGCAAAACCAATTTCTTGTCAACTATTGGCTTCCAGATTGGACAGATATGTGGAGGAATGCATGGAATTATATTAGCAGTGTGTGTTTTCCATGCATACAATATAGGGTCATAATAAAATGAATTTATGTAATGACACCATCAGTGTAGATCTACAGTTTGTGTACATAGCTAGGTATCTGGCTACAGATATATGGACAGAGATCTATAATTGGCTGTCTTTGGCTGTGGATTCCCTCAGCTGGTAGTACTCTGGGCTTGAAATCACTGGATATGGGGTTTTATTCCAGCTGTGGTTGGGGCATCCGGGTAAATGTCAACAACATTTTCCCATAAAGAATAAAAAACAATTTGTTCCAGTGTAATTCTCATGAATTACTGTCATGAGACATTAATTTGATCATCGGCCTTTTAAGTCGGCATGGTTTACCACAGGGCAGTATCCTGTGACCCTATATATTCTAGAGTGGTGCAGAATCAATTGAAAAAATTACAATCTGCAGTGGTCACTGGGTTGCCAGCCTCAATCAGATCAATGCAGAAGTCAGCAAGGGTTATGAGATGTGAAAGGAACATGTAGCATTTCAGTTATTGCCAAATAATTTCATCATGCTGCAATCATAAAAGGCTATCGCAGCACCTGCTCTGGTCTCCACAGACTGCGGCCAGATATTGGTCATTCATCCTTCGAGGAGGTATGAATTCAAAACAAATCAGCCACACAAACAACTTCTGTAATCTATTATTAATTAGAGTAGGCACATATGAATGGTTGACACAGAAAAAAACGACTGTACAACTGGAGTCAAGGATGGTAAATTCGTCCAGGATGGTAAATCCGTCCACATCCAAATATAGACATACAATCATATTTACTACAGTTGTGTGAGCTTTAAAAGCAAGAGAAACTAGTTTTTCAACTAATTTTGTTGTGTTTTTGTGTTGACAGCATTTCTTGTGTAGGTTGGTACTAATCTTGTTTGCCTATTTCCATAAATAAAACTATGGTATTTAGAAGTTTATTATTCTGTGTAGAATTTGTTAAATAACTTAATTGAAACACCTGGGAAGGTGATACAATGGAAATAAAAGTGGACGGAATTACCATCAATATTTTAAAACTGGTTTGACTGAGTGATTGCAAATCCGTCCACTCACATCAAATGGCCTTTAAAAGTTATTTTATGACTTGTAAAGTCTATAAATGGCATAATAGTGATTTTAAAAAGTTGCCTGAGTGATTAGACCACTTGATTGGGTTAAAAGGGTTCTTTTTTCGTCATTGATGCAGTCAATTGAAATTCTTGATGACTAACGTGACCCCTGTTAATTAATTCTTCTGTTATAAGTGAAATCAGTTCCAAAATTGACACAAAATCCTTTGTGAAAACTGTCAAAACTTTCATCTGAATTTTTTTCTCCACAAAACCAGAATGAATGTTTCAGATGTTTCAGCCTGTCATTAGTTGCTGTGCAACCATACCAACGGAAATTATTTGAATCAACAGTTGGTTTCAACGAGCACGTAGAAATTTAGTTTGGATGACATGTACATGATTTTACAACAGCCCCATAGCATGACATTTGGAAGCTCAATAAGACTTTTTATCAAAATTTTCTCCTCTCTTGTGGCTTAATGATGACAGAAAAACAGGAAAGATTCAAGGGAACATTCTTTCAAGTTGGACGCCTGTAATAAAAGGAGTCAAAGTTGCCAAAGTCAAGCAATCCCAAATTCAACAAAATTTGGTAACTGGTACACAATTAAATAACAGTTATATGCGAATTCTCATTTTATTTGAACGATGAAAACTGTAAATAGTTGCCCTTGTTTTAAGAAGTACTGAATGATTCAACAAAAGTGCCTGGGAAACAATATTTTCTCAAGCAGCATTTGCATGGCTGTCTGAGCTTTTTTCCAGAACTTTCCAGAATATAGCATTACAAAATGCATGGTACATTGGCACAATGAGGCAGCCATACGGCAAACCAAAATATTTACTTTTGGATCACTTCCTGTCAGTCAAACGCTCCTCCCGAGCTGGAGAGTGAATTGTTTGTTTTGACACATGGTCATCATATTTTGACAGCAGTTCGATTGTAAAGATTTCAAAGCACCAATTTTACAAAGCCAGATGTGAGGTTCTTCTTGAGAAGAGCTCAATGCAGATCAGTTGTCCAGTTGGAAATCAACTTTGTCTTGCAACTGGCTTTGCTTTCAAACAGTTTTTCGATCAAGGCAAGCTTCCAGAAAGCCACACATTCTGATAACTGACCGATTCGAGACTGATTTCTTGTTTGGTTGGTGACCAATCCTCTCATCAATTGCTGTGATGCTTACATCACATTCTTCTTCTTGCCTTTCAAATGGTTGCGAGAGAGCTTAATTTTTACTGACATCAGTAATTATATAATGTCTAACAGTTATTCAAAGCTGGATGAACATCTTGAAAAGATATAGGTCTGCATGAAGGGTTTGAAACATCAATTTCTGTAATCAGTGTTCCATCCAAATTATGTTGCAGACAACACATTGGGTTCTATCCAAATGATGTTGTAAGCAACACATTGCAGACACCTGTGTGCCATTTTGCAGCCTTGTGGTAAAAAGAATAACAGTTACATGGAGGGGATATTATTGTGGGATTCCCTGCAAATTCCTGGCATTAGCATCATATACATTGCACCATTAATATACACTAAAGCATCACCCCACCTCATACAATGTGGCTGTTAGGTGTGAAATATAAACAAAGGGATCATTTGGTGCAGGTATTTTGTGAGACTGATATCTCAACAGAGGAAAAAGTGAAGTCTTCCTCGGGCAACAGACACAGAGGCTGTAATGGCTATCAGATGGGCCATGATGATATGCAGAGCCAACCTGGTGAAAATACAACAAATACAAAAATTAAATATGTCATGTTTGATGCAATGGAAATCTTACCAATCAGACCATTTATTACATTTCACCATTTTTACGATCACAATTTCAAATGAACATGCTCAAAACAGCGAAATTGATCGATCCATCTAGGAGGTTGTTTGAGTTTGAAATTGCTTCTGACATGCTTGTGTGACGTGCAATGATGGTATTAGGGCTGTCATTTTGTCTGAATCATTTCATTTGTGCACATTCATCTGGTTAATCTGTGTTCCGTCTTGTCATTCTGCGAGAGACAATCCGTTCAGCGGAAGATTTGCATCTGTAGGCAATCCGAAATTTTCTCGTAGATTTTCTCTCAGAGAGGAGATTTTCTCTTGAGATTTCCGTCTGATTTTCTTTGAGGCTGCTCTGTGATTTCAAGAAGTTGATTTGATGAATTCCCAGAGGGATCCTGGCCCATCAGATCTGACACGCGAGCAACATGACAACCTTTGATTCATTTAAAATTGCTATGTCACTGTTGAGAACAGATAAGGCCAAGGCAAGTCCCTCCACTCCAAAACAAACTCCCTCTACTCCACATTTTAGCCCCTGGCGCCACCTATAGGCCCAGCAAGTCTCAAGTAAAGCCAAAAGAATGAATAGGGAGATTGAGGGTTTGGAAGTCATGAATCTAGAGCAGGATAAATAACTGCTGACCTTACCACTTTGCTTTTAGAATAGATTATTGATGGGTGTATTAGGCTTCACATCCTGTAATTCTGAATCAAAAGTTTAGACATTGGTGATATATTCGAAAGAAGTTCATGAAGAAAATTTTTATGTGGCCTTTCCAGCTTCCGTCTGAGTCGGACTGACATAGAATCGAACTCAGGACTCCATTACTGAATGGTGATTTCTCATATCTTGATGCTCTGATATTGCATTTTGCATCGTTATCACACCAAAGGCTGCCAAAGATACATTTCTTTCACTTGTCAAGTCATACCCCAGTCAAAGAGACCAAAAACGTAGTCACATACAGTAGCCCTTGACAACAATGCATTATAAAGTAATCATTCCTTCAACTTTGGACTGGAATTAGTTTGCAACCAGAGACAAATGACTTTCAGGGACAGGTCGCTTGGAAGGGCTTGAGTATCAGTCCTGAGAATTCAGATGCAATCAACTGGGGCTTTTCTTAGAAGTCAATTTAACAAAGTGGTCCACGGTTTAGCTGCCTGATTGCAAATCACATTAAGTCACAGGTTAGATTCCAGTTTATCCAAAAGTAGGGTCATTTCATGATTATTTGTTTTGCAACTGTTGGAATTTCTGAAAATACTTTTTATTCATTTTTTTTAGAAGCACCCGACTGATTATAAGATCATAACTACTCTGAAATTTACATAGGGTGAAAAAAAGAAGATTTTCACCCAGGCCATAAAGGTTCTGTGCATGCTTTATCCCACAACATTTTTAGGATCTTGTACATATTCTTGTTACATGTATAGAGGAGACAAAACAACTCTATTGCCTGCTCATTCCTGCTTCTGACCAATTGCACTGCATGTTTGTATTTGTTCTGCTTTAAACAGTCTCAAGTTGTTTCTTGGTGTTCGCAGATGCAGTTGTCAACTGATGTCCAAGTTTCCTTTAATGTATGCACCGTCAAGACTGTGTCAAGTGTCAAACTGAATTAGGAGATTTAAACAAGTGCTCTTGACACATGGGTCCCTTAGGGTGACACTTGGCAGGACAATTGACACACAACTGACACAAGAGGAGTGTGGGTAGAATAAGGAGAATGGATAAGAACTGGGAGAATGGTATACCTTCTCTACACTTGTCAACCACCTCCGAGTGGCTTTTGACGTGGCCTATATCATACAAACTGAGATTGTTGTTTATGCTCTTGTGGAAGCCCTCCAAGTACTGGCAAGGAGCCATTCATATGTTGTTATTTGCACACTGTTGTCTGCCCACTTCCAGGGTCAGAAACAGTACACTATGATAAGTTGTTTCACTTTCTACAACTTCTTGGAAATTGATGTTATAAGCTGGATGAGAGGCATGTCTACAAATGAAAATATTGGCATAAAAATTTAACCTAATTTTGGCTTTGTTCTATTAATTCCAGACAAATTGACAGTAAGAAAGAATTATTTCTATTCAATTATCATATATCATACAATGATGCAATAACATAAACTACATTGTAAATACAAAGGAAATTTTGCATAAGGCAAAATGTTGTCATTATGAAAAACCATTAAAATGGCGTCACAGTATACAATTTCTAAATTACAGCGCCAGAACAATAGCTGCTGCATATGTATCCAATAGAATACTTTTTGGTTGAGAAGTATCTTTTTGCCGGAATATTACAAGATCTATTTCTCACTAAACCAGACTCATTCCTTCCAAGTCCGAAGGCTTAGCAAGTCACGAAAGGCCCTCCTGTAAGAGCCAGCAGGGTCCCTTGGAGGTCATCTAATGCCTCTTTGCTCTGTTCCGTCTCACCTTATAACATGGCGGCTACCTTCAATAGGTGCAGATTGACAGTCTAATAATAAGATCCAGTACCACAAGTAACAAATGGTTAAATAGCATGCACAGTGGAGATCGGCATTGATTGACTTTGACAATTGGCTACTTTTGCTCCTTTATTAAAAGCCTCCAAGTTGAAAAAAGAAGTGTTCACTTGAATCTTGCCTGTTTGTCTGTGATTACTCAACAACAAAGGAAGAACGAGTCTTGATAAAAAGTTTTGTTGAGCTTACTAATAGTTCGATAGCATGCCATAGGATGTCCAAACGGAAACCATCCTGTCTGTTAAAACTGTTTTCTGAACTTTTTCTCTGTACAAACTTAATTTGTTTTAGCCTTTTCATTACCTAATTCATGAAAACTAAAGGAAATGATTCACAATAACATTTCTTTCTGCAAAGATAAACAAAACTTTTAACAAGTAAAAACGTTAATCAAATCCTTATTTTACAAATAAACTAAGCCTTACATATTGTAGAACCGTCATTTATTTTTGAAAGCTTTTTGACATGAAAACCTTGATGAACTAGCTGTGTTATGGCACAAAACTGTTGATATTCAACTAATAGCTTTTCCCGAAAACGAATTTGGTGCTGAGAAACGGCCAAAGTACCCCGTTTTACGGTAGTGTGATACTATGAATGGTAAGATAATCTTGAGGAAACAATACTCTTGAAGACATAGTATTTTTTATTTATACATTTCCCGTATCCATAGCAACAAATCAATTAAAATTCTGAACTGATATTTTGGGAGAAATGGCACTGAACATTTTTAATGCAACTGTTGTAAAAACAATAGTAATCGCACATGAGCACATAATACACTCATATTGCTTTCATCACTGGTGTATTTGTGAACAGGTGGTTATCAGAAAGAACAAGTTTCATTTACATTAACAAACCATCAACAGACATGCACTGCATAAGAATTTCACAATCCCAAGCTTTTTACAGGAAAAGGTGTGTTTATCTCACACATGATGTGAAAACATATTAAGAAAATGTTGTATTTTTTTGTCAATGTGAAAAAAAAACAACCACAATTTCTTATACCCTGAATATATGTGGGATATGAAAATAATTCAGGCTTAAGTTAACATTAAGTAAAAGCAGCCTAAGAAAGGATTCCTCTCCCATAATGCCACATCAAAGTGAGGATGTTTATAAATAAAACGTTAATAGAATAGGCTCTATTATTTTTTATCTCCAGTAATGTGACAGATGCAAAATGAATGTTTTTTGATGATGGCCCATTACTTTAATTAAAATTTAATTTCCAGGTACACATGTGTATACACTCTTTGCAAGTGTGTGGTATAACTTTTGAAAACACAGAAAACTATTGTCTACATTCTTGGAAACTATACATCAGTAAATTTGTAATGTTATGATCATCCAGGTGAAGTTAGGTGAATCCAGGTAAATGTCTGTGACATTTAAGCAGCATCAAAGGCATTAAATGATTACAAAAGGCTTTGATCTAAGATAATATGTCAGATGAAAGACCAGAGAACAGAAGAGCATATGTGTCTTATGGCAAACTAACAAGCCTCTGAAAGTTCAGTAAACATTTCCTTTGTTGCAGATCTATACAGAAAATAATCTGATATGCCTCGTGATAAAGATACCTACTTCACCAAATGAGGAGATTTTTCTTGATACAAACTTCATCTTTCTCAGAGAACAAATTTTGGCAAGAAGAATTACTTGAAAACTTTATCTACGGGAAAAACCCTTACTTTCAGAATGTTGCATAATAATTTACTAGAACTTCCCATTAGACATAATTATATCTATGTGTAATGGGAAGTTCTAATGGCAAAGTCAGGGCAAATGTACTGGCGGGGTCACATGTATTTCCATACAGTAAAAATGTGAGAAAAAACAGCAATAGCCCCCCCCCACGCAATGGCCATCCCATACGTGTATGGCAGGAGTAAGCTGAAAAAAAGGAGTCCCCCCCTCCCGCCCCCGTGCCTGTGCAAGGCATAGGAGAAAAGAATTATTTGCAGGGAAGCATTGTCTGAAAAAGAAGGTTTGAGTTTTAAAAGGGGACTGTGCAGTTGTGAAGAAACATGTGAATATCGTATTTGGAAAGTGTGTGGAAATGGCATTGAACTGCTGTAAAGCAAAAGAAATGAAATGATCCGTTGTAAATCATATTTGATGAACTGATGTGAGTGCATTTCAACAATAAGCTGTCATGCTCGAAGCAATCTGCAAAAGTTTGAAACTTGGTGCATTTTTAGATGGGTCCCTCTTTGGAGACCAGGGAGAACAATGCACTACCACTATGCTGCTGTTGCCACGTGGATAGAGATGTGTGGAGAACATACAGGTGAGGATGGGTTGCTAGAGGTAACAGACAGGTCTGTAAAGAAAAAAATCTGTAGAGCTTTTGAAAACATGAAGATTAATGTTTAGCATGGCCAAATCCATGGAGAAGTGGCGATGTGCATAAAGAAATGAGGTGTGGGCAAAACCTTCAAATTTAATATAGGATATGTTGAAGACATGGTGCCTGAATAGGGCATGATAGTGGAACTCTCCTTTTTCCTGCTCTCCTGTGTTGACGAGCAGAATAAAACTGTCTCCGGGAGCAAGCTGCCATTTTGTACCATTGCTGAGTCAGTGGAGCTGGCATTCCAGGCCCCAGGGCACTTTTAATCCATTGACAACATTACGGATTTGCATTGCCGAGTCTTAAATGGAATGTTTAGCATGGATTGCCACCATATTCTAGTACTGTCAGGCTGATTAGACTTTGTTACGGACCTTAGAAACCCCGGCTCCATTGTAAATTCCGGAAATAGTTTTATTCTGCTCGTCAACACAGGAGAGCTGGAAAAAGGAGAGTTCCACTAACGCCCGCTATACCAAGTGAAAGAAGACATTTCTGTTCCACTTTAGAGGTACCTGGATTGCCAAGCTAAACCAGGACCAGCTTTTGAAGCTGATTGGTAATACAAATTGACAAAACCAAGTGATCTGTGTCAGTGGTAACTGCTCTGGCTATATAGTAGCAATGCCATGCATGTGTAACAAAGTATGGTGCAGAAGAATAATTTCAAAACTAAACTACATGACTGTCCCAATGGAGCATATATAACGACTGTACAAATGGAGCATATATAACGATAATTAATGCTCCAAGTTTAGCAACAGTTCCCGGGTCACTGCCTTCGCATCAATCATTAATCAAACTTTCAGATATCTTCGACTTTGGAGATTTTTCGTTAAGGAAATACATAATATTGACCTACTACTACTATACCACTGGGCACCATCCTTTAAGCCTACTGAAGCTTCTAACAGCGACAAATCTGTCTATATTATGGTTTGGACAAGTGAGACTTGGGATATGCAAAGAGGGAAATATTTTGGTTACCAGGGGTGACAAATGACCGTATTTTACAATTTATGTTTTGATATGGAATGAAATGATGAAAAGGATGTTGGTGTCTTGCAACACTGACATAACACGTCTCTAAACAGGACTAAAAAAGCCTGAGAAAGAAAGATGACACAATAAGTAAAGCATATCCGGAGAGCAGGGGGCAATTTCCACCCTGATTGATGCAAATCAAAAGGGGTTACAGAAGAAGACTAACATCAATTTGATTGGGGTGACTGGCTGGCCCTCCTCAGAGCTTGCTTCGGAGCTTGAAGGGGGACAAGGGGCCAAGATTTGAAGGCAATATTAATTGGAAAACTAGAGGGAGCAGGCCAAAAGAAGCAGCACGTTATGGGGAGTAACTGTTGTCATTAATCTTCCACGCTCTCCGATTGCCTAAATCGAAGTGCTTGATGTTGTACCAAAACAAAGGAAGCCCCTTATTCGTTGTGTGAAAATGAATTTGAAAATGGATACTGAAACAATCATTGATTTTATTCCTGCAGTGCTCACAAAATATAAGGCAAAAAAGTCTTTTAATGAGGTGTCTTATCTTTATTCTGCATCATGAGGACAGAAGACACCCCCAGTAGTGTCCAGTTTCAACTATACAGAAAGGGTGGTCTTATTACGTATAATAAGCTATTCATTAATAATGTTTCCCTGTTGTACTGAATAATTCATGACGGGAAATGTAAACCGAGACACCAGATCAGTAATGGATCTTCAATCTAAAACATGATATCTCAATGGCAGTATGGCCAATGGTTCAGCCTAGTGAGACAAATAATTGAATGTATTTATATCAACTGGTCAAATAATGTGAGAGCAATAAGCAATTAACCCCCAGTTATCTTTGAAAATGTTTGATACCTATATTTTACCTATCTTAGAGTACAACAGTGAAATATGGACTGATGTGAAGGCTGTTAGTGATCTTGAAAATCTGCAACTTGGGTACCTAAAGAATATGTTAGGGGTAAGAAAACAAACACCTTCACTAGCAGTGTATGGTGAGACGGTAGGTTTCCGCTGCATGTCAGGCAAAAAATACGAATGGTTAATTATTGGACCAAAATAGAAAAAATGTCAAATGAAAAAATTCTTAAGAAATGTCTGCTAGTCCAAAAAGAGATGCATAGAGGTGGCTTTAAAAATAACTGGATCGGAAGGTTATGTCAATTACTAGACAATTGTGGTATGGAATGCGACATCCAAAACACATCAGACTTAAAACTTGACTACATGAGCAATAATTTCAAACTGAAACTATTTGAAACTGAACAGACAAGACTAATTGAGTCAATAAACGATAGTGAACAGCAGCCAAAACTGAGAACATATAAACTGTATAAAACTGACTGCCGATTAGAGCCATATTTACTCCTTAAGCTTACTCGAAAAATGGCAGTAAAATTTGCCAGATTTAGAACTAGCTCGCATAGCTTATGCATTGAAACAGGACGGCATCATAAGCCAAAAATTCCTGCGGAGGATCGAATCTGTGCAAAATGCACTTTAAATGTAGTTGAAGATGAGACACATTGCCTTATTGTTTGTCCGAGCAACTCAATCTATAGGAATGACCTTTTTTCAACTGCAACACGTTTTATAGATAATTTTCAAACACTAGACAACATAAGTAAATTTGTAGCAATAATGAAAAGTAAAGAGCCCAAATTGTTAATGAGTCTGGGTAAATTCCTACAGCAAGCTGATGTATGAACCAGGTAAAACATCTCCTATGGTCACACAATCATGTTCCTGTGTATGTACTCTGATTGACTTTATGTTCTTAATATGACATTTTCTGTGCCATTGAATACGTACATAAGACTGCATCTGTCGACTCAATAAGCTTATTATGCAATTGTTTATAACTGTTCCTGACTGTGAATAACTATTGCGTGGGCACTGAAATGACTGTCTTGACTTTCCAGAGCACCAGTGCATGGACATTTAAGCGGTTGCCGCTGTCTATGCCTGGTTGCTCAGGACTGATCAACATTAAAACGCCCAACTGTAACTTTTTAATGATATATGTATATTTATCATTAATGAATACCTAATATTTACGTTTCAATAACTGCAGTCATTTTACATATAAACCAATGACTTCTGTGAAGTAATTTTGTTTATGGCACGTATAGATATATAGTCAGCAACTAATTCCCCTTTTCTGAATCACTTATCAATTGGGTGGCTGGAACCTAGATTTATAATGTTAGTATTCATATTGATCTTACATGTACCTGCTTATATTTTATGTAATCAGCTTTGTCTCTGTATAATTTTCTTAGCATTTTGTTTGTATGTATGTATTTATGCACTTTGTATTTTACATTTTATTTTGTTGACATATGTATCTGTGATGATATGAGACTGTCAATAAAAGATTATATATATATATAAGAAGTTACAAATGATAACCTGAACATGTTCTGAACAACCAACATGATCGGTCTAGCAATAGATCTGGGGAAAAGAGGGCCTCCTTGGCACAGACTGTTCAAGCGAATAACAACCAGAGAATTATTGCCAGCATCAAGTCTTTCCTCAGCACCAATTAGAAGGCAAATCAATATGATAGCAGATATGCTTCTCAGATTCATGAGTATCCATGCCACTCTGGATGAGTCTGCCATGCATTAAGCAAAATTTAGGCATGAATTCAGTTTGTTAAGTTCTACAACTTGGCCTGAGTTAAAGAATAATTAAATTAACTTTTATTTACTGTACTTTGTAACCAATGCCAACCGTTTATTCCGTGAATATAATTATTTTGTTCATCACGTTTGATTGTTTTGTTTTTTAATGCTGACAAGATATGCGTTCATAAAAGCTTATAAATATGTATGATGATTCTTAAACGACTTAACAGATTCTAGAACCTTCTTTGTAAAGCAGCGGGAAGAGGAAGAGAGATAGCCTTACAAGCTGGAAAATCTTGGTCCATGCCAGAATCAAATACATTATTCAATTGACCAAGTTGGCAGTATGATCGTTTGCACGAAGTTACAAAATAGTAAAGGAAAATACATGCAAAGATGGGTATAAACTCCACTACAGCACTACAGCAGTCCTTGTGTGGTACAACTGTATCTTTTAGCAATCATAAAGTATCATACTACTTAGGCTGAAGAAAAGCCAACCCAAATATAGAAGGTTGGTATCACAATGCAAATTGTATCAAATTTGATGACAACCTGTATTGAAACTGTGTTCAGTCAAAGGAAACCTGATGATTACCTTACAGTAATTCTTGGAAACAATTTTTAAAGCATGGCAGTGCCAGGAAGTACTGAACTAAATCAATAAATGCACACAAAAGAAAGAATGAAGACAATAAACTCATTTTAACTCCTTGACACAAAGCTACTGATAAAAAAGACCAAAGTCTACAAGAGGCTGTCACCTAGACAGTTTTGATTTCTTCGTCGTTCAGATCAGAAATGATTTCAAGCAATTCAACCAATACAACCTTGACATGCCCTGAATCTTGAGCGACAAGATTTTATTGGTGAAATGTCAATCCTTCACAAAACTCAATTCATTTGCAACCTCAACGAGACCCATTCTGTCAAAATGGCCGAATTCCATGACAGACTGGAAACCAAATTAATAACTTCCAAATTTCTCTTGTCATGTATTGTGTGAAGGGAACAAAAGAAAGGAGGAGAATTACAGACAACAGGAAAGAATATGAAGTCCCCATTGTGTTACAGATAAACAGAGACCAAATTGCTCCCATGTTTCGTCCTTACCAATTCATGCCAAGGTGCAAGATTCCTGCCAGATGAGGCTGGCAGACACTGAAGAAAGGTTTCATATAATTAGGTTATTGTAAAAGAATTAGGTTATTGCAAACAAGTATATTCAAAAATGTTATTATGAGATGAAACTGTTTTAAGAATTGAAGAGTTCCAATATTGGCATGATGTTAGTTTCATTTGCAATAGTAATTATGTACGTTACAACCCAAAACTTTTCCTAAATCCCATGCCCTCAGGAAGATGCTAGCCCTTCTACAGCTTCACAGCAAAGAAATGGAAGTGCTTGGAAGTGTCCGGGAGTGCAAGTGCAAGCACGTGCTTGGAAAATTTATTGGGTTATACTGTTACAGTACTTTTATGAGTTGTTGCCATCAAGACGTCCATGTAGGCTAAAGTATGTTTCAAATGGACTTGACAAATAACACAGTGAGTCACCTGACATTAAAAAAAACGGCAACTGACATATACCCCACCAGTGACTCCACACAAAAACCACATTGAATCTGGAGCCAGAAAAGGCCAAAAATGGCTAAACTGATATGAATGGAGACTTTTTAGATCAAGTGCCATTCCCCATGGAACTCACATTCATATCTCATTGTTGCCAATTCCCCAGAGAATGGCTTTGTTGATCATTGCATATAGGCAAAACCAATTTCTTGTCAACTATTGGCTTCCAGATTGGACAGATATGTGGAGGAATGCATGGAATTATATTAGCAGTGTGTGTTTTCCATGCATACAATATAGGGTGATAATGAAATGAATGTATGTAATGACACCATCAGTGTAGATCTACAGTTTCTGTATATAGCTAGGTCGCTGGCTGCAGATATATGGACAGAGATCTATAATTGGCTGTCTTTGGCTGTGGATTCCCTCAGCTGGTAGTACTCTGGGCTTGAAATCACTGGATATGGGGTTTTATTCCAGCTGTGGTTGGGGCATCTGGGTAAATGTCAACAACATTTTCCCATAATGAATAAAAAACAATTTGTTTCAGTGTAATTCTTATGAAGTACTGTCATGAGACATTTGATCATCGGTCTTTTAAGCCACAGTGGTCTACCACAGCGCAGTGTCCTGCGACCCTATATATTCTGGAGTGGTGTAGAATCAATTGAATAATCCAAATCTGCAGTGGTCACTGGGTTGCCAGCCTCAATCACCACAGTGTCCTTGAACGAAGTTTAGGGTTAAAAAAAATGTACAAAGAATCTGTCAACGCAGCATTGTAGTATGTGGTCTCAGCTTCGATTTGATGTAAAGATAAAAAAAATCTGTTGGGAAAATTTTGAGAAAATTGAAATTTAAAATTTTTGGTTTTTCACACCCTTGTGGCATGCAAAATATCCATTATTAAATTTTGAAAACGATCTATTTGAATGAGTTGAATGTAGAAATGCTTTCTTTGACCACCATGGTTCTTATATTAACAGTTGAACAAATTCAGAATTATGATTAAGTAGATTTTAAAGGAATATATTCAGAAGGTGTTACAAACTTGCTAGACTACATCCCACATTCTCAGAGCACATTTTAACACATCTAATCAACTAAATTTGCATAGGTTTACTAATTCATTGAGTGCCTAAGTTAAGTAGCCAAACACTGCAGCAATATAGTCAATAATAAGACATATTTAGATATTTTGTAGCATTTTTATACCCATATTCCGAGACATATGTCGCAACACTTACAGAGTTTCTCTCCAAATTAATCTCAAAACCTCTCATTCCAATCTGAAGAAATATGATTGTCTCAATTTTTCATTCTTTAAATGTGGTATTTTTGTCCAGGGACTTTATTTTAGAAGGCGTGTTATAGATTTTCTTAAATTTTGTAAAACTCTCAAATTAGTACTTTCTCCGTAGATTTTGTATCACTAATGCAACAAATTGGCAAGAAAATACGTATAAGATACATTTTTGTTGGTTGTTAATCTGACCATGAAAGAAAAACAAGCAATTTCGCCAATAATTATTTGTTTCAGAACTTCTGGTGTGAAGTTAACTTGTTAAAAATGCTGATAACTCTTTCTTTTGTATGGAAAGTTCACAGATAACTGATGTTAACTATGTGACTACAGAGTAGAATGTGTTGACTAATAGTTTGACAATATTTTGATTGCACAAAGGCATGATACTACTAAACAACTGAATCTTGGAAGTCTGCAACTACTAAATTCCAAGAAATAATCTTAACAATTGGCAAAAACTGGTAAACAAAGCACTTAAAATCATTCAGAAGACCACAAATTGCTACCTATATTTCAATATGGATAAAGACATTGTAATACAACTTGGAATTGGCCATCTTACATGTTCATTAGCCCACTTGCACGGATTTTTGTATTGATTTTAGAAAAAAGAATTATCAAAATATATAATTTCCTTAAATATCAAATACAACCTAAATGCAAGGCTATGGTGAAGATACAGATTTGTCAGATCCCGGCAGTAGGTATTAGTACAGGTGTCCGACTGTCCGCTGTTTGTTGTCTGATAACTTTATAGATGTTTTGTGAATCTCTTTTGAAAAACATCAACTGGTGAAATGCTAAAAATCTCACTTTGCATCACAAACGAAGTTAACAAGGCAGTTTCTGACATGCTGGTGGTTCATTTGCCGCTTTTCCTTAGTTCAAGAAATAATAAAGCTGAAATGGTCATGTCTCATATGATTTAAACAAATTATAACATTTGGGGAGTTTGCAACGCCCCTAACAATTGGAAATGATGTGAAAATTGAAAATAAAGGGCTTTTCTTTTAATTTTTTTACCTGATTGTGTATACTAATGTATAACTACATAAATTATGATGTTTCAGTATCACTGAACTGCCATTCTATATATCTATAGCAGATATTTTGCATGCAACACGAGTGTGAAAAACCAAAATTTTAAATTTCAATTTTCTCAAAATTTTCCCAACAGATTTTTTTGATCTTTACATCAAATCGAAGCTGAGACCACATACTACAATGCTGCATTGACAGATTCTTTGTACATTTTTTTAAACCCTAAACTTCATTCAAGGACACTGTGTCACATCAATGCAGAAGTCAGCAAGGGTTATTGGATGTGAGAGGACAGCGTAGCATTTCAGTTATAGCCAAATAATTTCATCATGCTGCAATCATAAAAGGCTATCACAGCACCTGCTCTGGTCTCCGCCGACTCTGGCCAGATATCGGTCATTCATCCTACGATTATTTGCCATCGAAAGCGGGGAGGTATGAATTCAAAACAAATTGCCACACAGACAACTTCTGTCATCTATTACTAATTAGAGTAGACATATGTGAACGGCTGATAAAATGCGGATCATATGAGACTCTTTTAGTTTTACTTATTCATAAATGTTAACAAATCTCGGAAAAAAAGTAATATACAACTATCATCTGCTCGAGGTCAGACCTTTCTATAAGCACTGGACTGCTGTAGAATCATGTTCATATCATCCAAACTGAAGTTCAGTGTGCTCATTAAAACAACTGTTCATTCAGATAGTTGCCTTGTGTTGGTTGCCCTGCAACTAATGTAAAGTATGAAACATCTGAAACATTCATCTGGTTTAGTGGAGAAAAAAATTCAGAAAACAAGTTTGACAAACTGCCTGTTTTCCGATGGGCTGTCCAATTACATACCTATAAAGTACTAGGAAGCTCAGCAAGACTTTTTATCAAAACTTGCTCCTTTCCTCTCTTGTGGCTGAATAATCACTGACAAACAGCCAAGATGCAAGTGAACAGTTTTTCAAGTTGGAAGCCCCAAGTAAAAGGAGTAAAAGTAGCCAATCGTCAAAGCCAATCGTCAAAGCCAATCAATGCCGATTTCAGCTGTGCATGCTATTTTAACATTAACAGTAACTTGTAGTACTGTACCATGCCGTTATGCTGTCAATCAGAGTCAGATGACCTCCAAGGGCCTTAGCTGGCTTCTAGAGGAGGGCCATGGAATAGAGCACAGAAGCAGTACAGTGGCCATGAAGGGCCAAATAACCTTAAAGAGTCAGATGACCTTTCAGGAACCTTGCTTGCTGCTACAGGAGGGCCTTTCGTGACATGCTAAGCCTTCGGACGTGGAAGGAATGAGTCTGGTTCAGCAAGGAATGGATTAAGTGTGATATTCTGGTAGAAAGGGATTGTTATCCAACAAGTTACCAAATGCTGTATAACACACAGATTATTGTCAGATTATTGTGATTAAATTTATCAATTGCACACATTTAAATGAAATAAGGTAATCTTTGTTGCATATGCAAACCCGATATCTTTTACACAATTAAATGGACCTTTTTATTTCAACAATCAAAACTTTTAAAAGTTTCCCCTGATTTAAAAAGTTCTGTCTAACTCACAGAAAGTGCCTGGGGAACTATATTTTCTCAAGAAACATTTGGATTGCTGCCTGAGCCTTTTTTCTAGAATATTTTCTAGAATATACCTTTACAAAATGCATGGTACATTGGCACGATGAGGTGGCCACATGGAAAACAAAAATATTTACTTTTGGATCACTTCCTGTCAGTCAAACACTCCTCCTGAGCTGGAGAGTGAATTGTTTGTTTTGACACGTGGTCATCATATTTTGACAGCAATTTGATTGTGAAGATTTCAAAGCACCAAATGCACAAAGTCAGACATCTGTTTTTTTTTAGAGCTTTTCCCAGATTGGTTGTCCGACTGGATTCACTTTTGTCTTGCAAACTAGCTTTACTAGCACATAAGAGAAAGTGCAATTATTATGCAATAGGTCATCATTATGTTAATGGTAACTGGACTTGTTTCTGTAGTAAAAAAAAAAAGACATCTTTGTATGAAAGCACAGAAGCCACATGATGCCCGCATCTCCAGATAACCGACCGATTTGAAACCAAGTTTTTTGTGTGATAAGCAATCATGACAATGTTACAATGAACAGATACAGAACCATTCTGATTCAAGTGTGCCACAGTCATTTGTCATACTTATTTCGGTTGATGACTGATCCCCCATGCTCTGTTATTTAAGTCATGTTCTTCTTCTTACCCTTCTTAGCAATTGCTTGAAGCTATTGATGTCTTTAAGAACTTTTGTTTTTTGCACGAGGGGGTGGGTCATTCCACAGTAACTAAGCTTTTTGTGTCACTAAAGCAGTTTTCAGCAAAACCATAAAATGGTGATGTTCTTTCTAATCATATTCATATGCCTTCCCCCTCTTTTAAAGAAGTTAATTTCATTGTTAAATGGAAATTATCAGCTACTGCTGATATTGTGCACCCTTACCAATATCTGAAATATATCCAAAACGTGATGTCACAAAAAATTCTTCTTTCAATTAACGGACGTTTTACACCATGTCGAATCAATATAAACATTTGTGGTGGTTCTGAATCTCTAGACAACTACTCCACATACTTATATCCCAAGACCAACTGAATTTGTCCTCTCTTGTGTATTCTGCGGAAAACAAAATGACCTCGTCACCAGAAAACATGTCACTGGTGTTACTCATTAAATAAAGCATGGCTGTCAAAGGAATGCTTCCTTCTATCTTCGGTCAAGTGTACCAGGGGGCATCTTCTGATGGGCAGGCATCCAAGATAACTGCAGATTTTTGCATTTATACATTTGCCTTCACAGTGTGCTGAAATTATGAGTATTTTTTTTCGGTGTCACTGGTGTTACCCTAAAAAATGGTCAATTATTGTAGAATTTTCAAAAACTGCCTAAGTCATAGGATATGTCCTGTTTACAGAAATCAACCTATGGAAACACCTTTTTTTCAAATCAATGCATCACTATGGGAGCAATTGGTATTTCAGTGCAAATAGTCACTGGTGTTACCATCACTGATGTTGCTCAAAAATGGTTAACACTGGAGTCCAATGGTAACACCAGTGATCAATGGTGGTGGAAAATTCAATGCAATTCTTATTTTAATGGGATATATTTCAAACAAATATTAATTTGGTCAACTTTGAGTGAATGGTGTTTCTTTACTTATACGGAAACACCAGTGACAGTTTTGTCTTAGTTATTGTGGAATGACCTGGGTGCATCAATTACATCTCCAGTGATCAAATCTCCGGTATGACAGTTCATATAAGTGAGGGGGATGTTGTGTAAAAAATGCAATTTCAGCATTGCTGGCTGATCTCTATTTTAATGCTGGAGAGTGTAAAAAGACATGTGTCTACATGTGAGCATCCAGTTTTGAAACATCTATTTCTGTAGTCAGTGTTCCATCCAAATTATGTTGTAAACAACACATTGTAGACACCTGTATAACATTTTGCAGCCTTGTGGTAAAAAGAATAACAGTTACATGGAGGGGATATTATTGTGGGCTTCCCTGCAAATTCCTGGCATTAGCATCATATACATTGCACCATTAATATACACTGAAGCATCACCCCACCTCATACAATGTGGCTGTTAGGTGTGAAATATACACAGAGGGATCATCTGGTGCAGGTATTTTGTGAGACTGATATCTCAACAGAGGAAAAAGTGAAGTCTTCCTCGGGCACAAACGATGTAATGGCTATCAGATGGGCCAAGATACAGGCCACAATGTACTGAATAAGTATTCTCTTTTGAAAATGCTGTGGCTGTGTGGTTGTTTTGATTTTATCATCTGGTTAAGCCACATATTTGAGTTGTATAAGCGGTAAAAAAAAGGTTCTTTCTCTGTCATTACCAACCTATAATGTCATCATGTTGCAACAATGGTGCTGATGACACAATTCCATTGACTAGGCCATGGTTTATTTGTAATGTTATCCTGCCGTTTCAATGTCAGTGATGTTTCTGGCATCCTCAAAACTTTAGCATGTCTCTCGGCCTGATATATTAACTTGGTACAGTGAAAATCATGTCCAGCCAGGTGATAATGCAAAAGTTCAAAATGTTTATTAGATGCAATAGAAATCTCACCAATCACACCATGTATTACATTTCACCATTTTCACGATCACCGATTTCAAATGAACGAGCTCAAAACAGTGAAATTGATCGATCCATCTTGGAGGTTGTTTGAGTTTGAAATTGCTTCTGACATGCTTGTGTGACATGCAATGATGGTATTAGGGCTGTCATTTTGTTTGAATCATTTCATTTGTGCACATTCATCTGGTTAATCCATGTTCCGTCTTGTCATTCTGCGAGAGACAATCCGTCCGACAGCAGATTGCATCTTTAGGCAATCCCAGATTTCTCGTAGATTTTCTCTCGGAGAGGAGATTTTCTCTTGAGATTTCCCTCTGATTTTCTTTGAGGCTGCTTGGTGATTTCAAGAAGTTGATTTGATGAATTCCCAGAGGGATCCTGGCCCATCAGATCTGACGAGCAAGCAACATGACAGCCTTTGATTCATTTAAAATTGCTATGTCACTGTTGAGAACAGATAAGGCCAAGGCAAGTCCCTCTACTCCACATTTTAGCCTCTGGCCCAGCAAGTCTCAAGTAAAGCCAACAGAATGAAAAGAGAGATCGAAGGTATGCAAGTCATGAATCTAGAGCAGAAGAAATCACTGCTGACCCTGCCACACTGCTTTTAAAATAGAAGATTGATGGGTATAGTAGGCTTTACATCCAGTGATTCTGGATCAAAAGTTTAGACATCAGTGATATATTCCAAAGAAGTTCATGATGAAAATTTTTATGTGGCCTTTCCAGCTTCCGTCTGAGTCGGACTGACATAGAATCGAACCCAGGACTTCATTACTGAATGGTGATTTCTAGTATATTGATGCTCTGATATTGCATTTTGCATCGTTATCACACCTAAGGCTGCTATATATACATTTCTTACACTTGTCAAGTCATGCAGACCACAAAAATAGTCACATGCGTTAGCCCTGGACAACAATTCATTATAGTGTAATATGTCCAACTTTGGACTGGAATTAGTTTACAACCAGAGACAAATGACTTGAAGGGACAGGTAGCTCGGAAGGGCTTTGGTATCAGTCCTGAGAATTCATATGCAATCAATTGGGCTTTTCTTAGAAGTCAATTTAACAATGTAGTCCTGGGGTAAACACATCAAGTCACACGTTAGATTCCAGTTTATCCAAAAGTAGGCTCATTTCATTAATATTTATTTTGCAACTGTAGGCATAAATTTCTGAAAATACTTTTTATTCAGTTTTGAGAAGCACCCATCTGATTATAAGATTGTAACTACTCTAAAGGTTGCGTAGGGTAAAAAAAAAAGTAAATAAAGATTCTATGCATGCTTTATCCCAAATAATTTTAAGGATCTTGTACATAGTAGTCTAGTCACATGTACAGAGGGGAGATAAAACAACACTCTATTGCCTGCTCATTCCTGCTTCTGACCAATTGCACTGCATGTTCGTATATTATGTTCTGCTTTAAACAGTCTCAAGTTGTTTCTTGGTGTTCGCAGATGTCAACTGATGTCAAAGTTTCCCAGAATGTACGCACTGTCAAGAATGTGTCAAGTGTCAAACTGAATTAGGAGAATTAAGCAAGTGTTCTTGACACTTTTTCAAGTTGGAAGCCTTTAATGAAGGAGTAAAAGTAGCCAATTGTTAAAGTGAACGATGCCAATTTTGACCGTGCATGCTATTATTTTGTCGGCAGTGTGTCATTTAATTGTTACCGAAATGTTTGCTAGTCATATACCTAATAAAGTTGGTAAATTTCATACACTTAGTAATTTTTATACATTCATAAGAATTCTCAAATTATTTGAACAATCAAAAACATGTTGAGAAGTTTTTCTGCCGAATCCAAAGAAAGTGCCTGGGAAACAATATTTACTAAAGAAACATTTGCATTGCTGCCTGAGCCTTTTTTCTAGAATATTCCTGGAATATACCCTTGCAAAATGCATCATACATTGGTACAATGAGGCAGCCTCATAGAAAACAAAAATATTTACTTTTGGATCACTTCCTGTCAGTCAAACGCTCCTGCCGAGCTGGAGAGTGAATTGTTTGTTTTGACACGTGGTCATCATATTTTGACAGCAGTTGATTGTGAAGATTTCTAAGCACTGAAGACACAAAGCCAGACGTCTGGTCTTTCTAAGAGCTTTTCCCAGATTGTTTGTCCGAATGGATTCACTTTTGTCTTGCAAACTGGCTTTACCAGCAGATAAGAATAGGTGCAATTATTATGCTATATGTCATGATTATGTAAATGGCAACAGGACTTCAAATCATCATCTTTGTATGAAAGCACAGGATCCACATCTCCCGATAACTGACAGATTTGAAAGTAAGTTTTTCGTGTGATAAGCAATCATGACAGTATTACAATGACCAGAACAGAACCATTGTGTTTCAAGTGTGCCTCAGTCATTTGTCATACTTATTTTGGTTGATGACTGATCCCCATGTGCTCTGTTATTGCAGTCATGTTCTTCTTCTTGCCCTTCTTATAGCAATTGCTTGACGCTATGGATATCTATAAGAACTTTTTTCGTTTGCATGAGGGGGTGCGTCAATTACATCTCCAGTGATAAAATCTCCAGTATGAGAAAGTTGTGTCAAAAATGCAACATTTTGTAGCCTTGTGGTAAAAAGAATAACAGTTACATGGAGGGGATATTATTGAGTGATTCTCTGCAAATTACTGGCATTAGCATCATATACATTGCAACATTGATATATACTGAAGCATCACCCCACCTCATACAATGTGGCTGGGTGTGAAATATAAACAATGGGGTCATTTGGTGCAGGTATTTTGTGTGACTGATATCACAACAGAAGAAAGAGTGAAATCTTCCTTGGGCAATAGACAGTGAAAATCATGTCCAGCCAGGTGATAATGCAAAAGTTCAAAATGTTTATTGGATGCAGTAGAAATCTCACCAATCACACCATGTATTACATTTCACCATTTTCATGATCACCAATTTCAAATGAACGAGCTCAAAACAGCGAAATTGATCAATCCATCTTGGAGGTTGTTTGAGTTTGAAATTGCTTCTGACATGCTTGTTTGACATGCAATGATGGTATTAGGGTTGTCATTTTGTTTGAATCATTTCATTTGTGCACATTCATCTGGTTAATCCGTGTTCCATCTTGTCATTCTGTGAGAGACAATCCGTCCGACAGAAGATTTGCATCTGTAGGCAATCCGAGATTTTCTCGTAGATTTTCTCTCGGAGAGGAGATTTTCTCTTGAGATTTCCCTCTGATTTTCTTTGAGGCTGCTTGGTGATTTCAAGAAGTTGATTTGTTGAATTCCCAGAGGGATCCTGGCCCATCAGATCTGACAAGCAAGCAACATGACAGCCTTTGATTAATTTAAGATTGCTATGTCACTGTTGAGAACAGATAAGGCCAAGGAAAGTCACTCCACTCCAAAAACAAACTCCCTCTGCTCCACATTTTAGCCCCTGGCGCCACCTGTAGGCCCAGCATGTCTCAAGTAAAGCCAAAAGAATGAATAGAGAGATTGAAGGTTTGGAAGTCATGAATCTAGAGCAGGATAAATAACTGCTGACCTTACCACTTTGCTTTTAGAATAGATTATTGATGGGTGTATTAGGCTTCACATCCTGTAATTCTGAATCAAAAGTTTAGACATTGGTGATATATTCGAAAGAAGTTCATGAAGAAAATTTTTATGTGGCCTTTCCAGCTTCCGTCTGATAACATAGAATTGAACTCAGGACTGCGTTACTGAATGGTGATTTCTCGTATATTGATGCTCTGATATTGCATTTTGCATCGTTATCACACCGAAGGCTGTAGTAATACTATGATCAACCCCTAGTGATCAACCCTAGTGGTCATTTCATACGTTGCATTGAACCTCATTCTGAGATCAATAAAGTTGCTGTTACAACGACGTCACCAAACTAGTCAGATGCCTGTGTGTTATTAATAGTACTAAACCACAGTATTATTACATGGTGGCAGCCGGGCAAAGAACCATATTCGTCAATTTGAGAGAAAAGTCAGCTCTCAGATTTTGGAGGACAAGCAGTGTCCAGAAATACGCCCGCCTATCAGATTAGAAATTCAGTTTGACAGTTTCTAAAATCACACACAGTTATTCAGAAAGAAATTTAGTTTGACAGTTTCTAAAATCACACACAGTTATTCATCATGACTTCCAAATATCCAAGCATGAATTGGGATTCTCCAGATCTAGTCGACAGCTTCAAGTTATTTAAACAAAGAATGCTTCTAGTCTGCGAAGATAATGAGATAACAGACCCTGTCAAGATCGCCAGGAAAATCAAGATAGGGCTGGGTGACGAAGGTCTGCGTCGTCTTAATAATTCTGGACTGCCTGCTGCAGAACAAAAGAAGCCAGAGGAACTATGGGACCTATTTGAAAAGCAACTGAAGGTCGCCGTGAACTTCCGTATCCACAGGCTTAGTTTGATGCAGTATAGACAGTCGGAAAATGAGACTCTGGACGAATTCGTAAACCGTGCCAGAGCTCAAGCGCAGTCATGTGAGTTCTCCGAAAATGAGTTGGAGGAACGAATCATTGAGTTGATAATTGCGGGAACTCCCTTCGAATTTTTCCGCCACATGCTGCTCGGAGCAGAAAAAGACCTAAAACTTCGAGACGTTTTAATCGAAGGACGAAAATATGAGGCAGCAGCCATGGGAACCAATCAACTACAGATGTTGTCTTCTAATATCTACAAGGCACAGATTGATTCTGTTTCGCAGCGCAAATGCGGCAATTGCAGCTCTACACACCCAGCACGGCAGTGTCCAGCCTTCAATGCCACTTGTCATACCTGTGGTCACAGAGGCCACTGGCAGAAAATGTGTCGCCTCAATTCTAATAGTCTCCACGTGAAGAAAGACTACTCAGAAGGTGCCAAGAAATGCAACAAAAAGAAGTCTCGCAAAGTACACATGGTCGAGCATGAAGACAGATTTTCTTCTTCTGAGTCTGAATCTGACATCCAGTTCACTACAACCAAAGGTTTTGATGCAATTACATTGACAAGAAAGGACTTGAATGCTGTTACACTGGATAAGGATATTCACCAGAAAGAAATTCAGAAGCCCACTGCAGTTCCTGATAGAACCTGGAAAATCTTGGATGCAGAGTTGTTCACAGTTAACAGGAGATATTTCATGGCAATATCTGATCACTTCTGCAAATTACCGATTATAAAAGAACTACCTAATCCATCAGCTGTAGCAGTCACCAAGTTGCTACAAGAAGCATGTGCTTTATTTGGCTTTCCAAAACAGATCATTTCTAACAAGCAAACCCAATTTAACAGCAATGTCTTCAAGGACTTTTGTAAAAAATGGAATATTTTGCATACAACTTCTTCATCCAACTTTTCCAAATCAAATGATTGTTTTGAACGACAGAGTCACAGGATTAGGCCTGTCATCAAAAAGTATATCAGACAAAGAGGGAAAGTTAACAATGGAAAGAAGTTCGGTTACAAGATCAAGCAAGGATTTCAAGAAGCGAAACAGATATACGGAAGAATAAAACCATAGAATGAAGAAATAATTAAAATTTATATTTAAGTTAATTTTGAAATATTTTTAAATACTCAGCTGTAAATTTGTTGACATGCATTTTGAATTTTGAAAAACATTTCTTATTTTAAGTTAAACAGAGAGGGATGTAGTAATACTATGATCAACCCCTAGTGATCAACCCTAGTGGTCATTTCATACGTTGCATTGAACCTCATTCTGAGATCAATAAAGTTGCTGTTACAACGACGTCACCAAACTAGTCAGATGCCTGTGTGTTATTAATAGTACTAAACCACAGTATTCAGCTTCCGTCTGATAACATAGAATTGAACTCAGGACTGCGTTACTGAATGGTGATTTCTCGTATATTGACGCTCTGATATTGAATTTTGCATCGACATCATACCAAAGGCTGCCAAAGATACATTTCTTTCACTTGTCAAGTCATACCCCAGTCAAAGAGACCAAAAACGTAGTCACATACAGTAGCCCTTGACAACAACACAATATAAAGTAATAAGTTCTTCAACTTTGGACTGGAATTAGTTTGCAACCAGAGACAAATGACTTTAAGGGACAGGTAGCTTGGAAGGGCTTGGGTATCAGTCCTGAGAATTCAGATGCAATCAACTGGGGCTTTTCTTAGAAGTCAATTTAACAATGTGGTCCATTGTTTAGCTGCCTGATTGCAAATCACATTAAGTCACAGGTTAGATTCCAGTTTATCCAAAAGTAGGGTCATTTCATGATTATTTGTTTTGCAACTGTTGGAATTTCTGAAAATACTTTTTATTCAGTTTTGATTATAAGATCATAACTACTCTGAAATTTACATAGGGTGAAAAGAAAAAAGATTTATGACTCGAATATGTTTCAATTTAGCTAGGAAATGTATTTGGTCAATGACAGACAATATAAACAGTTGCAATTCCCTATCATTCCAAAGTTATTTCACAGTCACTTTGTACAACCCAAGGAACCCATAAACCTTGAGCTGCAAATTCCAAAAAGCCAACAAGATACATCTTCATTTTGAGCTTATTTGCATCCAATTCCTACCAAATGTGTGACATTCAGGAACTGGTTAACATTGCCTGGTTATCTCAGGTTGCTGATATGACCTCAGTATTGTGTGTGGTAGTGGAGCATAGTGCTAAAATTATGTTATGGAAAATTACATTCATTTCAAAGAATTTTACACAGAACAGATATATATATATATATATATATATATATATATATTCAAAATAAAGGCAAATTGCTCATAACAATATGATAATTTGGCATGTATACCTCTTTCTAGTCAAAACCTAAACCTTGAGAGTGATCTATCAGAATGTGGAATAGCACAAAACCCAGTAAATGTCAATGCTATCAGTTGGAACCAACAGGTGTTCACTTACCTGTTTTTCTTTTCCACAAGATACTTCAAAGAGGATAAAAACACCTACAGGCCCACAAGCACGAAACTGGTCTTGATTGCATGTGCTCCGTGAAATGGTTCTGCTGACCCAATGCTTTGAAGTGTGGTGGTTTTACTGGTTTGGTTAGAACAACTGCTGGTCTGTTTGTAATGATGAAACATGCTGGAAAATACTACAAAAATAGTACTGACAAAAAAAATCAATCAGCCTGTTTCTGCTTTGATTATGATGGTATCTATGCATGTACAAACTCTCAAAACGACATGATATATTATAACACAAGTGCAAAATAAACATTAGCATATAAACTTCGGATTTACTCTGGTACTTTGTCAGTCCATTAGTTGCCTCCCGTTTATCTCCAGTCAGCCTTCTTGGTTTGGCAAAGTCCTTGTTGGCACCAAAGACCTAGGACAAACAAGAGACACGACCTTTGGGCAACTTGTTTTCATCACTTCCTTGACAAGGAAGTGGTGAAGACCTCCAACTGATCAGGTCACTACATCATCAAGGCTGGGTGAGGTCAGCATACAAATGTGGCAAGGAGGGGTGCAAGAGGGTGACACCTTGGAGATGAGTTATTGCATCAACAGTGTCCTCATCTGGTTGGCAGCCCAAACTGACAGGTACGGTTTTAGTTTAAGGTGTGCATGTTGTGGTTTAAAATTCTTGAGTATGCCTGTGGATATGACGAAGTATGCAGGTGTAGGATGTTTAGAAAGTGATTACAAGATAGCTCTAATGGGTGACATACACGGACTGTCGGGTTCAAAGATACAGTCTGTCATAGTCAAAAGCGCTGTTCACACTTTGAATTTTTTATCAATACAACATAGAACTGTATAGAAACCTCAGTGGCGTAACTGGGGGGTCTCGAGGGGGGGGGCACCTGGGGGGGCACGCGATTCTCTGGGGGGGGCACCCTCTATACTAACTGTATATTTTAGCCAGAGTTGGAAAGTTCATATGGGGGGGCACCATAGGGACGCCACTGAGAAACCTGTGGGAAAATTTTATTTCATTCAAGCACTTTAACTACTGGACAGAAAACCAATGCCAGAAGACTGGCTAGGAACTAGATATATGTAAACTTGCAAAAAGTAACAAAAAGTGACAAATTGATAAAAATGTTAGGCAAACGTGAGGAGCAATAACTGTACCTGACAGGTGCATGGTTCGAGGCAGGATTGGTGTCAAAATACTATTGCGGAAAACTGCTTTTTCTTTGCCGATATTTTTCTATTTGTTTTCTGGTGTCAAATTATGCTGGTGCTTTTTTGTGCATATAGATTGTTCCTAGTGCAAACCTAAAAGCTCAATTCTGATTTTCCTTCTTACAAACATCAGGAGACATACATGTTTTTGTCAGCGTTTTTGGTAGTTGTATCAATCTCATATGATATACTATTCAACAGATGCAGTGCTATGATACTTGTATAAGAAAGTGTTTAGAAATCATAGAGAATTGGTAAGGAGCCCCACATGAAAGACAGTCTTGTCATAACTTATACATTGCAAAAGGATTATGTTGTATGGCTGTTGTATAGTATGATGATTAGCAACAATGCAAAAGATTAAGAAAATAGATGGTTCATGTACTGTCCCTCAATCTACTGACAGATATTTTGATGAATTGATAGATGTGTAGGAAGAAAGATAGATGTGGCATAAAAAATTTGAGGTGCTTTTTCATCACTACATCTGGTGAAGCAATTGATTATCATAATATAAGCCTTAATATTGACTCTAGCTATAAGCTTTCATCAATGACTAGCTGCTATTACTAACTTCAAGGCTGGTAATGACGACTGTTACTAACAGGTGTAAGGGCATTCTGCTACCTTAATTGTTTTCCAAGGTTGTCTATTATTCCTGAGCGAGGATGATCTTTTATCATGTCTGGCAATCATGTTCTCTGTCATTCAGAGTGCAGAGCCACTGAGCCAAGGCCAGATCTGTTATTCTATCAAAAGTCATGGTTGGCTGCTGTATTTATGTGGCATGGCATTGTATCGAGTAAAACTGGTTAGTCTTATTTATTGTTGCTGGAAGTGGTTTTTGCTTGTGATTTAGTGTATAAGCAAGGAAACGTATTGTCACTAATAATTTTTTTTTTTTTTAAAGCATTTCTCACTTCAAGGGAACGGATCTTTTGTCTGCTTCCAAAAATTCTTAAAGAGAGTAACAATTGGATTGTCCCAGGGAAGGTCCCCCTGCGTCGGCCAATAGGAAGTGATGTCAACAGTGAAAGTTATGCTATTTCAAAATTCATTGACTATCACTTGGCCTTATTGTGGCCTTGGCAGCTCAAAGTGTGATTTGCACTGATATGTTTGGTAATTGTAGTTTAGCACCAATTATAGCAGTGAAATAATAATCATTGATCGAGGTCTAGTTGTCTGTATGTCTGTCTAGTTATGTTCGATGGACTGTTCTGTTTTGTTTTGCATGATGCCAAAAAAACATCTGTATGACAATTTATGTCTCTATCTATATCGCCATCTATGTTCTATCTAACTATGAATCTTTCTATATAATTCTCGCTACATACATTGCTCAAGCTCTTTGCATGATTTCAGAATGATTTTGAACTAGGTCTTCTTACTTGGTAGAATTAGTAGAATGTTAATTAAGTCAGCCATCAACATTAATTGTTGGACTACTTACTTGGGCACATTTGATACAATTTTCTTAGTTGCTTCAAGTTGCTGATAATTGAGGCTAACTGTACTTGATCAGCATATACCGACATAGCAGCATGTATATGCTACATCTTGAAGTAAGATGTGTTTTAGGCTTGTGGAGGTGTTGATGGGTATAGAGTTCCTTACACATGTGTAGTTTTTATGCAATGCTGTTTGTTTATGCCTCAGTAATGCTCTCAATAAATATACAGAATAATAGATCTGTTCTGCACAAGCTCAAAGGTGTGGAGCAGGTATATGGAAGATGCAGGTATTCAGGGTATATGCCTGGTAGTGAAGAAGTGTTAAGAGTGGCAGTCGAAAGACCAGCTGCATTAGCAGGTACATGCCTACAACATAGAGACTTGAAAGAATAGTTTTGATGATGTAAGCATTGGTATTGTTCAATTTTAAGGAAATGAAGAGAAAGTAATGAGAGTCTGTAACACCTGCTGTGATTGACCTGATATATATAAATTAGGCAAGCGCTCAGTTTGTTTTTGGCGGGCTTTAGCTCAGTTCAAAGGGGTTTGGCTGTTTGGCCTGTTTCAGTGCTAGCATACTAAGCTTTTACACACTGGGACCGGGGTTCAGGGTAATGACCAGTTGCTCATAATTACAAGGTGACTAGGCTCCAATGCAATTTAGATGTTCTAAAAATGCTGAAACAGTCTCTGCTGGTTCTCAGAGAGGTCCATGAATCTCTATATTACCATGCAAGGGCAAAATATGACAACAGCCGCCATGAAACATTACATGCTTTGTATAATGAGTCTAGATTTGTCGCCATTATATTTGTCCAGTAATATCTTTTGAATATATTTCACATGCATACTAAATTATACATTATGTGTTGATTTCAAAATGCCTTTAACTCTAATAACAGTTTGACCTTTTACATCATTATCATAAATTGTCCCAAGACTGCTTATAAAGTCAAACTGTTTTATTAATTTTCCAAACCAGCTGCAACAAATTATTGCAGTTATGTCATCAATAAACATCATAATGGCCAAAAGTACATTAAAATAAATTGCCCAGCAGAGACAGCTATGTGACTGCACTGCATATTTGCAATTTTGTTATCAATTAAATGCAGAGATAAATTGTACAACTGAACAGTGAACAACATTTAACTGCTTTCAACACATATATTTGTCAGTGAGAAAATATAATATTTAAGATGGGACCAAAATGTAAAAGTTGATATTCTCTGTCTCCTACCTCAGGAGGACCTGTACTGTGTTCGATTCCTAGTGAAGCGATATATTTTTAATAGACATTTCATACCATGCTCGTCATTTATTGATAATTTATGACAAAGGTTCTTATCTGTGCTAAAATACCTGTTCTCTTGTCTGACTTTCTTCTTAGTATGCAAATATATATGTATGCACATAGCCACTTCGCTACTTTATTACTCTAATCTCTAGTCCACTGGTGATCAACATAATGTGCACACCTTAAACTAAGACTGTACCTGTCAGTTTGGGCTACCAACCAGATGAGGACATTCTAGATGCAATAACTCATCTCCCAGGTGTCACCCCCTGGCCACATTTGCATGCTGACCTCACCCAACCTTAATGATGTAGTGACCTGACCAGTTGGAGGTCTTGACCACTTCCTTGTCAAGTAAGTGATGAAAACAAGTTGCCCAAAGGTCGTGTCTCTTGTTTGTCCGAGGTCCTTGGTGCCAACATGGATTTTGCCAAGCCAAAAAAGACAAACTGGGGACAAAATGGAGACAACTAATGGACTGACACACAATGACATTGTACTGGAGTAACTGGTCAGGTCATCTCTCCCACTCTTCCAACTGCTCCATAAAGAAGGTTCTGATTTTATTAAGTCGTTTAATTTAATTTTTACCTTAGGCCAAGTTGTGAATCATGCTGCAGTAGACAATTACCATCCATGTACTCAAGTTGTCAACTTTTATTACCAATCAGCTTCAAAAGTTTGTCCTTGTTTTTTTGCATGACATTCGAGGTACCTTTTGGGACATAATCTGCCACTTTTTTTCTTTTAAAAGTAATCCACACTACAGAGGTACAAAGATTTGAATAGTTTATCAACAAACATTGCATTCTCCGTCATACGATGCCATATTCTGAAAGTAACTAAATACTCACCAAGTTAAAGGTTGAAAGTGATTCATGTTTAATTTCTATTCTGGGGAGTTTGTAGGGAAAAATCTCCTCATTTGGTAAAGTAGGTATCTTTATGAGAAGGCATATCAGATTATTTTCTGTATAAATCTGCTGCAACGAAAAAGGTTTACTGCAACTTTCAGAGGCTTGTAGAATGTCAGATTTCCACAAGGTATGCTCTTCTGATCTCTGTGCTTTCATCTGACATATTATCTCAGTTCAAAGCCTTTTGTTATCATTTATTGCCTTTGTAGCAGCTTAAATGTCACAGACCTTTACCTGGATTCACCTACATTTACCTGGATGATCATAACATTACAAACTCACTTAAGAAGGTTAAAGTAATGTAGACAAAATTTTTCTGTGAAACTGCGTAAAACTGCAAACTTGTCCAGTTTTCGAAAAGTTATACCATACGCTTGCAAGAGGTTATATATATTATATACTTGGAGCCTTACAAGAACAATACTTTATACATCCTGTCAGCGGGCTAGGATCTGCCTTTCTGTACCCATATTGCTGTTGACTGAAACATCTCTGCCATGCGAAGAAAAAACCACATATAACCTAAAATTTTTGATATGATTCTACTGGGCTGCATTATATCCATGGAAATTACAAATTGTATTTTAAACTTCCCGCCTTTTTCTCTTTCAGGTCAGATGACCGGATACAACTACCGCAGTGCCCTCTCCTGGAAGTCCTGCAAGTCAACAGATGATTGCAAGTCCACCATTGGCCAGGTGTGTTGGTGGGCGTGGGATGGCTGCGATGCGGGGGAATGTATGTGCGACCCAAGAACATCCTTTCATGATGCCTCCACAGGATTCTGTAGAAAATGTAAGTTATATGAATTAAATAAATAGTCATATACCCTGAATGAGTTTGATAAATTGGCCTAAGAGGGCTTCTAATCCCTGTCAACTAAAATGCTTGTGTGGCAAGGAAAGCATGGTTGCCTCAGTCACATTACCCATGACTGAACAATAATAGATCCTATCCTATTAACTTTTTATCTCTGAAACATTCTTACTTTGATGTAGCATTATGGAAGAAAAAATATGTTATTAGGCTGCTTTCACTTGAGGCTAAGCCGGAATTATCTTTATATCTCAAAGTAATCCCTCTCTTTTTATGTCACTACATATGTTAGGGGTATAAGAAATCATCTTTTTTTTTTTTCATATACTAAAAATACATTATCTTATGTTTTCACATCATATGTGAGATAAACACACATTTTCCTGTAAAAGCTGTGGATAATGCAGCATGCACGTGTGTTGATGTTTTGTCAATGTAAATAAAACTTGTTCCTTCTGATAACCACCTGTTCACAAAATATACCTCTGATGATTGTTATATGAGTGTATGACATGCTAATGTGCATCCATTTTATACTGCTTTTACCAGAAATACTTTTTTCCTCCTGTTCAATAACCCCATCATTTCAGTACAGAATTTTAATCAATTTATCCCCATGTTCATTTAATTCATGTTCTTTAAACTATTTAACAGAATTACAGTGAAGGTGCCAGTCACCTGTTGATTTTTACTCATCTTCAATTTTCTTATTTTTCTCTCTCGTTTCAGTGAAGTACGGAGGGGAGAGGTGTGAACCTGGTGACAAATGTTTTCAAGGGATGGTCTGTGAGGAGAACCGTTGTCAATGCGTCAAGGGAAGCATGACCTCCGACAAAATGTTCTGTCTCCTTTGCATGTACAAACTCTCAAAACAACATGATATATTGCAGCACAGGTGCAAAATAAACCATAGCATATAAACTTCTGACTCACTCTGGTACTTTGTAAGTCAATTAGCTGCCTCCCATTTGTCCCCAGTTTGTCTTTTTTGGTCCAAGGACCTTGGACAAACAAGAAACATGACATTTGAGCAACTTGTTTTCATCACTTCCTTGACAAGGAAGTGGTGAAGACCTCCAGCACCTCCAGCTGGGTAGGTCACTACATCATCAAGGTTGAGTGAGGTCAGCATACAAATGTGGCACGGAGGGGGGTGCAAGACGGTGAAACCTTGGAGATGAGTTATTGCATCTTCAGTGTCCTCATCTGGTTGGCAGCCGAAAACTGACAGGTGCGGTTTTAGTTTAAGGTGTGCATGTTGTGGTTTAGAATTTTTGAGTATGTCTGTGGATATGCAGAGAAGTATTCAGGTGCAGGATGTTAAAAAAGTGATTACAAGATACCCTGATGGGTGATATACAAGGAATGTCAGGTCCAGGGACACTGTGACACAGTCTGTCGTACACTGTAAATTTCGAATTTTGAGTTAGCTTAATTGATTGAGTGAGATGGTTGCACAATTCCTTTGAGCCAAGATAGCTTGTTGTTTGCAAGTTATAACAACATAAAGATTATCATAACTCAAAACAGCAAGCCATCTCACTCAATCATTCGTGCTAACTCAGAATTTCAGAATTTACAGTGTAGTCAATAGTGCTGTTCACACGTTTAATTTTTTATCAATACACCATAGAACTGTATACAGCTATGTGGGAAAATTTAATTACTTTCAAGCAATTTTACCGTAGGGCAGAAAACCAATGTCAGAAGATTGGATGGGAACTAGATATTATGTAAACTTGCAAAAACTGAATAAAAAAGTGACAAATTGATAAAAATGTTAGGCAAACGTGAGGAGCAATAACTGTATCTGACAGGTGCATGGTTCAAGGCAGGATTGGTGTCAAAATAATGTTGTGGAAAACTGCTTTTTTCTTTGCCAATATTTTTCTATCTGTTTTCTGGTGTCAAATTATTCTTGTGTTTTTGTACATATGGATCATTCCTGGTGCAAACCTATAAGCTTACTTCTGATTTTCCTTCTTACAAACATCAGGAGACATATATGTTTTTGTCAGCTTTTTGGTAGTTGTATCAATCTCATATGATATACTATTCAACAGATGTACTGCTATGATATCATAGAGAATTGGTAAGGAGCCCCACATGAAAGACAGTCTCACCATAACTTATACATTGCAAAAGGATTATGTTATATTCACAATCGTTGTATAGTATGATGGTTAGCAACAATGCAAAAGATTAAGAAAATAGATGGTTCATGTACTGTCCCTCAATCTACTGACAGATATTTTGATGAATTGATAGATGTGCAGGAAGAAAGATAGATGTGGCATAATAAATTTGAGGTTCTTTTTCATCACTACATCTGGTGAAGCAATTGATTATCATATATATATATATATTCTTTTATTGACATTTTCAAATATCACAGTTGATACATATGTCATTTGTAATGGGAATATAAAATATTTAAAATCAAACGATATTAATCATATATGCAATATAAACTATATACAAAACATTAATTATATATATACAATAAATAGCTAAAATTCAAGAATGAGTAATAAAACTTTCAGATAAAAGATAAAAGAGCACCAAACACACGATTAAAAGAAATACAAACTAGGTTCCAGCCACCCAAATAGTAATGAAGTAAAATTGCAATTGATTAAGACCAGAGCAACAGACATACAAAAAAACAAATATATAGTTTAATTAACAATGCATGATATTACATATTCCAGACATTATTTACAAGACAGGCATCATATAACATTCACGGTTGCTTTAACAATGCTACAATAAAAAGAAAAAAAAAATTCTAAATAGTTAATTAAATGTTAAAATTAATTCATTTCATTAAAGTGTAAAGTGTAGGCTTATTATTATTGTTTTCATAATTATCGTGATTCTGTTCTTTGACCATCTGGATGTAGGAGATATGTTGCTTTAGACGTCAGCCTGAAGTAAAAATTTCCCTAGTATATTTAGTAGGTCAGGTTCCTTACTTTTCATTATTGATGTAAATTTGTCTGTATCATTCAAAGACAGAAAATTGTTGATAAATTTAGTAGCTGTTGAGAACAAATTTTCTCGGAAAGATTCATTAGCAGGGCATACTATAAGGCAATGGATTTCATCCTCCACCATATTTAATGGACACTTTTTACATGTTCTATTTTCTACAGGAGTCACTGGTTTTTGATGTCGACCTGTTTCAATTCTTAAACTATGAGAACTAGTCCGGAATCTGGCAATCTTAGTTAACATCTTGCGGTTTTTTCGCAGCGTGAGATATGGCTCTAATCTACACTCAGTCTTAAAAAGTTTATAGGTCCTAAGTTTTGGTTGTTGTGTACTATCATTTATTGATACGAATAATTGTTCCTGTTCTAATTCGTAAAGTTTTAATTTCACCTTTCTACAAATACTGTTGATTGTTAAGTTTGTATTGTTACTGGTTTCATATTCAATATTACAGGTGCTTAAAATGTTTTTTACTTTACTGAACCAATTAGTTTCATTAGCTCTATTCATATGAGCATCTTTCTGAATTTGCAAACATCTCCTTAACAGGCTGCCATCTGGTGCATCTTCTAATCTCATCCAATAATTGATCATCCTAACTTTCTGTCTAACATGCAATGGAAATCTACCACTTTCACCATAAACAGCCAGAGATGGTGTTTGTTTTCTTACGCCTAACATACGTTTTAGATAGCCGAGTTGCACAGCTTCTAATTCAGATGCAGGTTTTTCACTACCCCATATCTCACTGTTGTACTCAAGGATTGGTAGAACATAAGTATCAAACATTCGCAGAGATACAATTGGGTCAATATGTCCCAGGACTTGTTTTGAATCACTTTGCAGGGCAAAAAGTGCCTTGTTAGCTTGCACCGACAGGTATTCAGTCATCTTGCTGTGCACTTTACGTTTGTTAGTAAGCATATGACCCAGATATTTGAAACTGTCCACCTTTTCTAGTTCCTCACCATTGCAAAAGAAGGAGTCAGTTGCTTTGGTACCAATTTGCATCACCTTTGTTTTACTAACATTTACTATAAGATGCCATTTTTTACAGAAATTGTGCACTGAATTTATACTGTTCTGCAGGCACTTTGGAGAATCAGCAATAAGTACAATATCGTCAGCATACAGTATGTGTGTTAAAGTGAAATTGTTCAATTTTATCCCATCTGATTTGTCAAGATACTGGGGAAGGTCAGACATAAATTCATTAAATAACTTTGGACTAAGAATTCCCCCTTGCAAGACCCCACATTGACTGTCAATTGTGTCGCTAGTATTTCCACTTTGGTGAACTCTAGCTTTTGCCTTGTCAAACATACTTATAATAATTTTGAGCATTTTTTCCCCATCATCATAATATAAATGTTAATATTGACTCCAGCTATAAGCTTACATCATTGACTAGCTGCTATTACTAAATTCAAGGCTGGTATTGACGATTGTTACTAACAGGTGTAAGGGCAGCGAGCAACCTTAATTGTTTTCCAGGGTTTACTATTATGGAGCGAGGATGATCTTCTATCATGTCTGGCAATCATTGTTCTCTGTTATTCGGAGTGAAGAGCCACTGCGTCAAGGCCAGATGAGTTATTCCATCAAATGTCATGGTTGGCTGCTGTATTTATGTGGCATGGCATTGTATTGAGTAAAACTGGTTAGGTCTTTTTCTTGTTTGAGTTGCTTTTGATTAAGTGTATGGCAGGGAGATGTATTGTGACTAACATTTTGGGCCTACAAGGTATGTGGCCTTTCAAATGGGGATTTGTACTGATCACTTTGGTAATTGTAGTTTAGCATCAAACTTACATGTACAAGCAGTGATATGATAATTAATTAGTGAGGTCTGGTTCTCCGTATATATCTGTCTGGCTATAAATATGTTATTGTCTGTATCGATGTGTGTGTGTGTATGTCTGCAGCTACGTTCTATCTAATTATAAACCTGTCTATCTATGCAATTCCAGCTTCACATTTTCTCACCCTCTTTGCATGCTTTCATAATAATTTGGTATTTGGTCTTTTTGCTTGGTAGAATTGGTAACAGTTGGTAATTAAGTTGGCCATCTACAGTAATTGTTAGTATATTTACTCAGGCACATTTGATACAGTTTTCTTAGTTGCTTCAAGTTGCTGATAATTGCGGCTAATTGTGTTCTTTCCTTTTTTCCAAACAATTCTTGTTATCTTGCTCTAAAAAGTAAAATTAACAAAAATTGTACCTGATCAGCACATAGCAGCATGTATCTCCCACATCTTGAAGTAAGATGTGTTTTAGGCTTGTGGAGGTGTTGATGGGTATAGAGTTCCTTGCGCATGTGTAGTTTTTATGCAATGCTGTTTGTTTATGCCTCAGTAAAGCTCTAAATAAATATACAGAATAATTATCTGAGTCACCCTTAGAACTTGAATATCTCTGATACACATATTAATAGAAAAAACATTTCTAATATTTCTTACGATTATATATCAGATTATGCAATAATAAGATAATCGTGTTCGAAAGAGACAAAACATTCGAAAACATTGTATCTTTTATTTCATATTGAAAGCCTGGATGGCAATTTATAGTTTGTTTGTGAAAATAACAACATACTGCGAGTAACTAAATGTGACAAACAAGTAACATGTCAAATGAATTGAAATGTTATTAAATATAGTGGGTCTTGAGGCTAGCTCTTCTTTAATAGAAAAGAAACAAAGTCCAACATTATTCATTGCAGTTCATACACAGAATAGTTTTCATCATGGAACATGTCAGTAGATGCAAGTGTGACATCAAGCTGAGGGTATGACATTAAAATGAGCGCATGACATCAAACTGTGGACCTGACATCATACCGAGGGCATGACATCACACTTGTCTATCAAGAAAAGCTGCGAAGACAAGCATTGAACAGACATATAGGGCTATAAGCCTAATCCATTCTTCAGAATCAATTGTGAAAAGGATACTTGTAAACTTGGGTTGAGTTTGACTCTTCAATATTTGTCTTAAAGAGTAAGATCAACTGTGGTTCAAATTATTTAATTCCTAGTCATTATATGACACAAACGAGCAGAGAGATCAGTAAGAACAAATAAATACATACAAGTCTCCTAAGTGGAAAAACATTAGATTGAGTAAAGTAAAATATATAACAATACGTCAATACATTAGAACTACACAATATTTTCATTTTGCAAATCATGTATTTTTATATCGATTGAGACATTACCAAAAATAAATAAGAAAAAACAATATTCACAATAACTTTATATTACATATAATTCCTTCATGTACATGTGAAGGCCTAAATTGAATGATGATTCTCCATAATCCAGAATTTGCATGCAGACAAGTGTGTCTTTGACTCCCAAGTTTTTACCACATGATATAACCCCAGTAGACAGTGAAAATGAATGTTGTGTCGATATTTTTTAAAAAGTATTTACAACATTGATCACAATATTTCCAAGATCCATATTTCCTGTCACTTGGTCAAAGATTTCCGTTTAAATAAGTCTTCAAATATGATGCATTGTAACTGGTCCATAACAAAATCACCCTGTGTAACACTGACTGTCATTTTGGCATCACCAATGTGATATTGTTACTTCTTTTGAACTCAGATCCTCAACTGACAATCTTTAATGGCAAGTTGTCAGTAAAACTGTCCAGCAATAATATCATTACATTCCTCTCAGAGTAAGCTAAATTGTTCATAATATCCAATGAAAGGTAATTTGTCAACTCCTTGTCCATAGAAATGTAAAAGTCAAAGACAATAAGACGGAGACAATTGTCTGTCTTTGTTCACTGGCAGATGATGAGTATCTGAATGGAAGGGCCTCTGCTTCAATAACTGAAAGAGAAAGAAACAACATAAGAGTTAATCAAAAGCAATCTTTCGTTACTGAGGTGGCATAAATAAGACATAGTAACGCTGGTTCCTTGCCAACTTCAACTTGCCCGGCAAGACCTCATGAAATGGAACTTTGTTTAAAAAAAATATGTGCTTTACGAAGGTTTCAAGGTTACCGACTGATCCGGTGCACATTTATGGACAGTTCTTAGACACTCGTCAATTTAATTAGACTAGAGAGAGCGATAAAGACTAAGGTTTTTCAAAGCCAAAGGCCAGTCGTTCGGCCATATATTTTCTTATACCTTTCTTGTAAGAGGGAAGGGAGGTTTCCCATAACAATAAAAATGAGATCCTTGAATCCTTCTGTTATAATATAATGGCTTTTGCCATTACATTTTAACCTAAAGCAATTTTAACACCTTAATGCCTTATCAATAAGACATGTTACACACATGCATGGCATTAGAATAAAAAAAATTGTCGAAGGATAAATATAAAGTGGTATTATTGACTGGCATATTTTTATTTTTTGGGATGTAAAACCTTCACTTACATTTGACACAAGTGTGTTTCTGGGATCCGGCACACTGATGACACACCAGACCGTAGGCGCAATATTTGTACTCATTGATCTCATCACAACTTTGGCGCAGTTGACGATCAAGTAGAGCTGAAGAAAATGATAAGAATTCGTTATTATCATAGCGAAAATTAAAGGCTAATGTCGTTGATATTGAAAGATAATACAGTAAGCATGGGTTGCTTCTTATATAAACTATTTTTTACTCAAGTTCAATAAAAAATACGAACCGCCATGTTTAGCGCACTTTGAGTCCTGAGCAACAGGAATATAAGAACTCGGGCAACGACAGACACTGTCCACACAGAGGGCACCACCTTGGCAATGGTGGTCCTTGCTACAGCCTGGCTCATTCACATTCCCTGAAAATTAATAAAACAAACTAGTTTTCTTAATCAATCATAAAATTCTATAGTACAAGTCATTCACGAATGCTTTATCATGGTTGTCACACCATAATTATTTTGCATGATAGTCAGCTTTCAAGTGGGGGCTTGTCCATTAAAAAAATGATTATCGGTTCAATTTCATTATGATATCATGTATTGTAAAGTCCAGAAGATTGAAACACATTCTTTGGATATATTATCACACGGGGTAAATATAATTAAAACACAGGTAAATGTTAATGTAGTCTTTTTCAAATTATATAAACCTACATTTCCTGCAGGTCCACCCATCTTCCTTGAAGCCCTCATCACATTGACATCTACCATTGCTTCCACAGTGGGTCTCTGACTTGGTATAGCCATGCTCTGTAAAAATAAAGCAGAGTGACAGTGTTTTGAATTCTTGTCTGGCAGATTGGTTTTGTATTCAGTGGACACATTTTAAGCCATTACTAGAACCTGTTCTTATAATCTTTCAATAATTGGCTTTACTGTTTCAAAATTTTGTTTTGTAGTTCTTGTGACTGTAGATGCCAGAACACTTGTATCTTTGCTGATGACACACCTTAGAGTGATATTATAGATGGCCATCCTTTAAAGTGGTAGCATATTTGAGTATTTATTCTGTTGGGAGTTCCCTTTAATGCCTTTCGTGGCTTTGCCATTATATTATATTTACCATCTGTTATCCTGAAGATGGATGGGATCCACTGCATGTAACAAATACCTTTTTCATTTCATTACATCTTTTATTTCTTTGGAAAGACCTTAGGCTTTATTGGGAGAACGTGAGAGCTCATGCTGATCATTTAGAATTAAGTAACTTTGTGGAAGAACAATAGGAACAAACAGAGAGCCAGAATGAGGCTTAGCTTTGTTCCATAAGCCTCTGTTTGATCTTGGCTGATGAAGTGAGCTACCTCTGTCAAAATATGGCAGGCAGTTCATCTCAAGTTTCATTACATTACCCCACATTGACAAATTGGCAGTTAGTCCCATGATTTATTAGTGTCATTACTCTTCTGAATCGGAATATGATGATTATGATCATTTACTCACAGAAACATGAATGTAAACTTCCTCAGTTCCATCTTGATCAATTAGTGTTGGATTTGTGTAATGTATATATTCCGTTGGAATTATCTCAATATTGATAATAATTGTCTCATGAATAGCCTAATAGCAACAGTGCAATCTAGCGGCAGCTGTTGTCAATAGTAACCTAACTAAATTTTTACGAAAGGTACCAAACTTGATGATTATGCACTTTTGTTGGATTAAGAATAAGGCAAAGTGGTGGTAATTTTATGATTGTCAAATACAGGCTGCTGGCTGGAATTAAATTGATGAACAGGTAATACAAGGTCTTTACACAATATCCAAAGTATCTCTCAGGTTCACTATTTCTTGTTAAACTTTGTTGTTAGTTTCAAAGAAATTGAATTTGTCAAAAAATGTAAAACTGAACAAATTTTATACTGACTGGCTCTCTGGTAGCAAGTGTCCTTCTTGGTACACTGTTGCCCTAACAACCGTTCGTTGCTGAGGAGACAGAACATTTTGTCGGAGGTCATGCTTCCCTTGACGCATTGACAACGGTTCTCCTCACAGACCATCCCTTGAAAACATTTGTCACCAGGTTCACACCTCTCCCCTCCGTACTTCACTGAAACGAGAGAGAAAAATAAGACGGTGAAAGAAGAGTAAAAATCAACGGGTGACTGGCAGTTTCACTGTAATTCTGTTTAACAGTTTAAGGAAATTAAAGTAAATATACATGGGGACAAATTTATTAAAATTCTGTACTGAAACGATGTGGTTATAGGTATTGAACAGCAGGAAAAAAAGTATTTCTGGCATAAACAGTATTAAATGGATGCACATTAGCACATCATACACTCATATATAAGTATTTTAAGTTTTGTAAACAATGGCCTGATTGGTGTAAATATGGCCTTTTTAAGAAATATGGATCATGCCAATATCATAAGAGAACTGGTTTCCTGCAGAGAGAGGACATTGAATCTTGATAAATTTACAGACTCTGAGATAGAGACAATGCTGGACTTAATGTCCACTTTTTCATTTTCAAAAAGTATATTTATAATTATGTTTAACTATTTAAACTGCATATGTATTACCCCTGTACATTTTTTACATAGAGTGCAATAAATAATATATATATATATAACTATCATCAGAGGTACATTTTGTGAACAGGTGGTTATCACAAAGAATAAGTTTTATTTACATTGACAAAACATCAACAGACGTGCATGCTGCATAATCCACAGCTTTTACAGGAAAATGTGTGTTTATCTCACATATGATGTGAAAACATAAGATAACGTATTTTTTAGTCAATATGAAAAAAAAAAGATGATTTCTTATACCCCTAACATATGTTGTGATATAAAAATTGAGGGATTAGTTTGGGATGTAAAGATAATTCTGGCTTAATGTTAAGTAAAACAGCCTGGCAACGGATTTTTACTCCATAATGCCACATCAGAGTGGGGCTGTTTCGAAGATAAAAAGTTAATAGGATAGGATCCACGACTGGGGTGATATGACAAAGGCAGCCATGTTTTATTGTAACATGTGCATTGTAACAGAGATTAGGACTCTGAAGCCCTCTTAACTTTTAAAGGCCGTTCTTTCTTCTCATAAGGATTGATAGGATTTATGAGATGAGAGAGAAGGAGTGTGGAACAGCACATTAGATATATACCCCCATTGTTTGGGATCTTTAACTGGCTTAATCTTTAATCGATCTGACAATTTCTCTATCTTACTATAATGTCAATGTATCTGTCTATTTATCTATATCAATAATAAATTTATATGTCCTACACAGTAGATCATATCCTATAAGGAAATTTATGTTATCGCTTTTGTCCAAAACACAAAATCAAGGTAAAAAAAAAACTGAAAAAAAAAGCATCTGATGGCCATCTATATCATTATACATTCCTTACCAAATTTCTAAAAACTTACATTTTCTCCAGAATCCTGCAGAGCCTAGAGGCATCATGAAAGGATGTTCTTGGGTCGCACATACATTCGCCCGCATCACAACCGTCCCATGCCCACCAACACACGTGGCCAATGGTGGACTTGCAATCATCTGTTGACTTGCAGGATTTCCAGGAGAGGGCACTGCGGTAGTTGTATCCAGTCATCTGACCTGAAACAGAAAAAGGCGGGAAGTTTAAAATACATTGTGTTATTTCCATGAATACAATGCAGTTTGGCAGAAGACCAAAGTTTTTGGAAACATGTACAGTACAACCATCTTAAAGTGGCTCAACATAGTGATCCATAATGATCCAGAGCGGTCCGGATAAAGAGTGATCTGTAGTGATCTGAGATGATATAACTCTATCTGTAGTGATCTACTAATCCACTTTTAGTGAAAATCAATCATGTCAATTATTTAGGATTATAAGTCAAAGAACAGATAAAATCCAACTAACAATTGAAAACATTGATTAAGGAAACATATCCAGAAGTTATTTGGTACTGAAAAGTAAATTTATTAATATTAATTTTGATTAATAGATACAGATCACAACAGATCACTCCAGATCGATCACTCCATATCAACCAAGATCGCCATGGATCACTATAGATCGATAGATAAGTGTCGATCCAAACTGACGAGCCATTTTATGATGGTTGTACTGTATGTTTTTCTTTGTATGTTTTGGTTAAAAGCAATGAGGGTGAAGAATGGCAGGTCCAAGCCCACAGACACGATACATACAGAATTGGTCCTATGAAGCCTTGTACAAAATTTCAGGGATGTGTTTGGTGATGCTCCATGCCATCATTTTAGGTAAAACTTCAGGCATATAATATGTATATGCTCTTGCTAATGTATGATACAACTTTTCTATATCTTGTCAAGTTTGCAGTTTTACCTAGTTTCACAGAAAACTTTTGTCTACTCTCTCGGAAAATTCATTAGTGAGCTTGTAGCGTCATGATCATCCAGGTATACTAAGTTGAATCCAGGTAAAGGTCTGTGACATCTAAGCTGCTACAAAGGCATTAAATGATTACAAAAGGCTTTGAACTGAGATAATATGTCAGATGAAAGAACAGAGATCAGGAGAGCATACCTTATGGCAATATAACATTTTACCGAGTTCTGAAAGTTGCAGCAAACATTTTCCTTTGTTGTAGATGCATGAGGAAAATAATCTAATATGCCTCCTGATAACGATGCCTACATTACCAAATGAAGATATTTTTCTTGATGCAAACTTTAACTTTCTCAAGAAAGAACTTTAAAAAAGGAGAATTACTTGCAAACTTTAGCTCAATACTCCAACTTTCAAATGCTGCATTGTAACTTATATATTGCAGACATTGTGCCAATATGGCAAGTGAAAGAAGACATTTTTGTGCCAATTTTGAGGTACCCGGATTACCAAGCACAAAAGTGCCCCCATTATTAATGGACTTCAGAGGTATATTGTCTATCTACCACAGGGAACCAACCTTTATGCATATATTTCCAGCATACACATTTGGCCAATATGAGTGTCTCCTGGCCTTGTATTAAACATTCTTTTCAAATTTTATTGTACTGTATTCTGTTCAAATAAATACCCCTCTACTCTGCTCTATTGAAGCTCCTTAAAGTGACGATTCTGTCTGTATGTATAGGACAAGTGAGTCTCAGGGAGAGCAACAGGTGCAATATATTTGGTTACTTTGGGTGACAAATCACTGTATTTTGCAATTATGTTTGATATGGAAATAAATGATGAAAAGGGTGTTGGCATCTTGTAACACTGATATAACACGTCTCTAAACAGGACTAAAAAAGCGAGAAAGAAAGATGGTACAATAAGTAAAGCATATCCAGAGAGCAGGGGGCAATTTCCACCCTGATTGATGCAAATCAAAAGGGGTTTGCAAAAGAAGACTAACATCAATTTGATTGGGGTGACTGGCTGGCCCTCCTCAGAGCTTGCTTCGGATCTTGAAGGGGGACAAGCGGCCAAGATTTGAAGGCAATATTAATTGGAAAACTAGAGGGGCAGCAGGCCAAAAGAAGCAGCGAGTTATGGGGAGTAACTGTTGGCATTAATCTTCCACACTCACCGATTGCCTTAATCGAAGAGCTTGGTGTTGTTCCAAAAACACAGGGAGCCCCTTATTCGTTGTGTGAAATGAATTTGAATTTGGATACTGGACCAATGTATGGCTTTATTCCAGCAGTGCTCGCAAAACGTAAGACAAAACAGTCTTATCTTTATTCTGCATCATGAGGACAGATTTCTGACACCCCCAAAATAGTTCAGTTTTAACTATAAAGAAAGTGTGTTCTTATAATGTATAATAAGCTATTCATTATAATTGTTTTACTGTTGTACTGAATAATTCATGACGGGAAATGTAAACCGAGACACCAGATCAGTAATGGATCTTCAATCTAAAACATGATATCTCAATGGCAGTATGGCCAATGGTTCAGCCTAGTGAGACAAATAATTGAATGTATTTATAAATATCAAACTGGTCAAATAGTGTGAGAGCAAGAAGTCACAAATGAAAACCTGAACATGTTTCTGAACAACCAACATGATCGGTCTAGCAATAAATCTGGGCAAAGGAGGGCCTCCTTGGCAAGTGAGACTTGGAGAGTGTGATGTGGGCAATTTTTCGCTCATGGAGATGACAAATCACCATATTTTACAATTTATGTTTTGATATGGAATGAAATGATGAAAAGGGTGTTGGCATCTTGTAACAGCGATATAACACGTCCCTAAACAGGAACAAAAAAGCGAGGAAGAAAGATAATACAATAAGTAAAGCATATCGAGAGAGCAGGGGGCAATTTCCACCCTGGATCGCCGTGGATCCGGTTTGTTAAGTTCAACAATAACTTCGCCTAAGGTAAAGAAAAATTAAATTAAACGACTTGATAAAATCTAGAACATTCTTTATGGAGCAGTTGGAAGAGGAAGAGAGATTACCTGACAAGTTGGATGGATTGATGGAGGATTGGTGCTTTACGTCCTGTATTTATGCACTTGGTAGGCTAATTAGGACAGGAGGAGTACACAGCACCTGACAAATTGGAACATCTTAGTCCATGCCAGAATCACATGCATTATTCAGTTGACCAAGTTGGCAGCATGATTGTTTGCATGAAGTTACAACAGTAAAAGGAAACACATGCAAAGGTGGATATAAACTCCACAACAGCAGTCCTTATACGGGAACACTGTATCTAATAACAATCATAAAGTATCATTCACTACTTCATGTTGAAGAAAAGTCCACTCAAATATAGAAGGTCGGTATCACAATGAAGGTTGTATCAAATTTGATGACAACCTGTATTGAAACTGTGTTCAGTCAAAGGAAACCTGATGATTACCTTACAGTAATTCTTGGAAACAATTTTTAAAGCATGGCAGTGCCAGGAAGTACTGAACTAAATCAATAAATGCACACAAAAGAAAGAATGAAGGAAAACAACACATTTTAACTCCTTGACACAAAGCTACTGATAAAAAAGACCAACCTCTATATGAGGCTGTCACTAAGACAGTTTTGGTTTCTTCGCCATTCAGATCTGAAATGATTTCAAGCGATTCAACCAATACAACCTTGACATGCCCTGAATCTTGAGCGACAAGATTTTATTGGTGAAATGTCAATCCTTCACAAAACTCAATTCATTTGCAACCTCAACGAGACCCATTCTGTCAAAATGGTCGAATTCCGTGACAGACTGGAAACCAAATTAATAACTTCCAAATTTCTCTTGTCACATATTGTGTGAAAGGCCAACAAAAGAAAGGAAGCTGAATGACAGACAACAAAAATGAATTGAAGTTGCCATTGTGTCACTGATAAACACAGACAAGATTGCTCCCACATTTCATCCTTGCCAATTCACGCCAAGGTACAGATCCCTGTCAACTGAAGCTGACGGACACTCAAGAAAGGTAACATAGGATCAGGTCATTCATTGTATCAATATATCATACAAATTACACTGTAAACTACACCTGCCCGCATGATATCCCCTATAGTTTATCAACTTGTAAACACTAAACAGGTATATTAAAAAATGTTATTATGAGATGTAACTGTTTTACACATTAAAGACTACTGATACTGGCATGAGGATAGTTTCATTTGCCATAGTAATTAAGCCCAGTACAACCCAAAACTTTTCCTAAATCCCATGCCCTCAGCCTCAGGAAGATGTTAGCAATTCTACACAGTTCGCAACAAAGGTTTGGATGTGCTTGGAAGTGTTCGGGAGGGCAAGTGCAAGCACGTGCTTGGAAAATTTATTGGGTTATACTGTTACAGTACTTTTATGAGTTGTTGCCATCAAGACGTCCGTGTAGGCTAAAGTATGTTTCAAATGGACTTGACAAATAACACAGTGAGTCACCTGACATTAAAAAAAACGGCAACTGACATATACCCCACCAGTGACTCCACACAAAAACCACATTGAATCTGGAGCCAGAAAAGGCCAAAAATGGCTAAACTGATATGAATGGAGACTTTTTAGGCAATTTCTGCTGTAGATCAAGTGCCGTTCCCCATGGAACTCACATTCATATCTCATCGTTGCCAATTCCCTGGAGAATGGCTTTGTTGATCATTGCATATAGGCAAAACCAATTTCTTGTCAACTTTGGCTTCGAGATTGGACAGATATGTGGAGGAAATCATGAAATTATATTAGCAGTGTGTGTTTTCCATGCATACAATATAGGGTCATAATAAAATGAATTTATGTAACAACACCAGCAGTGTAGATATACAGTTTCTGTACGTAGCTAGGTCGCTGGCTACAGATATATGGACAGAGATCTATAATTGGCTGTCTCTGGCTATTACTATGGCAAATGAAACTAGACATAATGACACTCTTTGTGATGGTATGAATGATTCCGAATGTGTGAATGATATAGACTACATGAATGACATTGACTGTTCAAAAGACATTACTGTTACTATGAATGATGTTAGTGTGAATGAGAATGAGATAGACTGTTTTAATGATGTGTATGAGAACTCTGTGGACTGTTTTATGAATGGTGAAGAAAATATTACTGTTAGTATGAATGATGTGACAGATCTTAGTGCAACCGATGTAAATAGGCAAAGTGACGATGATGATAGACTAAGTGACTATGCTATAACTGTAAACATGACCTGTAACTCTCTCGATGATATTATTCATACAGAACCAGATATAAGCATATTTGATGATGACACTGTAAACAATGCTGAAAATGACTATGGTGATGTTCAAAATACAGACGTGAATGTAAATGGTCAGGAAAATGATATGCAAACTGAGATAGACAAACTTCGATGTTCATACAGAAATAACATGATTATTAGTCACCTAAATGTGAATAGCCTAGGCTTGAAATTTAAAGAGGTGTCAGACCTGGTTGTCAGAAGCAAATTTGAGGTAATTGTGTTGAGTGAAACAAAACTAGATGAATCACACCGTAACGCACTCTATGAGATAGAAAACTATAGCATGTATAGGCAAGATAAAAAATCCAACAGTGGGGGATTAATGATCTACGTGTCGAAAAACATACCCTCGACTCTAGGCGAGGTTAAAGAATGCAATGATGAAGTTGAATGTATGTCTGTTGAAATAACATGCAATGAAACCAAAATCTTGGTACTAGGAATGTACAAAAATCCAAAAACTAATCCAAACACATTCAAACACTACTTTGAAAAAACATGTGAAGAAGTATTGGAGACATATGAAAATGTAATCATAATAGGCGATCTAAACTTCAATATGCTGCAAAATAACTTGCTTTCTCAACTCTGTCCAACGTTTAATCTAACAAACATTATTAATGAACCGACTTGCTTCAAGTCAAACAATGCAACCTTAATAGATGTAATGTTAGTCACAAAACGTAGGAAATTCTTAAAAGGATTCTCCTTAGATACAGGAATAAGCGATTTCCATAATCTTATCGGAGGGGTAATGAAGCAACATGCACCGATACCTGCTAAAAAGACTATATCGTATCGAAAACTACAAGAAATTGACTACGATAGAGTCAATCAGGATCTACGCAATATGAATCTTGATAGAGATATTACAGAAAATGATGCCAATTCAGCCTTTAACAAATTACACCAAAATCTAGTGTCCGTGCTTGAGAAGTATGCACCTAAAAAGACTAAAACAGTAAGAAAAAATGATTTCCACTGCATGAGTAAGAGACTTAAGAAAGCTATTCTTGTAAGAAACCAAATGCGTAATAAATTTTTTAAGTATAGGACTGATCACTACTTAGCACAATACAGAAAGCATAGGAATGCAGTGACTTTAATAAAACGTGAAGAAATCAAAAAGTATTTTGAAGAAAATTGTAAAGGGGGCACCAAGAACAAAGATTTTTGGAAAGCAATCAAGCCTATCTTCTCAAAAACAAAAACTAAGTCGGATAATATCCCTCTCAGGGTAAATGGTGAAATTATTAGTGATTGCAATAAAGTCTGTGAGATATTTAATACATTCTTTAGTGAAATAGGATCTGACATAGGTCAACCTGAAAATAACCATAAATCAATAGAAGAAATAATAGCAGGATATGCAAATCATCCGAGTGTGATTATGATAAAGAACAAAATAAAGCTTGATCAAAATGAAATAGGTCTTTGTGAGGTAACAGAGCGTGACATACGTAAAATTATTTCAAAATTATCTGCAAAGAAAGCGGCTGGTTATGATGAAATTCCAGTAAAATTCATAAAAATGACAAGTGGGTCGCTTGTAAAACCCCTTACTAAACTAGCAAATAAATGCATTCAACAGAATGTTTTTCCCGAAGGAATGAAAATGGCAAATATTACTCCTCTTTACAAGAAAAAAGACAAATTAAACAAGGATAACTACAGATCAGTTAATTTACTGATAGCCTTATCGAAAGTCCTAGAAAAGGTCTTGACAAACCAAATCTACGAATATATGCAGCCATCATTTCATGAATATCTATCAGGTTTTAGAAAAGGTCATGGATGTCATGACATCTTAACAAGACTAACGGAAGACTGGCGCCAAGCCTTAGACAATGGTAGCACGGTAGGAGTAGTTGCTATTGATCTGTCAAAGGCATTTGACTGCATGCCGCATGGTTTGCTGATAGCTAAACTGCATGCCTATGGATTCAGTCTCAATGTATGCCAAATGCTTAAATCATACTTAGTGGATAGGAAGCAGAGAGTTAAAATAGGTGAAATGAAGTCTGAATGGAAAACTAATACAAAAGGAGTTCCGCAGGGATCTATTCTGGGACCATTGCTTTTCAACATCTTTATTAATGATTTTCTATTCCATGACTTAAACTCTAAAGTCTATAACTATGCAGATGACAATACCCTATGCTGTATTGATAAAGATATCCAAGAAATACAATCAAAGTTGCAAATGGATTGCACAACAGCTATGCGCTGGTTTCAATCCAATAACATGAAAGCCAATGCGGATAAGTTCCAATTAATGTTTCTAAATCGTCAAAATTCTTACTCAGATTATACACTGACAATTGACTCTAATGTCATAACAGCATCAGCTAAGATAATAATCCTAGGAATCGAATTTGATAATAAACTTAGTTTTGAAAGTCACATAAATGAGATATGCAATCAAACAAGTAAACAAATAAACGCTCTAAAGAGGATGAAACACTTCCTTGATAAAGACTGTAAAAAGGTTGTGTATAATAGCTATATAAGCAGTAATTTCAATTACTGTCCGACAGTATGGATGTTCACTGGGAAAATGAATATGGAAAAGCTAGAGAAAACAAACAAAAGAGCATTACGATATGTCGTTAATAACAATGATGCGGATTATAATGAGATATGCCGAAGTGAAAAACTCCTAAATATCCATAGACAATGTATAAAAGTGGCAGCAATGCAAATGTATAAGATTAAAAACCAAACGGCACCCAGATATATAACAGAACTCTTCATATGAAGAGAATCGAACTATGAAATAAGAGATAATGACTTGTTCAATATACCCCGCTTTAAAACTGTAAGTCATGGGAAGAGAAGTTTCAGATATTATGGGGCAAAATTGTGGGCTAACATACCGAAAGAAATTAAAAATAGAACTTCACTTGTGGGTTTCAAGGAGGCTCTGACAACCTGGTTATTGAATGTTGAAAATGTAACAAATATAGATTTTCAATAGATGTGCTAATTTTTTTTATAGTGCATTGTTCCTGTATACTGGTGCATTCTACCTTGTGTGCGATACATATTGGTGCTGAAATATGAATGTACTTATGCTGTGATAAGCTTTTGATGTAACATGTATGATATTCTTTCTTGTTATAATAGTTGTAGCTTTTAGAATAGTGTAGCTGTTTTTAGTCTGTCGTGCAGAAGCATTGTGCTTATATCCATGTATTATTTTATTGTGATATATGTGATTTGATTTAAAACGACAATAAATAAAATTTACCTACCTATTAAGGTTGTCATTTTGTTTGAATCATTTCATTTGTGCACATTCAGCTGGTTAATCCATGTTCCATCTTGTCATTCTGTGAGAGACAATCTGTCCGGTGGATGATTTGCATCAGTAGGCAATCCGAGATTTTCTCGTAGATTTTCTCTCGGAGAGGAGATTTTCTCTTGAGATTTCCCTCTGATTTTCTTTGAGGCTGCTTGGTGATTTCAAGAAGTTGATTTGATGAATTCCCAGAGGGATCCTGGCCCATCAGATCTGACAAGCAAGCAACATGACAGCCTTTGATTCATTTAAAATTGCTATGTCACTGTTGAGAACAGATAAGGCCAAGGCAAGTCCCTCCACTCCAAAAACCAACTCCCCCTACTCCACATTTTAGCCCCTGGCGCCACCTGTAGGCCCAGCATGTCTCAAGTAAAGCCAAAAGAATGAATAGAGAGATTGAAGGTTTGGAAGTCATGAATCTGAGCAGAATAAATCACTGCTGACCTTACTACACTGCTTATGGCAAGCAAAATTCTGTTTCCAAACTTTTAACCTGCAATGTATGAATAACAAGAAATGTTACAAAATTAATTTGAACTTGTGATCATGAGTGTCTTGTGAAAAACAATAAAACAGGTTTTGTTTGGGAAACATTGAAACAGCGACTCTTCCGGCACGGTGTAACAATCGGCTTAGACAGAAGTTGTTTGTTGTGGTTGTACACAAACGATAACATTGCCTGGCAGTTTTAATTTCCTTTGTCATAAACTGTGATGTCAAACTCTGAACTGATATGTCACAGATTGAAGATTAGACCAATCACATTCTAATATACCCTGATGATGACAAGGTTTAACTGCAAAACAAAGTTCTCCAAATAACATGAAGCTATGAAAACAGTAATAAACAGTCTCAAGTTGTTTGTTGGTGTTTGCAGATGCAGTTGTCAACTGATGTCCAAGTTTCCTTGAATGTATGCACCGTCAAGACTGTGTCAAGTGTCAAACTCAATCAGGAGATTTAAGCAAGTGCTCTTGACACATGGGTCCCTTAGGGTGACACTTGGCAGGACAATTGACACACAACTGACACAAGAGGAGTGTGGGTAGAATGAGGGGAATGGCTAAGCAGTAGGAGAATGGTATCTATCCTCTATTTTGTATCCGCTACCAAATGGCTTTTGACATGGCCTATATCATACATAGACTAAATTGTTGTTTATAAATGCTCATGACTATTCATATGTTATTTACACACTGTTATCTACATAGTTGACACCTCCATGTCCTAAAACTCTTAGCTTCATACAATTGCCAAGAAAATTAGTTGATGTGATGAGAGGGATAGAGTCTTTGTTTATCTGATCCTACACAGATAGACAGAGAAATGGACTTTATTCCTATTCAATTATTGTATATAGTAAAATGACTTAATCATAGTGCAACAACATTAAATAATTTGCGTAGCACTAAATGGTGTTGTTTGCTAACTGTCAAAATACCATTAATGTGCACATTTCCTAATTACTATACCGCAACAATTACTACCTCTGTGTCCAGAATTATGTATCTTGTTGGATAAAAAGTGTCTTTTTGCAGGAATATCTCAAGATCGATTCCTCACTAAACCAGACTCATTCCTTCCACGTCCGAAGGCTTAGCATGTCACGAAAGGCCCTCCTGTAGGAGCCAGCAAGGTCCCTGGGAGGTCATCTGATGCTCTGTAAGGTCATTAGGCCCTCCATGGCCCCTCTATTGCTTCTGTGCTCTATTCGTTGGCAGTCTGCAGTCTACTTCTTGCCTGTTACCTTTAATAGACCCAGATTGACTGCCTTACAATAAGGTCCAGTATGATAAGTTATGTCAATGGTAAACAAGCATGCACATTTGAAATCTGATTGAAGAATGGCTACTTGAATCTCGGCTATTTGTCTGTCATTACTCAACAACAAAGGAAGAATAAGTCCTGATAAAAAGTCTTGTTGAGCTTACTAATAGTTCGATAGCATGACACAGGATGACCGAAAGGAAACCAACCTGTCCGTTAAAACTGTTTTCTGAACTTTTTCTCTCTACAAGCCTGATTTGTTTCAGCCTTTTCGTTACCTAATACATTGTACATGAAAACCAGAGGAAGTGATTCCAATCAACTTTGAAAATAACAATCATTTTTTAAATCTCGAAAAATAAAACCAGATGAAAATATTCTTCACGAATACATTAACCAAATTACAATGCAACATGATATGACATGAATATGTTTCAATTTAGCTAGGATATGTGTTCATTCAATGACAGACAAATATAAAGAGTTGCAAGTCCCTATCATTCCAAAGTTATGTGCGTAGTACTGTGCATGTACAATCTTATTGCAAAATTATCTTTGTTTCCAAAAATGTGTATAGAAGGGATATGTCTCTTGTTATCAAATGAGAAAAATGAAATTGCACATAACGAAATAACTTGATATATATTATTGAATATACCTCTTTCTAGTTAAAACCTGAACCTTGAGAGTGATCTATCAGAATGTGGAATACCACAAAACCTAGTAAATGTCAATGCTATCAGTTGGAACCAACAGGTGTTCACTTACCTGTTTTTCTTCCCCACAAGATACTTCAAAGAGGATAAAAACACCTACAGGCCCACAAGCACGAAACTGGTCTTGATTGCATGTGCTCCGTGAAATGGTTCTGCTGACCCAATGCTTTGAAGTGTGGTGGTTTTACTGGTTTGGTTAGAATTTAACCTGTGTGGTTACAATGTAATAAAGCTTTATTTATTATTTATTTATAACAACTGCTGGTCTGTTTGTAATGAAGAAACATGCTGGAAAATACTACAAAAATAGTACTGACAAAAAAATTCAATCAGCCTGTTTCTGCTTTGATTATGATGGTATCTATGCATGTACAAACTCTCAAAACAACATGATGTATTGTAACACAGGTGCAAAATAAAACCTTAGCATATAAACTTCGGATTTACTCTGGTACTTTGTCAGTCCATTAGTTGCCTCCCATTTGCCTCCAGTTTGTCTTTTTTGGCTTGGCAAAGTCCTTGTTGGCACCAAGGACCTAGGACAAACAAGAGACACGACCTTTGGGCAACTTGTTTTCATCACTTCCTTGACAAGGAAGTGGTCAAGACCTCCAACTGGTCAGGTCACTGCATCATCAAGGCTGGGTGAGGTCAGCATACAAATGTGACAAGAGGGTGACACCTTAGAGATGAGTTATTGCATCTGCAGGAAACTGACAGGTACGGTTTTAGTTTAAGGTGTGCATGTTGTGGTTTAAAATTCTTGAGTATGCCTGTGGATATTCAGGTCCAGAATGTTAAAAAAAGTGATTAAAAGGTACCATGATGGGTGATATACTCGGAATGTCAGGTGGTGTTTCCTTTTTGTAAAAAGTGGAGTGGATTTTTTGAGACGGAATGACTTGTGTATTTCCGATTCCCATATAGAATGCCTTCTCATTGAATTGATATCAAATATTTCTTCTGGGAATTTTTTGGTTGCTGCTATATATAGAACTCCAAATACTGATCTCCAAAAATTTTATGAAGCTATCTCTAAAATTTTAAACGAACTAAAAAATGAGAAAAAGACTATATACTTCCTTGGAGACTTTAATATTAATTTACTTGAGAGTAATGAAAACCTTCTTAGCTCAGAATTTCTTGAATGTATCTACTCGGCAGGTCTCTTTCCATTGATAAATAAGCCAACCCGGGTCACTGAACGATCAGCAACTCTAATTGACAACATCTATACTAATGATATCCTAAAAGATGGTATGCTCAATGGTATTTTCTTCCTTGAAATATCTGATCACTTTCCAGTTTTCACTGTATGTGGTGGCAGGGAGTCAAATTTTGAAAAAGCTGCAATGACAATACGAAAAAAGAGACTATGCCAGTAGTAATATTGACAAATTTACCAACATGATAAAAAAGGTCTCATGGGATGATGTTTACCAGGAATCTGTTGGAGAGGCAGCTTTTGAAATATTCTACAAGAAATATTGTGAACTTTATTATCTGTGTTTTCCATTTAAAAGAGTGAAGTCATGCTATCTGAATAAAAAGGTATGGCTGTCAAATGGATTAAAGAACTCCATTAAGACGAAAAACAAATTGTACACTAAGTACTTGAAATCCAGATGCGAAAATGATCATATGAAATATAAAGTGTTTAAAACTAACCTAAAAAGGTTACTTCGCATATCAGAGAGAACCCATTATTCAGATCTTTTGCATAAGTATAAGACTAACTCGAAGAAACTTTGGATGGTTATCAAGGAAGTCATAAACAAAAAGAAAACCAACAAATACCCAACCAATTTTTCTATTCATAATACTGAAACTGACAATCATTCACAAATTGCCAAAGCCTTCAATAAATATTTCATTCAGATAGGGAAAAAAGTAGCTGATAAGGTACCACAATCTAACAAAAACCCGGTTGATTACATAAAAGACTCCAATCCTAAATCAATAGCGATAAACCAGTAGATCACAGAGAGGTTGAAAATATTATAAAGTCGCTTAAAGAAGGAAGCCCGGGCTGGGATTGCATACATTCTAAATAGTGCTGTGGCAATGGTGCACATTTGGGAGATAACCCCAACAGAAGGTATAACAAACACAACCTATACCATCTTGTGCAGAATATTGTCTGGGATCTGAAAAATATGGTTGTGGTGATTTCAAAGGTGTCTGACATGTTCAAAAGAGCATATATCTGATGTAAAGTAAGTTACGAAAACGAAAAAAAATTAAAAATCACTTTTCTGCCTATATGGGCTCCCCTATGAAACTTAAATGCTTCAAAATGGTCCTAACTGATGCCAATGGGTGTAGAATAGTATATTATAGGTTAGTTATTGTAATATTTTCTATATTTGTCAAGCAGGGGTGTTTTAATGTCAAAAATTAGCAAAAAAATATTTCATTTTCAGACTTCCGAGCCACTTAAATTGCATAATACCAGAGAACTATTCATCAAATGTGAACATATTATACATCAAAATTTTTCTTATTTAGTCCTCTATCCAGTGGTATATAAAACATGTAGGTCTGAGTAATTATGTAGCCACAGAAAGACAAAATGCTTCCCCTTACCCTTATTTTTCGAAAATCGCATAAATTTTGCATCTGCAACAAGAAATGTGCAAAAAAGATATTAAATGAATAACAATTGACCACATTAGCAAAAGAAGCTCTGATGAATGCAATTCTTCTTTATTCAGTACATTTTGGGTGATTTATGGGCTTAATTACTATATATACGCTAGTTCATGCATACATTATGGCATAGTATAGGAATGGCCCCTAATCAACACAATCACGACAGCTTTTCCTACCAGCAATTACAACTTGCATAAATTTATATCTGATTTCATGTTTCTCTTTCATTTTATAATTTATTCAATTTCAATGTTTCATATTTTCTGCATTGTGTGATATCATTCACATATAAGCCTTGTTTTTTATGACCATGAACTCTAAATCAGATGTTGTAATGTCATTATTAATTATTTACATAATTTCATTTGTGCAGTAGGTGTTGTGTTTGCTTTTTTGAAAATGTCTTCATGCTTGCTTTAAGAGCTTTTCGATAAGTGACATAAGATTTTTTTGGGAGCAAGTCACACCCCAACAAAGAGAATCACCACCAAGGGCCCTTTACCACGACAAACAAGAAACTAACTTTGCTGAAACAGAAAGATTGCAACCTTTTTCAATGCAACAAAATTAGGAGGGTGATATTGCAGATAGGCTGCAGTGACTACCCTACAAAGAAGACATAATCCCGGGGACATAATAACGGTCTTGTAAGATTTTGTGGAAGTATAATTTATACACAAGCATAGAAAGACTAAACCTGCTACATGTATGTGCTACAGAGTTTATTTATGAATGTAATATTAGTTCTACTGAACAATAACCAAACACAACCATGTGCAGCTGACATTATCTAAATGCACAGCTTGTAAAATATACTCTTGGAACCATCCTGCATCCAACGAAAATTCTTACAAGAGAATATCCCAGAAATGTGAGAAGAAAAATGCTTTAGTAGGTGGAAATTGAAACCGCGTCTTGACAATTCAGAGGGTTCTTCTGGTCACTGAACACAGACGCAAAAAATGACACCGTGCAGTCAAGTGAAGTCACAATCAAGAAAACACCGCAAAAAGCGTCTGAATTGCTTGAACACATAGCAACTGTTACAATCGCAAAATTAGAGACATTTTTAAATGGAAATAAAGAGCTGAAGGGATGAAGAAGCTTCCAGGTCCAGACCTGGCTAGGAATTCAGAATGCCATGCTGAAGACACCTTTGTCCGACCACATGTACCCGGAGGTATGTTTCTCAACATATCAAGGCATACTTAACAGATGGAATATGGTCACCAGCTGTCGAAGAACCATCATTTCCACACTGCATGATTTGCAGTGTTGCTCCATCAACCCAACAGTGTTGGTGCGGTTGATGGAGCATATTATGTCCCACCACGTTTTGGCAGAGGCATAGATTGTACTTTTTTTTTTTTTATTGTGAGGATCCAAGGACCTCGGTCCACGAAGGCTGTTGCCTGATTTTGCCCCACCACTTTAAGAATGAAACTGATGCCCCTGTCATTTGATTTGCGCTGAACTTCCTAAAAATTTTCAAACTGGGCAATATGTGAAAACACGTGAAAACCATCACATAATTATATTGGTGTTTCTTATTCTATGCTGGTGATTTGCCATTGGAAGTCTAAATGATCAGCAGATGCTGGTGGGCAGTGTGCACACGTCAACCTATGCACCTGGTAAAATCTGGGTGTTAAAAGCTCTTTAAAATCATGGTGGAATCAGGATAATAGCTGGTCCTGACATTCACAGCAGTTTCAGCAGGGCTGTCTTGAAGCTCTCCAATGATGGTGCTTGGATTGTGTCAATTGGTACCAAGCCCCAGTTGTCAACGGATTGTCCTGGGGATGAGGCTGTACTTGTACTTGTCCTAATGCACAACTTGTCATTGCAATATTGTCTAGCAGGTGCTGATGTACTTTGCACATATTGTGGGATGTTAATGGCAGCTCCTCCTCCATCGCCTTGAAAAATGGAATTAATCTTCTTACGCTTGCCACTTTAGCAGTGCTTAGATTCAGGAGGATCTTTGTTACAGTTCCCGGCTCTTGGCGGCATGCAATTCCTAGTAACAAATGGCAACCCTCCATTGCACCATCTCAATGGAATAGTGTTGCATTGTCTCTACAGATCCCAGATGAAACATACTCGAGGTGTGGGTGCACTGAGGACTTGTATGCTTGCCCTGTAATGTCCGAAGGACATTAGCTCGGGGTTTGTCTCAGGAATCCCTGTGTTCATGTTTCCTTGTTAATCACATTCTCAGCAAAATATTATGCGTCATTTCACAGAGGAAACGAGTTGAGTGATCCCTGAATGTCTTCAGAAGCAGCAGAGAAACATTTCAGAGTCAATGGTCAGCACACCAGTGATGTAGTGGAGGTAGGTAGATCCGAGGCTGAGCTGAGAAGGAAAGCGAGGCAGGAGCCACTGAGACTGAGGCCGAGGTCTTCAAAAGTGGCTCAAAGACGCCCGAGACCTCCGACACTGCAGCAAATCAATCACGAATATGGTTGTTGATGTCAAGTGGCGAACTACTACATCTTGTTGAAGCCAAGCAGTTCAGATTATAATGATTATTATGGAGAAGTTGAAGTTATACTCCTAGCAAGAGTTCTGACTGGTCAATAGGAAATGATATGGCGTGTTAGTTGTGCACTCCAGTTACGACTAGCTAGTGTATTGATGTGACTACATGATTCTTTGCATGATTTTCTGGATGGCAAGTCATTTTGGTTTGCATAAGTGACACAAAACTATTGAAAACAAAACTTTAAATCCAAATGTTGGATCAACACTGTTTTGACAATGTATCAAATGTTGATGGAAAGTAAGTAGTAGACCTACATTTTTCTTTGTATTACATGATAACCAATTTTTACTGTTACACCATTGTCAAAATTTGGTTATTTCTCCTTTCCAGCAAGCCAGCAGTCATGTTGTGTTGCAGTTGACTCACTTCATTTTTTCTCCACAAAATTTTTTCTTAAAATGATGAAATTATATTATGAAGTGTGACACAGAAGCTGGAACAATTGTTATTTGGAAAAGCTGCAGACAGTGTAAGTACAATGCACCAGATCTTTACAAAACTCTTCTTGATTCCTGTCAAAAGTGGTCCATCAAGCCAACTTTAGTTCAAACATTTCACAATTAAATCCTAAAATAAATTATAAAGTAACTACAGATCTGCTGTTATGTGGCAAAAATCAAATTGCATTTTACCCTTGGAACCGTAAAAATAACGTGCAAGCACTTTAAGCGTGCTTGCATGATTTCTCACTGATGGATTGGGCATAGATAAGCAGCAAAATCTGACTCAAACAGTATTAAGTATGAGGAATATACTGTAAAACATCAAAAGATTTTCCAATTTGTTTTTCATCAAAGTGCTAATTGCCATCAATGTGTAATTGGCTTAATTGTGAGCTTCAAGTGTCATCAATGAAATGTGTGCTGCACTGTTTCCACAAGTGAATCCAATTGAAGAAAGCAGCAATTGAAGGCAGATATGTAGCCTAATCCTACTAATAGAGCAGTTTGGTTGCCGTGACTGAAATAACCTAATACGGCGCCAAAAATGCTGGATCCTCCTGGATCACAACAGAGCAGACGAAACGGAAGTAAGCTGACGAAGGAATGGCGTTTAGCTGACCTTTGACCCCGTGAAAAGAAGCTTATTTATTTTCTTTATTAATTTGTTATTGTAACAGTGGGCCACCAAAAGTTTTTCAACGTGACATAATATTCATGTGAGGCTGTATGCTAAGTTTCCATGAGATTGGTGAGGAGGGCTGCCCAAGCAAGTTGTCATAAGTTTAGGCAAAATTCTTCAGCAACAGCTTGCGCTTCGCACGCTAAAAAATGGTGTGCATCCTCACTTGGGAACAACCAGAATGTATATATATTAAATCCTTATAAGCAACACTCTGCTGTTTTCCATAATTCACTAATATGTTCCTTAGTAACAAAGAAAAAATTAACAACTCAGTTCATCATCAAGACTGTCAATCATAATATCTCTTTTGGAATAATAACAAATTTCAGATATTGGCGAAATAAGGGTATGGGTTTGACTCCCTTTGGTCTAATACATTAGAAAACTCATGTGTGTCATATATCACTGCCTGGAGGACAAAATAGGGAAAGCAAGAAATCAGATATATAGGCAAGTTGTTGATTGCCTGGTGAGAATTGCTGTCGTGATTGCGTTGATTAGGGGCCATTCCTATATTATGCCATAATATATGCATGAACTACCATATATATAGTAATTAAGCATATAAATCACCCAAAATGTACTGAATAAAGAAGGATTGCATTCATCAGAGCTTCTGTTGTTAATGTGGTCAATTGTTATTCATTTAATATCTTTTTTGCACATTTTTATTGCAGATGCAAAATTTATGCAATATTCGAAAAATAAGGGTAAGGGGAAGCATTTTGTCTTTCTGTGGCTACATAATTATTCAGACCTACATGTTTTATATACCACTGGATAGAGGACTAAATAAGGAAAATTTTGATGTATAATATGTTCACATATGATGAATAGTTCTCTGGTATTATGCAATTTAAGTGGCTCGGAAATCTGAAAATAAAATATTTTTTTGCTAATTTTTGACATTAAAACACCCCTGCTTTGTCAAATATAGAAAATATTACAATAACTAACCTATAATATACTATTCTACACCGATTGGCATCAGTTAGGACCATTTTGAAGCATTTAAGTTTCATAGGGGAGCCCAAACAGGCAGAAAAGTGGTTTTTAATTTTTTTCGTTTTCGTAAATTACTTTACATCAGATATATGCTCTTTTGAACATGTCAGACACCTTTGAAATCACCACAACCATCTTTTCATGATCCCGACAATATTCTGCTCAAGATGGTATAGGTTGTGCTTTGTTATACCTTCTGTTGGGGTTACTCCCTGTTTTAAGCCTCTTTTGAGAAAATGCCACAGCACTAAAAGTCCTGAAGTGTACCTTTAAGGACTACCTGAAACCAATCACCTACATCTCGAATCTATGTTTAACACAAGGCTCTTTCCCAGACAGCATGAAAATAGCTAAAGTTTTCCCTTTGTATAAAAGCAATGATAGCAAACAAATTTCCAACTACCGCCCTGTGTCAATATTGCCTGTCTTATCAAAAATTCTGGAAAGACTTATGTATAATAGGCTTCTCGCTTTTCTCATCAAGCATGATATGCTATACCGATATCAGTTTGGCTTTCGAAAGCACCACAGCACTAATATGGCTTTTAATAATATCGATAATATTATGTCGGCAATAGATAATGGAGAAATTGTTGTAGGGGTCTTCCTAGACTTTAGGAAGGCCTTCGACACTGTAAATCATGAAATTTTATTAGACAAACTGCATAAACTAGGTATAAGAAGTATTGCGCATGATTGGTTGAAAGATTATTTACATTCAAGACAACAATATGTCTCATTCAACAACACAGACTCAGCAAAAGAAACAATAACTTGCGGCGTACCGCAAGGTTCTATTTTAGGTCCACTCCTGTTCTTAATTTATATTAATGATATTGCTAATGTCTCAGATATTCTTTTGCCAATAATTTTTGCTGATGATACAAATTTATTCTTAAAAGGTAAATCAGTTGATGAGACCATTAAAAGAATGAATATAGAAATTGCTAAGGTAGCAGAATGGCTCAATGCTAACAAACTTTCTTTGAACATAGAGAAAACTCACTTCATGATTTTTAGTTCCCCAAGACGACCCATAATAAGAACAGAAGATATCAAAATTAATCAGAAACCTATAATTTGCTGTGAGCAAACTAAGTTTATTGGTGTTATACTTGATTCTAAACTCAAATGGGACAGGCATATAATGATGTTAAAAAAAAAATAGCAAGAGGAGTTGGAATTTTAATTAAAGCTCGCAAAACCTTAAACCATTGCCTGTTGCTGACATTATATTACAGTTTTATATATCCTCATTATTATACATATTGTATAAAAGTTTGGGGTAAAGCTGCTGACATTTATACAAATTCATTGGCAAAATTACAGAAAAAGATAGTACGGATAATAACATCAAGCCCATTTCAAGCAGAATCATCTCCCCTGTTTTAAACAGCTGAAGGTCTTGAACTTACCAAATGTATATAGATTCAAAATTAATTTATTTATGTTTAAATTTATGAAAGACATGCTTCCAGTTATATTCAATACAATATTTCATCGCAATATTGCATTAATAACACAGATCACAAGACAAAAATATAAACTTAGTGTACCAACTTGTAAATTAGCAGGATTTCATAAAATAATCAGATTTCAAGGGATAAAATAGTGGAATAATACTGATGATATCCTATCTAATAATTGCAGTTTTCACACATTCAAAACTAGACTAAAGGCTTATTTACTTGAAAGTATGTGAGACAGTCGGGCACCCTCTTGCTTGGCCGTGGATCCCCAGTTCTCCCGTTTCCGGGGGACAAAGTGGTTCATGGTCCAGCACGGGGGCGTCGGCCAATATTTTTGATATTGAGCATAAGATAACAACAGATACTACATGGTTTGCTATTTATAGAAATGAGAGGAGGGATTGTCTCCAATCTCATATTTGTTTTTTTTTACACACACAGGGAGGTAAGCAGTAGTCATCATTTCATTCCTCATTTCATCTCTCTCTTAAACGCTAGATATTGTTAGAATAACCTTTAGTATTAATTGTATTATCTTATTTGAATGTGTAAACCGTGGACATGTAGTAAACTTTTAAATCCTGGTGCAAGTGGCAAATTCACCACCTGGTGTCAGCCAGCCAAATGTAATTTTTAATATTCTTTGGTCCAAATAAATTGAATTGAATTGAATTGACAGTTCCGCAGATGCAGTCTGTCAGAGTCAAAAGCGCTGTTCATACTTTGAATTTTTATAAGTACACTATAGAATTGTATACAACCTTGTATAGTAGGAACATTTAATTACATTCAAGCACTTTTACTACTGGACAAAAAACCAATGCCAGAAGACTGGATAGGAACTAGATATATGTAAACTTGCAAAAAGTAACAAAAAGTGACAAATTGATAAAAATGTTAGGCAAACGTGAGGAGCAATAACTGTACCTGACAGGTGCATGGTTCGAGGCAGGATTGGTGTCAAAATAATGTTGTGGAAAACTGCTTTTTTCTCTGCCAATATTTTTCTTTTGTTTTCGGGTGTCAACATACTCTGGGTTTTTTTCTTCATATGGATCATTCCTAGTGCAAACATATATATATTACTTTTGATTGTCTTCTTATACACACCAGGCGATATGTTTTTGTCAGTTTTCATTTGTAGTTGTATAAATCTCATATGATATACTATTCAGCAGATCCAGTGATCCGATACTTGTATAAGAAAGTGTTTAGATATTATAGAGAAGACAGTCTTGTCATAGCTGATGCATTGCACAAGGATTATGTTATATTCACAATTGCTGTGTTGTATGATGATAGGCAACAATGCAAAAGATTAAGAAAATAGATAGATCTTTCACCGTCCCGCAATCTACGGAGAGATATTTTGATGAATTGATAGATATGCAGGAAGAAAGATAGCCCTGCCAAAAAAATTGAGGCGCTTTTTCATCGCTACATCTGGTGAAGCAATTGATTAGCATATAAGCCTTATATATTTACTACAGCTTTAAGCTCGCATCAATGACTGGCGGTTATTACTGACATCAAGGTTGGTATTGATGATTGTAACTAACAGGTGTAAGGGCATTCTGCCACCTTAATTGTTTTCCAAGGCTGTCTATTATTCCTGAGCGAGGATGATCTTCTATCATGTCTGGTGATCATTGTTCGCTGTTATTCGGAATGAAGAGCCACTGAGTCAAGGCCAGATGAGTTATTCCATCAAATGTCATGGTTGGCTGCTTTATTTATGTGGCATGGCATTGTATTGAGTAAAACTGGTTAGTTTTTTTTTTCTTGTTGGAAGTGGTTTTGCTTTCGATTTAGTGTATTGCAAGAAGATGCATTATGGTTAATTGGTTTCTCTGAAAAGGCTGTGGCCTTCACAGCTCAGGGGGTGATTTGCACTGGTCACGTTGGTAATTGTAGTTTACATGTAGCATCAATCATGCATGTACAAGCAGTGATATGATAATTAATTAGGGAGGTCTGGTTGTCCGTATATCTGTCTGGCTATAAATGTGTTATTGACTGTTTCTATGTGTCTGTATCTACGTTCTATCTAACTATAAACCTGTCTATCTATATAATTCCAGCTTCACATTTTGTTCACGTTCTTTGCATGCTTTCATAATGATTTGGTATTTGGTTGGTGGAATTGGTAACAGTTGGTAATTAAGTAAGCCATCAACGGTAATTGTTAGTATATTTACTCAGGCACATTTGATACAGTTTTCTTAGTTGCTTCAACTTGGCTGTAATTGTGTTCTTTCCTTTTTTCCAAACAATTCTTGTTATCTTGCTCTAAAAAGTAAAATTAACAAAAAATGTACCTTATCAGCACATAGCAGCAATGCATGTACCTCCAACATCTTGATGTAAGTTATGTTTTGGGCTTGTGGAGGTGTTGATGAGAATAGAGTTCACCCTGAGAACTTGAATATCTCTGATACACATATTAATAGAAAAAAAACATTTCTAATATTTCTTACGATTATATATCAGATTATGCAATAATAAGATAATCGTGTTCGAAAGAGACAAAACATTCGAAAACATTGTATCTTTTATTTCATATTGAAAGCCTGGATGGCAATTTATAGTTTGTTTGTGAAAATAACAACATACTGCGAGTAACTAAATGTGACAAACAAGTAACATGTCAAATGAATTGAAATGTTATTAAATATAGTGGGTCTTGAGGCTAGCTCTTCTTTAATAGAAAAGAAACAAAGTCCAACATTATTCATTGCAGTTCATACACAGAATAATTTTCATCATGGAACATGTAAGTAAACGCAAGTGTGACATCAAACTGATGGTATGACGTCAATATGGGCGGCCTTACATCAAACTGTGGACATGACATCATACCGAGGGCATGACATCACACTTGTCTATCAAGAAAAGCTGCGAAGACAAGCCTAACATTCAACAGACATATTGGTCTAATCCATTTTTCAGAACCAATTGTAAAGAGGAAAACTATAAACTTGGGTTGAGTTTGACTCTTCACTATTTGTCTTAGATGTGCTGCATCTTATGCATTACGTCGTACTGTGTCGGAGTTTGGTAAATGTGACAACATAGTCAGTAGCACAGTTCTTGATTCATTCTATGTCGATGACTGTCTCGCCTCTGTCAGGAGTTATGAAGAAGCCAAAGAGGTCATTGCTGGAACAAGAGAGTTACTCAGTCATGGTGGTTTTAGGTTAACCAAATTTGTGGTAAATGATGAAGGTCTCATGTCTGATGTCCCTGTCAAAGAGAGAGCAACAGAAATCCGGGAATTGCAATCTGATTCACAAAGTAGAATTCTTGGCCTGGTATGGAATGTCAGAGAGGATCAAATCAAATTTAATGTCAACATGGAAAGTCCTGCTAATGTCACCCGGCGAGTAATGTTGAGCATTTTGTCATCATTGTACGACCCTCTCGGTTTGATTTCTCCCGTGTTGATCGTTGGCAAAGTCTTATTTCAGGATGTCACAAGAATGAAGATTGACTGGGATAGGGAGATCCCAATTGACATTCAAATTAAGTGGTTTCAGTGGATTAGATCTCTCAGAGCACTCTCTTCCGTCTCTATTCCCAGATGTATCAAGCCTGCTGAGTTCGATGATGGGGCAATGGAGCTCCACCATTTTAGTGACGCAAATGATAGAGCCTATGGCTGCTGCAGTTATCTGAGGTGCATTAACAAATCTGGTGAAGTTCATGTCATGTTGCTTTGCAGTAAGGGTAGGGTCGCTCCACTAAAAGCTGTTTCAATTCCTCGACTTGAATTGCAGGCAGCAGTACTTGCTGTTCGGGTTGACAACATGCTGCGGAATGAGATTCATCTTGATCTTAATGAATCAAAATTTTGCAGCATGTTGTCAACCCGAACAGCAAGTACTGCTGCCTGCAATTCAAGTCGAGGAATTGAAACAGCTTTTAGTGGAGCGACCCTACCCTTACTGCAAAGCAACATGACATGAACTTCACCAGATTTGTTAATGCACCTCAGATAACTGCAGCAGCCTAGGCTCTATCATTTGCGTCACTAAAATGGTGGAGCTCCATTGCCCCATCATCGAACTGGCTGGTGGATGAGTTGGGTCTGGATGAGTTGGGTCTGTTGGATTCTATAAGAATCAAATCATCAGCTGATCATACTGATCAAATAAATTGTATGAATTTTATTGTGTGTTTCACAGTCATGTTGTTTCTAAACATTCTCATCAAATCATTGTTGGCTGTACAGCATTGTTTTAGGCAAATCACAGCTTGTCACAGTAAGGTGTCATCATCAACAACATGTGTCAGGTGCTTCCTTCTGTTTGCAATTGTTTCAAATAGTCATTATAACAGAAGACACCCAAATGTATACACTCATCTTATGTAGAGCTGAAGCCTCACATTGTTGTAAGTAGTATCATTTATTATTTCAAACTTTCATTATATATATATAAAGCCAAGATCAATTAATAACACAATGTTCACATACTATGTAGTCTTCTGTAGAATTCTACAAGGTAATTATTTATACTTGTACATAATATTATCTTCTCAATTGCATTGTATTTGATTCATACCTTTCCATAAATAATTATTGGTGGTTGATGTGTTATGATAATGTTATAATTAGGATGGTTAAGTATTGATCTTGTGAAGTGGCCAATGGCTAAATTCTGCATTTTTGTATTTATTGTAGATTACCGGCACCATGCTGTGTGAATAAAAGTGAGGATTAATTACAACCAACCTTGGAATGTCATCATTTCTAAGCTCTACGTAATAGTAATAACAATGGCTGAACAACTCAAAGGAACTCGAAAGGCAAGAAAGGGACTTGTCACCAAAGAAATAAATGCGGCTGAAAGGTACATGGCTGAGGATAATAGAGAGGAAGTAAGGGCAAGATTCAGCAATATCAAGAAGAATTTTGAAGACTTCGAAAAAGCGCACAATGACTACCATGCTCTTTTAAATGATGACAAGGAGAAGGATGACAGTGAGGAGGACTTTTATAAAACCCAGAAGAATTATGTCCAGTCCATCAATTCCATAAAGTCCTGGCTAGCTGCTGAAGAAAGTAAAGGCAAGGTGAACACGGACAAGGTTGTCATCCCAGAAAAGACAAGCGAAGACATTTCCCGGAGTGAACTTATGGGCCTGCTGAACTTACCCAGTGTCAAGTTAGAAGAGTTTGATGGCGATCCGCTCCAATACTACAGCTTTTTTGCTGCATTTGATGAGAGAGTAGATCGCATCACTTCTGATTATCGAGTGAAGTTAACCAGATTGCTACAGGCTTGTACAGGACCTGCAAAGAAGGCCATTCGTTGCTGCTCGCTGATTGAAGGAGAAGAAGGTTATATTGAAGCAAGGAAAATACTGAAGCAACGCTTTGGCAGTGACTTCGTCATATCAGACCGTATTATTAAAGGTCTCATCAATGGCAAACCAGTGCGGACAGCAGAGGAGATCCAACAGCTGTCAGATGACCTATGTATGGCTTATGCAACTTTGAGGAAAATGAACAGGCTTAACGAGGTAGATACGCATTTGTCTATCAGTGATATTGTCAAGAGAACGCCTGATGAACTCCAAAGTCGCTGGAGGAAGAATATCTTTAAATGCAAGCGTAAACATGAAAGATATTCCAACTTTAAGGAACTGATGGAATTTTTCCTGGAGGTGGCTGAAGAAGCAACCGACCCGATCTATGGCTCTACTACATCCAAGAATAAGTCGTCCAGTGAGCACAAGTCGAGAAGTCCGAATGCAGCGTTTACAACACTGACTGATCGCGACCACCTGACGAAGTCTCCCGAATGCATCTTGTGTCATGAAGGTCATCGACTGTTTTATTGCGAGAAATTCAAGTCAATGAAGCCATCAGAACGCCTGCAATTGGTAATATCACATGAACTTTGTCACGTTTGCTTATATTCTAATCACATGACCAAAGACTGTCGAAAGATGTATGTTTGTAGTGTGCCTGGGTGCGGTCAGAGGCACACAAAATTTATACATGTAAATGCCAAAAATGGCCCTGATCAGTATGTAGGTCAACGAGGTGCAGCGGTGAATCAGGCTGAGATTAATAGTTGCAATACTGACACAAATGTTGATGTTCTGGTTCCCTTGGTTAAAGTTACTGTGAATGAAATCTTTGAAACCAGTGCTCTGCTGGACACAGGTTCCACCACTTCCTTTTGTACGCAGCGGCTGGTGGATGAGTTGGGTCTGGATGGGATTACTGTAGATTACTCCTTGAACACCTTAAATGACTCTTGCCGAGCTAAAAAGGGAAAATTGGTCAATCTCAGTCTGATGTCCGCGGATGGTTCTGTTGAATTCAAGCTTTCAAATGTGTATGTAGTCGAGAGCATTCCTGTAAATCAGCGAACCATTGACATTCAAAACTATGCACATCTCAAAGACCTGTCGATTGGTAGCTTGCCTTGCAATGTAGATGTACTGATAGGTCAAGACCACGCAGATGCGTTAGTGCCACTAAAAGTTCGAAGGGGTAAGGATGGTGAACCTTTCGCCATATGCACACTTTTGGGCTGGTCAGTAAATGGACCAGTGACTTCAAATGTGAGGGTTAGAAAAAGTGTCATATCCAACTTCATCACTACAAATAACATTGAAAGTGACTTCCAAAAATTGTGGGATATTGAAAATGAAAATGTGGCATGTGATAATTCTGCGTGGTCCCAAGAAGACAAGCATGTAATTAACTTGTGGGACAGTGAGGTAAAAAGGGTTGGAAATCATTTCCAATTGCCAATCCCCTGGAGGGATGACGTTGAAATACCAAATAATCAAGTCGTTGCAATATCCCGTCTCAAGTCCCTCAAAACCAGTTTGGTAAGGCGAAATCTAATTGAAAGGTACAATGATGAAATAAGTCAATTGTGTGAAAATGGGTATGCAGAAAAAGTTCCTGAAAATGAGGTTACAAAATCAGGAAATGTATGGTATTTGCCTCATCAAGCTGTCTTGTCTGAAAAAAAGCCTGGGAAGTTAAGAGTGGTGTTCGATTGTGCCTCAAAATATTTGGGGCAATCTCTCAACGACAAATCCCTTCAGGGACCAGATTTGACAAATAAGTTGCTCCATGTCCTACTTCGTTTCCGTAATCACAGGTACGCAATCACTGCTGACATAGAAGCAATGTACTATCAGGTACTGGTTGATCCTAGGGATACAGATTGTCTCAGATTTCTATGGTTTGATGAAAATGGTTTGATGGAACATTACCGCATGGTACGTCATGTCTTTGGAGGAGTTTGGAGTGGGTGTGCTGCATCTTATGCATTACGTCGTACTGTGTCGGAGTTTGGTAAATGTGACAACATAGTCAGTAGCACAGTTCTTGATTCATTCTATGTCGATGACTGTCTCGCCTCTGTCAGGAGTTATGAAGAAGCCAAAGAGGTCATTGCTGGAACAAGAGAGTTACTCAGTCATGGTGGTTTTAGGTTAACCAAATTTGTGGTAAATGATGAAGGTCTCATGTCTGATGTCCCTGTCAAAGAGAGAGCAACAGAAATCCGGGAATTGCAATCTGATTCACAAAGTAGAATTCTTGGCCTGGTATGGAATGTCAGAGAGGATCAAATCAAATTTAATGTCAACATGGAAAGTCCTGCTAATGTCACCCGGCGAGTAATGTTGAGCATTTTGTCATCATTGTACGACCCTCTCGGTTTGATTTCTCCCGTGTTGATCGTTGGCAAAGTCTTATTTCAGGATGTCACAAGAATGAAGATTGACTGGGATAGGGAGATCCCAATTGACATTCAAAATAAGTGGTTCCAGTGGATTAGATCTCTCAGAGCACTCTCTTCCGTCTCTATTCCCAGATGTATCAAGCCTGCTGAGTTCGATGATGGGGCAATGGAGCTCCACCATTTTAGTGACGCAAATGATAGAGCCTATGGCTGCTGCAGTTATCTGAGGTGCATTAACAAATCTGGTGAAGTTCATGTCATGTTGCTTTGCAGTAAGGGTAGGGTCGCTCCACTAAAAGCTGTTTCAATTCCTCGACTTGAATTGCAGGCAGCAGTACTTGCTGTTCGGGTTGACAACATGCTGCGGAATGAGATTCATCTTGATCTTAATGAATCAAAATTTTGGGTTGACAGTGAAATTGTTCTCAATTACATTTACAATGACAGTCGGCGATTTCAGGTATATGTGGCAAATCGAGTTAGTGAAATTCGTAGTCTTTCCAGTCCAACGCAGTGGAATCACATTGCAGGTTCAAGAAACCCAGCAGATCTCATCACTAGAGGTCGCTCTTCTGATGAATTGGTCGATGGTTGTTGGATCAAGGGTCCCGAATTTCTCAGTTCTTTCAAAAGTGAATGGAGTGAACCAAGTTTTGTCCCTGACCCTTTGTTGGATGATCCAGAGGTCAAACGCAGTGAGAAGCAAACCTTTTGTCACGCAGTTGAGTTGTCACAGCATCCAATTGATTCTCTCATGTCTCATTATTCCAGTTGGAGCAGGTTGAAGAGGGCGTTAGCATGGTGGATAAGGCTTCGAGATCAGTTGTTACTTAGAGATCCAAACAGTAGTGGTCCGCTCCGTGAGGTGGAGGTGCGAAATGCAGAAAATCTCATTGTCAAGCATGTTCAAGGTCAAGTGTTCGAAAATGAAGTCACTGCAATTACTGGATCAGAAGCAAAATTGAGGAAATCTCATCGTCTTAGGGATTTGTCTCCGTTTGTCAATGACCAAGGTCTTTTGTGTGTTGGTGGGAGAATGAGACATGCTGATCTGTTGAGTGAGAACAAGTATCCAGTGATCATTCCTCATGATCATATTGTTGCTAGACTGATTGTATCTGAGTACCACAATGTAGCACATCTGGGGACTGAGTGGACTCTGGGTCAAATCCGTGGTCGATTCTGGATTACCAAAGCACGTTCAATCATCAAGAAGGTCAAAAGAGATTGTGTTATTTGTAAAAAATTGTTTGCATCTCCTGAATTCCAGCGCATGGCTGATCTCCCCCCAGAGCGTTTGACAGCAGGCCAACCCCCTTTCTCTTTCACTGGTATTGACTGTTTCGGTCCATTCAATGTAAAGGTTGGTAGATCTGAAGTAAAGCGCTATTGTTGTATTTTTACATGTTTCAATGTAAGGGCTGTTCACATTGAAAAGTTGGACTGCATGGACACAGATTCATTCCTGAATTGTCTCAGGAGGTTCACTGCCCGGCGGGGCTTTCCAGTGAAGTTGTGGTCTGACAATGGAACAAATTTTGTTGGGGCCAAAAATGAACTTGATAAAAGTGCTGGACAACTTGATAAGAGACTTCAATCTTACTGCACACAAAATGGAGTACAATGGACCTTCCACCCCCCTAGTGCATCCCACTGGGGAGGAGTGTGGGAACGTATGATTAGAACAATCAGGAAGGTCCTTGCAGCAACACTTGGAAATGCAAGACTCACTGATGAAATTCTGTCCACCGTACTATGCGAAGCTGAAGGCATAGTAAACAGCCGGCCCATTACAAAGATCAGCAGTGATCCAAATGATCCAGATCCATTGACACCTCATCATATGTTGATGTTGAAGGGAGGTCCACCCCCACCACCTGGAAAATACCTGTCCGCTGACACATTCAGGAGGAGATGGCGCCACGTGCAATTCTTGGCAGATCAGTTCTGGAGACGCTGGATCAAGGAATACCTGCCAACACTTCAGAAGAGAGTTAAATGGACTGATCAACAAAGAAATGTTGAAGTTGGAATGCTGGTCCTGGTGGTCGATGAAAATACGCCTAGGGGCTTATGGCCTTTGGGATTAGTGACTGAAGTGTCGCAAGGGAGAGATGGTCTGATCAGATCTGTGAGTGTGAAAACAAAGTCGTCAATTCTTAAAAGACCTGTGACTAAAATTGTTCTCCTGGAAGTTGAGTGAATTTCCAACACTGTATATATACATGCATACCTATTTATTTCTCAAAATGTTGTATATCAAAAATTTAATTGATTGCCGTTTTCTGTTTGATCAAAATTGATGCATTAAATTGTGATTATTATTGTGTGTTTTGTAAATGTAAAACTCTCTAGAGATCCTTTGGGGAGGAGTGTTGGATTCTATAAGAATCAAATCATCAGCTGATCATACTGATCAAATAAATTGTATGAATTTTATTGTGTGTTTCACAGTCATGTTGTTTCTAAACATTCTCATCAAATCATTGTTGGCTGTACAGCATTGTTTTAGGCAAATCACAGCTTGTCACAGTAAGGTGTCATCATCAACAACATGTGTCAGGTGCTTCCTTCTGTTTGCAATTGTTTCAAATAGTCATTATAACAGAAGACACCCAAATGTATACACTCATCTTATGTAGAGCTGAAGCCTCACATTGTTGTAAGTAGTATCATTTATTATTTCAAACTTTCATTATATATATATAAAGCCAAGATCAATTAATAACACAATGTTCACATACTATGTAGTCTTCTGTAGAATTCTACAAGGTAATTATTTATACTTGTACATAATATTATCTTCTCAATTGCATTGTATTTGATTCATACCTTTCCATAAATAATTATTGGTGGTTGATGTGTTATGATAATGTTATAATTAGGATGGTTAAGTATTGATCTTGTGAAGTGGCCAATGGCTAAATTCTGCATTTTTGTATTTATTGTAGATTACCGGCACCATGCTGTGTGAATAAAAGTGAGGATTAATTACAACCAACCTTGGAATGTCATCATTTCTAAGCTCTACGTAATATTGAAGCTAGAGGCGTTTTAGGTGACGTCACAAATTTTCAGGGCAAACAGCACCAAACCATAGTAGAAATTAAAGAAACAAAAAAATGTGCATGGTTTTTGTAACTTTGACTAATTCTTTGAAAGGGGTTGTCCATTTCTCAAAAAAATAAATGTTTGAACAGAAAAATTCTGAAATTCAGAAAAAGTGAATAGAATGCCTTAAAAATGAAAGAAGAACCCTAAGAAATAACTTTTAGGCTGAATGTGCTCGCAAAAATAATTGCCATAGGATTATAATAGGGGGGCTTCTTGACCGATGGGTGGGGTAAGAAGGCCATTTAAAATTTTTTACAAAAATGGCCATAACTGCTTTATTAAAATTGGTAGACATTTGCTTCACTAGCTATTAGTAGAGCCAAGTGATCCCTTCCTGACAACAAAAGCTTTCAAACAATCGCCCTTAAAAAGTAGGCCAAATCGCACCTCGAAGTTAAGGGGGGCTGCATGCCCCGACCTACTCTACCATTTTAACAAGACCAACCAAATTTGAGGAGTATATAATTTCTTTCTGCAGTTCTGTAGTTCTGCAGCAATTCTGCAGAATTTCACAGATTATGTAGCTACTTGCAGAACTCGCAAGAAGCTGCAGACTTGAAATTTTGCAGCTTCTTACAGAATTCAGCAGCTCTAGCAACAGAAGTTCACAAAACTCCCAAGCTGCATTACTCCTTCAGAACTACAGACTCTGCTGCAGTAACTCTTTAGAAACACTGCAGGGACGGACGAGCACCAAAACCCCGACCCCAAGAAATTTTTAGGAAACTAGCAAAATTCTGCAGGCAGCTGCAGAATTTGTCAAATTATGCAGCTTCCTTCAGAATTCTGCAGGCAGCTACATAATTTGTGAGATTCTGCAGCTTCTTATGGAATTCTACAGCATAAAACCTCCCAAGTTGCATAACTACCAAGGAATTATACAGATTTTTCTTCAGAAACATTTCAGAAATGCTGCTGTGACGGTGGACCAAAATTGAAGAATTGAAAAATTCTGTAGCTTCCTGCAGATCTGCAGACTTTTGTGCAGAATTCTGCAGTTAAAGGAAGAAATTTAAATGTAATGGAAAACTGTTGGTAACAAAATTACCCAGGGCCCTGGATTTTTTATTAAATTAGAAAAAGAAATTAATTTTCGTGATCCATACAACCAAGTTGAACCAACTTCCCCCAAAATGCACTTTGGCGCTAGATTTTTAAACCATTATTGAAATTTAGCTATACACCTTATGTTGATCCTTGACAAGTAGCAGCCGGAAATCATGCCTGAATGTTACCTGGAACTATTTGACACATGTGTAGCGTCCAAAGGGAAAACCTAGTAAGTCACATTTTGGAGTTTCTGAGATAATCCACTTTGAAGTTCCAGTTTTTGCAGTAAGAGATAGGCTTACTGGGATTTGTCAGTGTCATTCTGGGGTAACGGGCCAATCTAAACTTAAAGAATATATAGAAACATGTCTCAGAAGTTATATTTTGAACTTAACTCAATTTGACCCAATTTGTGACTTACTAGGTTTTCCCTTTGGACGCTAGATGTGTACTGGAGACAAAATTTGACTTTTCCAAATGCTGACCCATTACCGCATCGTAGGGTCGAGAAAAGTATGGCACTAGTCTCCAGAGAAACGGCTCTTTGATCCATTGGCTAATATTGTGTTTTATTCAAATCATAACATACATGTAATAAATGTTTAAGGTGCATGACATCATCCCAAGTCATACCATGACAAAATGGCCCATAACCTTTGCTAATTCATGAATACTTAATTAACTGACCTAGTTTTGGCTCAGCCAATCAGGGACTGCTACATCACAGTTTGAAATTGTTGCTTCTGTTTCACACTGTTACAAATGGAGAAATTGTGTATTGTTGAAAGGTGCTATCACAGTTCCGAAAATTCCATTGAATTACGTATTTTCACAGTTCTGAAGTGAAACTGTTTGAAAGTTTGCTTGTTTTACACTGTTTTTCTCAGCTGCCAGTAATCCTCTAAGTGTCCATAATCGGACTAAAATGCTTATGACCTAAATAAGCAGCCAATCACAGAAGAGGTTAGAAATAGCAGAAAGCCCTGTCCATTTTAGCAGGGCTTGCGTGGGGAGGATGGGTGCATGACTGCAAGCCACTTAGCCCTACTTTTTACATCTGGCACATTAGTCCATACCATGTTCTATAAAGTAGATTCTGTTCTGGGCCAAAATCAGATAAAGTGCAACATTTGTTTGACAGCATCATGGTCCAAAAATTCTCACCACAGGTCACAATTATTCATTTCTATGGGGAGTAGAATGTCTGAAGTGTGTTATTTTATGGTTTAAAAGATAATGGATGCTATTGGAACCCTAGAAATTGGATTTTAATTAGGGTATGTCATAAAGTGACGGACGTGACATGTCAAACTTTCAAGCCTAATTTTTCAAAGCTGGTTGGATATTTCGCAATAAGAGATAAATTGAAATGTGTAAGAGCTTAGGGTCTTTCTCTCAGTGCCAAATGTTAATTAATAAAACTGAAGAATTATTGCATAAATTAGTATTAATTACATGTGACGGACGTTACTTCGGAAGTCCTATCAAGAAGTTTTCGGTAGCCTTCCCACAGATATCACAGTGACATTAAAAGTACTAGAAAGGTTAATCTTGAATCTAAAGTAATGTTTTCAATCTGATCGGGTAAGATAACCTGATAAACAAGAGAGCACTGACACTTTTTTGTTTGGATGTTACGTTGACTGTAATGACATTTTTCAAATTTGTACATTAGAACCTATATCTCATCTGATCATAAAGCTAGATAATTCAAATTTGGGATGAATTACGGTGTTTAGGGTTTATTTAACTTTTTTTTTTTCAAACTGTTTAGGACAGTGCAAACAGGAACCAAGAGAGACATTCAGGACTGACTTTATCTGGAAACTATGTTACAGACATGACATTGACATGACTTATTCTCAGATTTTTGTTAAGTGTAACAGGCGAGCATGAAACTTCAAAACAACCATTTAGATGCATTGAAAACTGGTGTAGATGATGGAGATTACGAAAATCAACATCACTATTAATGCTAGATTATAGTTTAGGCATTAACTGCGCTAACTATGGAAATACTGGCAAAATAATTATAATTGTGTTCGCCTGTTACTGAGGGAAAAAAATTGACAGAATGCTAACTCACCTTCCTCCTGCCCCCCTCCATTTGTAAATGTTCTGTTTTAGTGGGGGGTCATCAAAATGTGACCTATTTAGATCAATTCCAGGCACCTGCTTTTAATTAGGTCACCTGTGCTTTGTTGCAGGGGCCCTTGTTCGGATGTTATGATTATGACAGAAAATGACATCAACATCTTACGACCAGAATTACATCAATATGTGACATCTCAAAGTGTATTTATGTAGTCCTACCCATAATTTATACATTTACGTTGTCTTTAAAGATCAATATGGGCTGTATAAACAAATTTGCTGGTCGTGGCAATGTTTTACAATTTCGGTTGTTTTTGACAGAAAAAATAACAGGCGAACACCTTTTTTCGAATCAAAATTTCTCCAAGTTAAATTAATAAATTTAATTATTCTATAAGTGCAAAATGCAAAACACATATCGAATTTCATTGTGCACTGGAAAATGTGTCATGTCTTGTCTAATTTTTTAACAATGACATCCATTTATAACCACATGTTGAAAATGTCACAAAATGACAGCCAAAAATCATTGACATTTCTCACGAAAACTTTAATTACACATCTATCGTTAGCCTTTGCACTATGAACTTGTCTTTTCTATCTCCCTGTATGGAAAGGCTGCCTATGCAACCAAAAAATCCAATATCGGCATTGTGCAACATGCTTAAATGAAAAGTGAAAGTGACGGACATTACTTGTTGCACTTTATCTGATTTTGGCCCTTCTAGTAAACAAGATGTTATATTGAACGAATGCATACAAACTTTAAATAACAATTTTCTGAAGAAATTCCTAATAAGAAGCAAACTCACCCATGTACTCCCAGACACTTGTTTGAAGAAGAGCTTCAGCTTGATATTTATACCTTCACAAAAATGTAATGCAAGATCTTGTTTCAGGAACAGACCATGCAGGCAGTTTTGGAGTACATTAGCTAGAAATCTAAAGTGCTATATATCTTTTTTTTTTTTCAGTCATCAACCACTAATACACTGTTTATCATGTCTTGATAATGGTTTGGTTGTTATTTGTAACTTTTTTGTTTTGTAATTACACAAAATATAGCCTATCACCATATGCATAACCATGGTTATAATAGGTGTCGCCACATGTGCTGTTCTCAATACTGCAAATGCTGAATGATGTGGGCAGTTGAATGAATGCTTTCACTTCTTTACCATAGAATACCCTTGATTGGGAACAATATAATGTATACATTATTAGTATATAAAACATGAAAGGGTTCTATCATGTCATAAAAGCAGTAAAATGAATAAGAAAAAAATGCTGCACAGTAAAATTAAAGCAAATATTCAAATTCCAATGGTTGATAATTATAATTTTTGTGTTAAATATTTCTTGACACTGATTCTGACAAGCTTCCATAGATACTCAAATTTAAATTTTATCCCATCATAATACAGACAGCAAGGAGGGATAAGACCTTGCAAATGAAGTGTGCATCCATGGATCTATAACATACATACTCTATGGTATATATACTGTGTCATTATGCATTTGCCTTTCTAAAGGTAATAATAAAGTATTCTGAACTTATACATAATTTAAAAAAATAAAGCCAGATGTTATCAGATGTTATTCTTGTTATGCTTTATCAGTCAATATCTCTCAATTTGCTTAATGAAGAATGGAGGAAAATGATGACATCCAGCATATTCTATACTTCAACCCCGTTTCAATCAAAATTAATAAAGTATTTCACCTCTACATTCAAAGATAGGCAGACCCTGGTAAGTATGGCCACTTTTTGCTCCAGCAGCGAGTAAGTGAGTTGGCGTTTTACGTCTTATCAGCAGCTGATTGGTCTATTTAGAGACAAAATTAGTTCCAGGATGCTTTGCAATCTGATAGACATCAAAATATAATATTTGCGCAGCGAAACGGCCGCAGGCCATTTGGCGAAGCGAATTGAGTGCAAGAGAGGACTCAAAAATCTGTACAGTGATGGTCTCAACATCAACAGTCCACAGAAGGAAATTAGGTCAAGTGGGTCCAGCTTCTTATCAATGATTTAGTTTCGAATTTAACAAAACATAACATACTCATCTTCAAAAGTTTCTCAAAAATTCAAATTTCTTCAGTAGAAGAGTAACTATTATTTTTATGGAATAGTTAATCACTAGCCTAGACAGGCAAAAATAAATTATTAACACCTGATTCAATCGGATCATTGTGAAGATGATGGTAGGTATTTTAAAGAAGTTGGTCAAGTGGCACAACTTTCTCCGGTGGCTGCACGTAATGGCCTATTCTCACGGCATAAATCGGCGGGACAAGAACATAAATCAGCGGGGCAAGAAGAAAACCACCGACGAGGCTGCAGATGTTCCACAGGAGCAGCACAATTGTTCCAGAGGAGCAGAGGACGGCCAAAAATTGAGAAAAACTCTGGCTCTTCCTGCGGCTTAAAAAAAAAGTTTCCACAAGCTGAATCTTTTTTGACTGCCATGGCGGAGGTCCCCCATTTCTAGGAACGCCATGTATCAAGTTTTTGCCCCAAATCACCGGCGGGATGTCGCAAATCATCAAAATATTATCCAAATTTTAGCCAACACAAAAAGTCCCCCGTAATCTGCCGTGAGACCTAAGCATAAGTTGTGCTGCATGAATAGGCAAGTTGTTCTGCTTAGTTTTCTCCAAGAAAAGCCAGCACTCAACTGTGTCTTAGATCATTGGTTCCATGTTTTTGGCATGTGGCTGATCATACATTACATGAAACTTTTGACCCATTTAAAGCAAAAAACTGAAAATTGCAAATACCAGAATTATTTGTTGATGCGTAACTCTTTTAAACGTGTTTTGGCTGTTTTTCTTTGTCTAAGTTGTTTTACAACATATTTAGGGCTTTAGGCAGTGGATAAAATATAGATAAATACATAAATCGTATCGGATGCAAAATGATGAAACATTTCATTCAGTAAAACGGGGTAAAGTTGGCTATCCGGGGGAAAGTTGGCGACCTATTTTAACCCTCTTAAAGGAAGTAATGCCAGCTTTCCTCAAGGATACAGATGGCAACTTTGCCAAAGAAACCTGTGTCAGTGAGGAAAGTTGGCATTTTCTTCCATTAACTGGGTTAAAAACCCCGCATTGTCAACCTCACCCATTCTACGGTTAACATATCAAGGGGAAATGTGGCCTTTTGCGAATGGCCAGAATGACTCCCTGTTTCCCATGCTCTGAGTGTACTCTGGTATCGATCAAAATCTGACATTATTTCAGTGCCAATGGGATGGAGGACCTTTAATTCTGTAGACATTCTAGCAATAGAATAGGCCTAATGATAATCCTGCTACCCAGGCCAGCTGGGTAACAGGGTCACCTCATGACAGTGTGTTATTATAATGCCCATATCAGTGTAAGCTCCTGGTTGCACAACTTTTGTGACACTTAGAATGATTTTTTTATGCAAATGGGAGAAAATATCTGTTATGCTGCCAGCTAGGTTGCCAGCCAGCCCAAGCGTCATTCAGAACCTCCCAGCAAGCTAATATGATTTTTTTTTTCCCAGCCAGCTGCCTCAACTGCTTTCTCATTACCTGACTGACTTTCATCGGTTGAACGCCTAAAATTTACTCCCAACTGACAGCTTTGCCAGCTGGGAAAATCCTAGCTGACAGTCTGCCAGCCAGCCGGGCACTGCTTCATAACAAACAGATATTTGGTATAACAGATCATGGGGTGCCCCTGGGTAACTGAATTGCTCAGGCCAGTCCAGCTGGAGGTCTTTTGCCTAGTTCTCTCGTGACATGGCGGAAAAGTTTTTTTGACCGGCGGGAGAGGGGCAGACGATTTCTAGGAGAAAAAGGGCTAACTCGGCGACATGTATGATTATATAATTAATTAGAGGCATATCACGGAAAATAAGATCTTAGATTGGCGGAATAAGATCTTAAATCGGCGGAATAAGATATGCCTGAGGGGCAAGATCTAAATGCCTGTGGGGCAAGATCTAACCATCGGCGGGATGTCAAAAACAGTCGGCGAGATGTAAAAAACTGCCGGTGAGGCAGCAAAAAACTGCCAGCGAGGCTGCAGATGTCCTGCAGGGGCAGTATGAATGTCCCACGGGGCAGGGGATGTCCCCATATTCCGCCGGTCATGTTTTTCCTCGTTATCACTTGAAATGCCCACTGGACATCCAAAAATTGAGAAAAATTGTGATTCTTTCCCGGCGACTTGGACATCCACGGCGTAGTTCTCCCTATTTCTAGGAACCCGCCAACATGCAAAAAAATACATCGACGAGATGTTAAAAACCGTCGTTGGCAGGATGTCACAAATTATCAAAACACCATCCAAATTGTCAGGAAATATCAGCCCGCTGACGCCAAAAGACCTCCGTAATGTGCCGTGTGAATGGGGCAAAATTCGAAACCAAGGTGGAGAACCCAACATTTTCAGCTGACATTCATGAGCAAAATCCCAGCTGCATGACATGTATGTCGTTCTGGTGAAATGTAAAATTGGCGGCCCTTTGTATCAGTGTCTATGCTGGGCAAGTAAAAGATCCCTCACATGGGGTAAATGTGTAACATAACGAGGAATGAGCCTCTCTATTTTATCTCATCTCATCAATCAACCCTATACAGAGGGTCTAGACCTGGTCTTAGAGGGCAGCACTTCACATTATCTGTCTATCTATCTCTCTGCTCAGAAGCTGGAAAATGCCTCAAGTGGACATGCTGAGGGCATGCTGGCATGCAGTGCTGCAGCACGTGTCAGAATGACCTTTTAAATTTGGGGTGTCATGCAGTGCTGCAACACGTGTCAGACCTTTTAAATTTGGGCAGTTTTGTAATCCCTGTGAAAACGTGAGGGTCGACTGTTGTCACTGTTGATGTTTGTCTTCTGAGTTTAAACGAGGAACCAAGTTATCTTGAAAAGCTAAAATTATCATGATGTATTTATAAACGATGAGCTTATCTGTGGGTATATGCAAATTTTGTAGATATACCTGAGCACAGAATTATGGAACTACGGTTATTACCTAAGAGATGGTGTTGTGTGCATGCATGCCTGATGCAAGGGTCAGGTCCAGGAATTGATAGGACTTTAAGGTTAACTTGGAATAAAGAGATTAAGTGATTTCTGCTGACAAACAAACAAGTTAGAACTCTATAAAACTCGCCTGTCAGCAATGTTTTGATCATCAGATGACTAAAGCTTCCCAAGACCAATTATTCAGGTAAGTTTTACTTTTTAGAATTATTTAAATTATCCAATTTGTCTTGCGTGCCAATATTTTACTTTAATGTTTTTATTTTATTTTGAAAATGAGACAGTTAAAAAATGGCTCTAAGAGACGTGGTAAATAGCAGGAAATTAACTCAAAATGGTTTTTACACAATAGACAAGAAGATGTCTGATTGAGGAGTAATAGATAAGAAATCAAAATTGCAATTAAAGTGAAAACACTCGCTGAACCACCAGGAATAACTGCTGTATCTTCCATAACTTGAGATGATAGTTTTTCTTAAAGAGAAAAAAAATTCTGTAACACTATTGACAAATCGTTCTTCCAAGACAAATAGAATATTCTGGAGACTCACACATGTGTTCAGCAATTGCCATACCTGTTTCACAGTTAGTGGAATGGCCTTTTTGTTCATTTCTGTTTGTAGCACTTCCGAAATAAACACAGTTTGTGAGTTGATAGGATTTATAACCTAAATTTTACTTAATCCTAACTGTTCAAATGACTGACTCAGTAGGACATACCTTTGCGTGGAGCACTCTGATAGTAAGTGTTTAGACATTAAACAAAAAAAGATATTTGTGTGTTATTGTAGATAGAGATGTTGTTTGAATTAGTTTGCTAATGTTTTAGATTATCTTGAGAAGAAAAACAACAGCAACGAAACTGAAGGTATCTAAAAAATGGTGTGGACTTCATATGTTTCTTCATTTAAAGTGTCATGTTAGCATAGGATTGGTTAATTTCCGAATTGTTTTATCTTGTCAATGAAATTCCATGCCTTCAAAATACTGTGAAAGAAAGCGATGTTAAATAGAATGACATATCTCGTAATTACCAAAAAACATATATACACGTGCATGCATAGGCTACATTGCACAAGCATAGTATACAATGGGAGCAAAAAACGAATTGAATCAAGGTATAATGGGCCACAGGGTTATTCCTAAAAACGGCTTTAATGTCCCTAGATATGATTTCCGGTCTCAATAACGATTATGTCTTTCATGAATCTCAAGATGTTTATGTTTGAAGAGTGGTTTTCGATTGTCGCTCCCAAAATAAGTGCAAAAAAGGACTCAACATTGTCTTCTTTCATATTTTTTCAAGGTAAAAACTGTATTTTTTAAAATTATTATAGGTTTGTTTTTCAAACAAATCTGAGGGGTTTGAGTGGGAGGCATCTGTTGAATTGAATATTATGTAGTCGATTTGAATATTATGTAGTCGATTTCTGGTGATGTAATCCTACATGTGTATGGTCAATGAATACTCACTTAATTTGTTGTTCTTTCAATTTCTTTATAGCGTTTACTGCTTCTTGAAACGAGATGACAACATACGCAACCAGGTAAGCCAGTTATATTATTATTTTTTTGATACAGAAATAAAACCAGACGATACAGAGTGGGCTATAAGTCTGAAAATTGACTGAAAAAAAAGGCAAGGCTGGCTATTTCATGAAATAAATACAGTGCTTAAATACCAGTGGCAGATCCAGACACGATAGTCTAGGAGGGGCCCGGATGTGTTTCGGCATTCGCAAGCCCGCTTATCGCAGTTTTTCTTCAAAATGCTATTATTAATCTTAGTGGTCTATGGGGGCCCGGGCCTGTATCCGCCACTGAATACAGGAGGTAAAGCCCCAATCATCCATCCATGATTTACTTATGAATGTCACATAAATCCTTTTTTCAGACAGCAAATATGTAATGACACAGTAATGAACACCGATGACAACCGACAGGAAGGAATTCAAGAACAAGATGAGGTATTTCCTGAAAGTGCGGACCAGAAACCAACGTGTTATCGCTTAGCGAGGATTAAGGACACTTGGCACTGTGTTCCCCGGCATCGATTGACCAGCCTGGAGCAAGTCACCGATATTTCCCCTGCTACAATGTAAGTAGTTATTTGCTGTCTTGTTACATTGTGATTTTGTCAGTTTAATGCGAGCCTCATGGGGGCAGGGTCAGCTCATTTCGTAAGGCACTGGGCTGCCAGTCGCTAGGTCCTGCTTTCGATTCTCGCACCGATGGGGTCACCTGGAATTATGTTGGACAGCAGTTTCAATCACCCTTCGCCTCATTGCTGTGTCCTCCTCCAGTCCTAATTAGCCTACCAAGCGCATAAATACAGGACATAAAGCCAGAATCATCCATCCTTTCTTCACAACACTTCAGAATTTACTCCTTGACTATTCAGAGAGCAAACCGTACCTGTATAAATTACTTACTCTGAATATGACACGCAGCTGCTCTTAACCCAAGAATTTTATGCAAATCTTGTTAGCACTCTGCAGGTCGCTCACTTTCACCAATCTCATTCAAATTTATCATACATTCTCTGTAGGTTTTTAACTTTTTACCAGAAACTTTTGGTTCCCTTCTGTGATGGGAAAAATTAATAAATTATCGAAACTAAATCGACTGGCTCCCACTAGTTGTCAATCACGCCTTCTTCTTCGTCTTCTTCTCCTTTGTATATCCATGACGGGTGTGCCTGTGCTGCTTAAAGTGCTTGCATGTTATGTTTTTAAAACTTTTACAAATTACAGTTTGTCACGTCAATCAGAGGACAGACGTTTGGCCAGATATCTCAGCAACCACAAGCCCTTACCTATGTATATCTTCGCTCGTTTGTAATATGAATATCACATTTTCACAATGTTTTGGTGCAATTTTTGTCCCATATTTGCCAATTTATGAAAATGGCAGTCCAATTTTGCACAATATTGACATTTGTGGTGCTTCCAGTCTGACACACAATGGGTGGTGACGTGACAAAGGTGCACTGCAGCGCCACACCAGACTTAGTTCTAGTCAAGTTGGTATTAGCAGAACCACCAATCTCATTGTGTTGGTTTTTATGGACTGTACAAAAAATGCTAAATTTCCGTCCCAACGCTTGACATGACAAACTGTATATTTTACTCCGACTGTCATTTTCAGAGAGCAGCGTTTGTCAGATGACGGTCAAGGACTGTGCTGGACAGTGAGTGCTCCCATCACTTTCAGCTATCGAGTGGTGGAAACCTTGGGTATCCTGGATCCTGAAAATGACACTCTCCTGTTTGGCCACATTACCTGCAGGAAGGAAAGGCAAGCTCAGAAGGCAAAGAGGCAAAGGTAAGATATAGAGTCCTGATTCTTAAAGGTTGAGATGTCTAGTTAGTTGTGTAATTTTCTTCTAAGTAAGTGCAGTTTAAATGCATGCTTTTGTTTTGGCAACGATTAAGTTATCATCATGCATTCCCACCTTTAAATCATCAATGCAAAACTTACAGTTGACGAAAAACAAGACTTAGTGCTTACTTGGTGGCCATCAATGACCTCACAACATGCCCTATCAAATGCATTGAAATGAAGTGTCAATTTGTCAGTATCTTGTGACCTCATTGATGAGTGGTTTGACACGTCAGAATGGCTGTCTCTGCGAGCATTGCAAGTATAGGCCATGACCTCATAAATTGCTTATGACTCATAGAGAATAACATGGCATGGATAAGACTATGACCTCACAAGAAACATTCTATTTCAATGCTTTTCTGTAAGCGCTCGGTTTTTCGTCTACTGTAACTAGAACTTTCTGGAAGTTCAAGTAAACTTTGTGATACCTTGTTTCCGGAAAGCTCTTAAACTTTCATTTTGTTGTATTTAAAAATATAATTGTCATACTTACCTCCTTCTAACCAGACCAGAAAATAAGAACCAGTGACTGTTACTAATATCTCGAGTCTCTTTCAGACGTCTTGTCATTGTTGACGAAAATGTGGACAGTTTGTACGGCGACCGAATCCGATATTACATGGAAGCCAATGGGGTGGATGCCAGGATAGCTGTCTTTGAAACCAACGAAGATACAAAAAATATTGAAGGAGTTCTGGAGGTAATATTTAGTCGACTGTCTTAGTTCATAAAGCCATCACAAGTGGAACTGCCAGTCTGCCATAACTATTGAAAATTTATCATTATCGCAATATCAGATGGTATGTTAATGGTAATGTGGGATAGATAAATGCCCATTTATTTTCATGAAATTCCAACTTTTGGCAAGAATTTGTAGATGTTTAGGTAAATATTTTGTTTCTTGAAATTATGACACAGCGTTATCGCATATTGCATCTTGGCCTAATATCGAACATCCTTAATCACAGGTGGAGTCGTAAGGTAGACACGTAGGGCAAACCAAGAATATGCAAAACTTCTTTTATTGCCCTACAATCTCTACGAATTCATTATGCAAATGAGCCACAAGAATCATTTAAAGTCAAGTGTCAAGCATTATCATATTATAATTCAGATGGCGAGAGAAATCAACGCGTTTAAATTGCAACGGCGCAGCGAACCTGTCATTGCCATTGGCGGAGGCGTCTGTTTGGACATGTGTGGTCTCGCAAGTACCTTATATCGCAGAAGGACTCCTTACATCAGAGTGCCAACGACTCTTCTGTCTTTGGTTGATGCCAGTGTGGGTGCTAAGACAGGTATTACTAAAGTTTTAAAATGATTGGTTGTGTGGTGAAGTCACCATTCTCAAAGAAACGGGCTTTACAATCATCTGCAAGGACAGTTGTATGAATTTATGAAATAACATTCTGCCTGAACAGTACATGGTGCTTACCTCCAGTATGGGGGAGGGTTGGTCTAGTGGTAGCATGTTAGACTGCCAATCGCTGGGTCCAGGGTTCGAATCCAGCACTTGTCGGGTCAACTGGACCTATGTTGGATGGCTATTTCAATCATCCTTTGCCTTATTGCCGTGTTCTCCTCCCGTCTTGATTAGCTATCAAGTGCATGAATACAGGACGTAAAGCACCAATCATCCATTCATCTCAATTATCAATCTGCCTCTCTAGATCTGCCCCTCTCTTCAGATTGGCCCAATATATACACACAGGTCAGAAATGCAGATATATGTATTTGCAACAGTAAGTCTCAGTCTGTGACCTGTTTCTATTTTAAAGCGTATCCATTCTACCAATAATATAAATAATTATGTAATCTTGCTTATACCTGAAATCTGTATCGTAATGTCTACTAATGTTTTTAGAGCATGTTTAATTTGTTGTACTTTCAAGTAGATAATTTGCTTCCTTTCCTCAGGTACCAATTTCTGTAACAGTAAGAACAAACTTGGCGCTTATGTGCCTCCTATAGCAGTTTACTTGGACCGTATGTTCCTCACCACAGTGCCGGACCGACATCTCTCAAATGGACTGGCTGAAATACTCAAGGTAAATCACAAAAACAAAACCTGTGCTGCAGTTCAATATCCATGCATTTTAGAATGCAGCTCATGAAGGTGTACTACCAAACTGTTCGTGGAGATTGTTTTTAAAAAAATGTGCACAACATTAGTTGGCTTTTTTAACCGTCTTTTTGACAACATTTCCAAATATGGTGCGTTGCCTCTAAATAGCCCACATTGGTGCTGATGGGGTGTGAAACACAACTCACTCTCTCACTCCAAAGATGAAAATTTAATCTTCTAAAATTAATCATAATGTTATACTTACATTACTGCAGATGGCGTTGATGAAGCATGAAGAACTTTTCAAAATGCTAGAAGAAAATGGCGAAATGCTGATAGCGACCCGTTTCCAGGACAACAGTACTAGTTTAAATGATGCTGACGGCCCCCATACCAACATCGCCTCTCGTGTGGTCAGATTAGGGATTGAGACAATGCTCGAAGAACTGGCACCAAACCTTTGGGAAGACGATTTGGACCGCTTGGTTGATTTTGGTCATCTGATCAGTCCAACCCTTGAGATGGTAAGATATTTTTGTGACGTGAAGGATTGTTTTGGCACCATAGGTCTGTTACAATCAACGAATTACAAATGCTTGTATAATAATATAACAGAAAACATTTAATAGAAATGCACTTGAATGTTCCTTGTGAGGTCATATCCATACTCGTGCCATGTTTTTCTGTATGACGCACAAGTAGTTAGCGACGTCATATCCTATACTTGCAATGCTATCAAGACAAGTCACTGAATGTGTCACATCACTGATCCCTCAGATCACAAGTTACCCAATGACATATTGACAGTCAATTTCAATGTGATTGATAGGGCCTATTGTGATGTCTCTTGATGAGCACAAGCAGCTATGTAAATGTTAGTACTTGTAATAATATTATTCTGTGATTGTAAAAGATTAGAGTCCGATTATTTTGTTTGTAGCTTATATAATTTAAAATTGTATAAACGCTAGTTGCCGAAACTCAAATTAAATTGAAATTTTAATATTTAGGTGGTCTTACCCGAACTCCTGCACGGTGAAGCGGTGAACATCAGTATGGCTTTCATGTGCACCCTGAGCCATGTCAAAGGCTTGCTTAGCAAAGAACATCTTCAGCGCATCTTCAGGTGTATGCAAAATTTGCAACTTCCGATGTATCATGAGGCCTGCACTTCAGATCTGGTTCAGAGGGCGCTGCAGGAGAGATTGAAACATTCCGGAGGAAAGCTGAGAATGCCTCTGCCTTTAAAAATTGGATACGCAGGTGAGTTATACCTTGCCCTCAGCAGTAAGAGATTGGCAACTGGGTGGCTGAGTGCTTTTAAAAGGTGATCTAGTGTTTCCAACGAGTCTCGCTCGTCCCTCTCGAGAATGGTCATGGTCTAGTGCATGAGAATCGAGAATTTCTCGAGAAATCTAGGACACTGTCCTGCCATTGGCACAATGATAAAACAAGAGAGATTTAATCATGTAAAGGATCAAATTTTTTGGCTTTTATGATATCTTTTGTAGTTTTAGTGTTAATCTGTGTGTTTTGTTTAATATAAATCCCTGCTAAACATCCAGATATTATTCAATTTTAAAACATTTGTACAAGTTCAACTTCAGCATTTATCAGGTATACAATGGGGATTATCATCAACGGATATTTAAGTTGAACATTGGAGCAAGTACACAATAACAATAATATCAAGCTAATCAAAACAACAATCCAATGCTTTGTAACTGTTATAAACATTAAACACATGAACACCATGTCAAACAATGATCAACATTTCAATTCTCGAGAATCGCTCAGCGAGACGAGAAAATTCTGAGTCATTAAAATCTCAAGACTTCTCGAGAATTCTCGCTCTCATTGGAAACTATTAAGGTGATCGCATGGAGCCTGCTTCGCTGAAAGTAGTTGCATGCATGGGTTCGAACTCCAGATGGGGAACCCACACACATAGAACGATGAAGTGGGGGTTTCAATACTAACTGAGTTCCATTTGCTTGGCAACTTTGCAGCATGTCTATCACCAGATGGGTCCCTGTCAGTATCTAAATATAGCTGTGAAGTATTGCCATGCAGTAGAATAGAACCCTGGACCTGAAAATTACAAGGCCAGCATGCAATCCACTCAGCCACTGAGGTACATGGCTTTGCAGTGTGAAAAAAAATCGTCACACCAATCGGGATCATAACATTATGGAATCTTTAATCAAGATTTAAGGCAGGGCAGGGAATGGACACATATAGAGTATCCTGATTATGCACATTTGAGAACAGCAGCAGAAGGTGGAATGTTCTCTTGAGGCGTCCATTTTCTGACCTGCCTGATATCAGTCTTTTAAAGGCACACAATCATCAAAACCAAACTTTTAATATAAATGTCTATCCATAAATGAATGGGGGCCGTTGAGTGCATATTCATAATATAAAAGAAATTGGCTTTAACCAAGCACAGTAAATAATTTGTAAAAGTGCCAATTTCATTAAAAATGTGTGGCTCTTCTCTCTGCCATGTTGTATTTATGTGTGACGTAGGATTGGAGCTCCCCCGCCCCTCTCCTTGCTCAGGCCAAGTTCAGTGAAGAGTGGCTGGTCACTTATGAGCTCTTATGCATGCATTCTATTGTTTTTGGCTGCTGTGAGGAGTGCGATCTAATAACAGGAGGCAGCACCTTACGGGGCAAATTTAAAAGCCATGTGAAATCAGTCAAGCATGCTGTTTACTTATTGCCCAGCCCAACGTCAGTCCTTGCAATAGGTGTCGCTTTTGACTGTGCCAATCTTGGCTTTGGAATGTTGAATTAAAATCTTGTATTTTATGGGTTAATTCTTTGCAAAATTCGGAATAAGCAACATAATATATTTTTCAATGATAACCTCAAGGCTCTCAAAGGAAGTCCATGACAGTGGTCCTTTAACAAAGTGGCCGATCAGAGACTTGCATGATTACAAGTAAAATATGGATTCCCAGTTGAAGGCTAGCATAGAAATCCCACAGAATGCTGTCCTGCTACCCAAATTCGTTTTTGTTTTATCCAGAAGGTGGTGCACAAGGCTAGCTCCAAAAAATCTTTTTTTTTGCTAAAGAGCAGTTTCCTATGTGCTAAAAGTTTCAGTGAACCTTCAAGAGGGCAGTTTTACAGTATTTGCACTCAAAGTGTCTCATGGGGGGTCAAAATAAAGTTTGGAATTTGAGAATTTCCATCATCCTATCATAAAATTAACATATTACTGTTTCTATAATCAAAGAGGACTGAAGTGATTTGGTGGTTCACTACCAAAATACCGCTACTTAAAGTAGGCAAGGGTTGATTATTGAAAAAACTGTTTATCAGGAAAAATGTCCGTCCAGAAACAATTTTCACCCATTCTTACTCTTGGAAATCAAGCCACATTGTTGCATAGGAACATCAAAACCCATACAAAACTTAAATTTTGATTAAACATGCCACAATTTTTTTTTTTACCATTTTTATTACGAAATTACGGAAATCTGGTTTGCCATTACCTTGAAAGTTTCTGTTGAGTAGGGTACTAGTCTCAAAAGACACATGATTTCCATGGTTGATAATCCCTAGGTATCCTATTAACCCCATGTCAAGTTTTGTAACTGTACGATTGAAAATCACGGTGTTCGGCTGTGTCAAGCATAGTGTTTTGGAGCAAAAAACCGCCGAAAATGACCGAAAATCAGGCGCCTTTTGAAAAATCATCTTTGATGGCTCCATTAGCAAGATATTTGGTTATTATCCTTTAAAGTCATTCAGTTAATAGTGAAAAATTACAATTATATCGATATATGACACAAATAAATCAACTTTTTTCTCAATTTTGATTTTCTCAAAATAGTGTAATAGATAATGAAAGATAATATATTTGACATTTTCAATACTTATCAAAACCCTTTTTAGGCATCCAGGTTTACTTAGTTTGTATAACCATGGCCGTTTCTTCAATGAATCCAGTGTTAAAACGCACAAATCAGAGCAAAATTTCTGATGGGTTGGAGAGGACATTTTTTTGACATCATGAATTTTAATTTCTAAGAAAATGTATGAACATGGCCTGGATATCTTTTTAACTTGTATTTGTCACATACTTGTAAAGGCACATGATTGAGCAAAAGATACACAAATAGCTTGTTTTTCCTACAAAACACTTAGTGTTTTTTCTATGGGTTGGAGAGGACATGCTTTTTTTGACATCAGATTCAAGCCTCACATTCTGAAAACCAATTATGGTTAGTGAAACAAATGTTTCTGTTTTACCTTGAGATATGTCTCAAGCTTCAAAATTAACACAAACAGTATACACATTCTTTGATACCTACTCATACCAGCATATAAAGCAACTGATGGTCCATCGAAAACAAAATTTTTGACATCTGCAATTTTTTACATTTTAGGACCCAAGTCATGTTGTATATAAGTCATTCAGATGAAACCTATTGTATTTTATGCCCAAGACATGGGTCTAGACACGCATCATTAACATGAATCACAAGTGCCTGCCTTTGCATTTCTGTGTTGCCATAAAAATATGTGAAACTCTCCGTGAGACACAAAAAAGTGCAAGAATTGGTCATAAATCGCCTACTGTTTCAAAAGTAAGCATCGTAGCAAGGTAATATTTGGTACACATATACTTCAATATAGTGCAAGACTGCCACCAAGACAAATTTCTGCGTACCTGTCATACTTTTCTCAGAGTAATTGCTTAAAGACGAAAAATCGGCCGAGTGCAAATACCGTAAAACTGCCCAAGAACAAAATCCCAGCTAGATGTCGTTCGGATGAGATGTTAAATTGGCGGCCCCTTGTATCAGTGTCTGTGCTGGGCAAGCAAAATATCCTTCACATAGGGTAAATGTCTAACATGTTGAGGACTCCCAATCTCTCTCCCATCTCATCAATCAACCCTCGTGAGTGCCCAGAGCAGGGCTTAGAGGGCTGCACTTACCATATCTATCTATTTATCTATTCTATTTATCTAGTTAGCCAATTATGACATAATTATATGAGCGCACTTCATATAATTCTTCTTCTGGAAGCTCACTTAGCACAAGGACAGCTCATTCTGTGTGGTGCTCCTGTCTACAGTGACTGCCTGAACAGGAAGTGCCTGTAGTTGCCATAAAAGTGGAGCTAGTAGTTTAGTCAGAGTTTAGTTTGGTAAATAATTAAAATACCTCAAATATCTTCCAAAATAGCTTTAAAATTTCAGTCTTGTCGTATAACAACCTCCGATGACATATTTCAGGGATTTAAATCAACATGTGTATCAACATTTGAAATAAATATTTCCATACCCCTGATTGTAAGAAGTGACTGAAAATTAAAAGTCAACACAAAAGTTAATGACTTAAATGGCTCACCAAGTAAGAAATCATAACATCCTTAAGGTTACATAATCTTCATTAACTATCAACAAATTATGTAACATTCTAATTGTAAACAGTCATCTCTGAATAGCTGTGGTATATATCTTGAGGGCCCTATTGTAAATAAGTATTTATACTTAATAGGTTTTACCCTCATGAAATAAAGTTTATCTATCTATCTATCTATCTATCTGTGGTTTTATTGATGTCAGTTAAGTAACATGAATTTAACATAATAGATCCAAATTTATAGATCCAAATTTAACACAGATTTGAATTACACAGAAGTCAGTGCAATCTGTCTATCTATATATTTATATATTTATCTGTCTATCTGTCTATCTGTCTATCTATCTATCTATCTATCTATCTATCTATCTATCTATCTATCTGTCTATCTGTCTATCTATCTATCTATCTATCTATCTATCTATCTATCTATCTATCTATCTGTCTATCTGTCTATCTGTCTATCTGTCTATCTGTCTATCTATCTATCTATCTATCTATATATCTATCTATCTATCTATCTATCTATCTATCTATCTATCTATCTATCTAATCTGATCTAAAGATCTGATCTTATCTATCTATTCTATCTGCCCATTTTCCCAGTCCTTTAAAAAGATCAATTGGCCTTCTGGATGGAAAGTTGAAGATAATGCAGTAGTTCTATGACAATGCTGCGCGAATTTCATGGCAGTGACATTTACATATTATATATAGAGCTGCTAGAAATGTCAAAATGTAATTTGAGTGCGCTTAAGTGAAGCCCAAGACCAATGTATTTTCAATAGGGAGGGGTGTTCACTTACTTTAGCAATTTATAATTGAAAAATTGTGCCCTTTATGCATAAGTTTGGTTCATTTTAGCACTTTAATATCAGACTTAAAATTTGCATGTTTAAAAGTTATTTTTACTTATCATCATTCAGAAATATTCAGTGAGTTGGAAGAGGATGCAATAGCTGAAGCGCACAATCTCTGGAAGAAAATCTGTCAGCCGTCTCCCGAAGAACCCGACAGTTTCAATTCTGACGACTGTTCTACATCTTCATCTTCAGACTACACATCAAGCTCTTCATAATTAATTTTCACTGTTAGTTTACATATTTTTTTTTTTAGAAAATTTTGTTATTTATATGCAGCTATACTACTCATCATTTATAACAATTGATTGTTTTCCTCATCAATTGTAACCATCTGTTGCTTTTTGCATGTGCTTATTCTTGTCATTGTATGAATAAACCCATATTGGGTCATTTCAACACGTATTTGTCACATCTTTGAAACATGAATTAGTCTGGCAAAGCCGTTCCTAAATCTCATTACTAATAAGAATTCACTGTAAAATTTGAATTTTGAGTCATCTTAAATGACACCATTTGTTTGAGCTAACATTGCTTGTTGTCTTCAGCTAAGGTTATATGTCTGTTATATATTAGCTTAAAACAACAAGCAATGTTAGCTCAAAAAATTTGAGCAACCATCTCGCCCAATCATTTCAGCTGACTCGGTTCATCCAATTTTACAGCCCCGGCTGTAGACCGGTTTTAAATTATTAAAAAATTTGTCTTTCCTGAGTAAAATCATGGAGGCTACGGTCATAAAAAAATACACCAGTCACATGGCGCTTACAAGCCTTGATGAGGAAGAACGGTCAGCGCATATAGCAGCATTTCAATACGGGTACTCTAATTTAATCGAAGTCGACAATAATGTCATGTTGAACATGAGCCATGATGAAGTTACAATGCTTGTACCATAAAACTTATTCGCAGCTTTTGGCAAAATTTATCAAAACATCCTTTTCGAAAGGTTCAGAGATCAATAAAGTAATGATGAATGTGCTCGAAAGGGTTAAAATCATTCATCGCCAAAATGTGGTTAGGAACTAAAAAAAATTGGAGTAGAACTGTAAAAGTTCATTTGATTGATAAAAAGGGTCGCATTTTATGACTGGCAGCATAGTTTCTTTCTTATTGCCCTAAAAGTGAAGTATATTTTTCTGAATTGAGAAGCTGTGGTATGCGAGTGCAATATACTTTTTTGTTCAGAAATCTGGCAAATGAGCCCAAACTGATTCTAGATTACAAAAATACATCTCTCAGCTTGGGAGGGGGGCAAAGTTACATAACTAATCAAATTTTACCTTCATACATGCTCAAAATCAAAGGTGGCCGAATTTACCCAATTCCCTGGGTAACATTGGCTGACCCTAAAAAATGTAATAAAACATAGAAACAGTTAAATTTTGAAAAGCTTTTCCACAGATGAAAACCTCAGTGCATGAGCTGTGTTAACACAAAGATACACTGATATTCAATGGATAGTTTTTTTCGCAAAATACAAATTTGGTCCACTGAAGTGGCCAAAGTAACCCCATTTTATGGTAGAGTCAGGTAGACTCGTTTTTGTGATTCATGGACATCCTATCATTCCCTGCCTTTGGGTCTTGTGCATAAGGCCCAACTGTTTTTGAAGTTCCTAGACCATTTTGTGTGTCGCTGAATATTTTGAAAGTGCCCCAAAGTCTTTGGGAATATCGTAGACAGCCGCTGGTTGGCTGTCGGTCCGACTCGGTCGGCACATTTGGTCAGTGACAATCAATTTTTTTCCCACCACGTTTCTTCGTCGAGCTGTAGCCCAAAATCATTTATGAAGAGCTAGACGACTTTTCAGCCAAATTATAGCTCCGGAGTCAACTTATCAGAATACAAAGGTCAGCAGGAACAGGAGTATTAGTAGATTACCTGTCTCAAAATTTTAAAGCACATCTGTGACACCTGAAACAAATCAGATGTGAAATAAATTATTTGAAAAAAAGTGCACACACATTTACAGTGTACATGTTTATAGTTTAAAAACTTTTCAAAAGTAATTGGCTTCATAAACTTTCCATATGGAATTTTTTTATCCGTATGTCAAAGAGTAGAGACTGCTATATGAGTATCTGTGTAGGTACATGGCCGATATTTGGAAAAAATATACTCACGAGAGGGTGTTAGCAGTCAATGCTGATAAATAAATCATTAATTGAAGCAAAGCACCTTGTGTCTTTGACAGGAGCCTTGACTTTATTTCAAAGTTCAGTAAAAGAGAAAAGAGTTCATTGGCCAGCAATTTATATTGTTGAATATAAAATTATTATCATTATTTTTTTTTGGAAATGAAGACCAAACACGTCATTCAAAAAAAAAAAAAGATGCTGTCATTCTGTCTATTTCTGTAATTCATTTTGCTTGTCATACCATCTTTCAGAACGACAACATATGGGTCAAGCTGCAGGTCCTTCAGGGTGGCAGCACCCACTTCACATAAAATGAGGACAATTCATTACTGTCCGATTTTTGGATTCTGTGACTCCTAATCGCCCATGATTTGTCATGATCATTACATTAGTACTCCAAACATATATGGTGTTGATGATTCACGATCATGATACCTGTGAGATTGTAAGATCCAAAGCAGTGTATGAAATATTTTGATATGGAACTATGAGTCATCATAGGCATGATTGTCATAACTGATCTTAGTCCAGGAGCTTATGGGGAAATAAGGGGTGGATTGTGCAGGTTTGTCTACAAGCATGAAATTTGGCACAAATGTTGCTGAGGGTATATAGATTCAAATTTTTGAGGGCGCCGGAGCGGGCGCTTGTCTTGGTTGCCATAGCAACAAATTCAAAATGGCCGCCGCTCGATATCTAATTTTGAGTATAACTCAATAACAAAAGGTCATAGGATTGCAAATAATAGCTCTAAATATATGTTTTTGATGCCAAGGATTCTGATTCTGCCATTATTTTTAATGTTAAACACATATTTTGGTCTATAGAGCCAAAATTACCTGTATATTGGGGTTATAGAGCCTGGTTTATCGAAACTTTCAACATATTTTCAACTTCTTGATAACATTTCACTCTAACAAGAAACAAATGATCAATTATATATATATAATATGTACATTGATACCAAAGTAGCCAAATGAATGTTGCAGACAAGGGTATTGTTAATGCAGCTGCATCTATACACTCCTTTTCTTTTGCGCACACAGTTCCCGCCACTGAATCTTTCAAATATCACAGCACTACAGGACGCTAGCCAATAAGATGTGTAGTATACCAAAAGAAACCTGTTGCTGTCTTTGTGTGTTGGCCTGTATGAAATCTATGATGTACTTATCCACTTCTGTTTGCCATCCCCATACTTTGAAATCCTGAATTTTTTAAAGATACAATGGCGATTGATTCGAACAAAGACTTTTTTTCAGCTACAACGGTAATACAACTCTTATTTGTGCTCAGCAATACATGTAGAGGCTTCTTGGGTATATATCTGATGGATTCTATCAGACTATAAAGATATTTGTTTAATATGTGCAGTGACTTTGCACAGACTGTCTTGTTTGATTAACTTCAGTCACATCTCACAAGTCTTTGATTTGACTTGGTTTCTTGCATTCTACAGCAATCTATTCTATTGCGACAGGAAGAAGTAGTCTAAAACATTTCAGTAGAGGCGCTATATTTCATGTCCGTGTATGCATACATGAATTTTTGAGGCAGCACAGCACAGTTCTGCGGAGTTCAGCTGAGCGCGTACCTGAAAGGCAACTGCACTAGTGCCCCAGATACCAATTCCATACCCAATTCGATGTGAATATCTTCAGTCTGCACTCTGCAGCCTTGCTAGTTCGCCTGCCTCTACAGTAGACTGCTGTCAGTCAGGGTTTCTTATTATGATCCGACATGTGGCGCATGGACTTTGCGGAGAGCCTTCCAACAATGGCACTGCTCAGAGCAGCCACAGCACAGTACCCATGGACAGGGGACAAGAGAAAATTGCTAAGGTTCCCTGCCATAGCACCTTCACTTTTGGTGATCGCTGTATGCATGATAAGTGATGAGAAGACTAGGAGTCATGCCATAAAACCAGTGGTGTCCAGGGTCATTCAGTAGCCCCAGAATAGAACACCATCTAATATCTCATGGGCTTGGAATAAACTGAGTTCAAGGGTTCGGGTTCAAACCTAAGCTCTTGAAACCTGGTATTAGTAACTGGAGGACAATTCTCCTAATCTGACCAAGGAGACTGTTTTTCCAACCGGCAATACCAAAGGAAATCATGTCTCACCAAATGAAGCATGAAGTACAATACCAAGTGACCAAACATTTAGCTTGGCCGAGTTTGGCACAATTTTAATTTGTTGAGATGTCACATATGTTTCTGCCAGTTCCAAAAGAATTCAAGTACACGAGAGATCGACCGCCTGACTCATGCAGAAGAAGCAGTCCTTTATCACAGGGACTGTTGTAGACCTACCACTGTTTCACTGTCCGAAGTTCACACACTGGTAGAGTTGTAAGCCAGCTGTTTAATTACTTGCTACATGTAGATTGTAGAAGATAACTTAGATAAGGGAAAAGGGTTTTTGTGCCTTAAAGTGATAGCTGGTTGGAGTTGAAAGATCCAACAAGATTTTTTTTGACAAGACAATCTTGAAATTAGTGCTGCCTAGTAGTGTGTCAACAAGATCTTGCCTGTTGAATAAAAAAAACTTTTGACTTCTATATTCATCAGGAAAATGTGTACCTCCTTTTGTTTATTGTCTGAAATATTGGCTGCGATTCCCACCTTGCCTCTGTTTGTTCATCTAAAATGTAGGTTTCGAGAGTCCTACCAGTACATTGATGAACAGACATCTTAAAGTTTTCATAAGGGATGTTGTGCTAGTTAAGAACTACAGTGAACAGCTTCGTAACAACCTCTGGACTGATTGGTGAAAGGCATAAAGTGGTTTTTCAATGAACTAATGATTGTCCTTTCTAAAGTATTCCAGTCATGTGAAATGGACCACCAATGTCTTGCCTAGGATAACTAAAATTGCATGTTCCAGCTCAATAATGAACATTGAGGCTACTCTTTGTTATCTACATGCAGAAAGTCACACAGTAGCCATTGTGTGAAATGATAAACAGTTGAATGGTGGCAAATGCTGTTGGATTTGCATTAGAACTTGGCCTGGCTTAAATTTGAGTAAACTTGTAAATTTTGTACTAAAACTGGTACATATCAAACTAGTGTCTAACTGAGCCTGGCCAGAGGAATGGCATTGGTGGGGTAAATGTGTAACATGTTGAGGACTCCCGCTCTCTCTCGAATCTCATCAATCAACCCTCGTGAGCCCGGAATGGGGGTTAGAGGGCTGCACTTACCATATCTGTCTAGTATTGTCCCCTTCCATGCTTTTCTACAGTGTGAGGATTTCCTTTTAAATTGGAATAGCAGCATTCTTGGTAACCTTACATGTAGGAGAAGTACTGATACCTTGGTCTTTTTGAAAACTAATCCTCCACAAGTGAATATTGTCTTGACATTGCATGCAAATAATTTCAAGATTTGTGGGCGGTGGGTTGTCAAAAGTCAATGGGTCTGTTCACAAGTAGAAACGAAAATCTCTTGGTAGTGTCCCTTGGATACAGACTGTAACTGTCAGTCCCTTCCTCTGAATAACAGACCGTTGGTCCGTTTTGGGAAAGCAAATAGACCAGTGTATCAGAGGAAGAATACTATTCAATTGTCCATGAACCATTAAATCAGACAGTGATACACCATACAAATGACAAAATTATTGACATGTAAAAAGCATTTAAGATTAAAAATTAAAATAAAGGAAAATAAAGGAAGGGGTCATTAATTTGTCACACTTGTTTACAATTAAGCATTAAGATGCAATGAACATAGTCTGCTTGTCTTTTAAATACTTAATTATTACATTGATGAAAATAGTCCCCAATCTCACCCTTTGAAACTGAACACATCAGTTTCCGACAGTCAACTTGGCAATTTCACATTATTTCACTTATTCATTTGGCTTTATACTTTCCCCTCCCCCTCGTAGGACTGCAATTCATTCTGAAATGTATCAGACTGCTCGCTATGTATCAGACTGCTCCCTACGATTGTACAATATTTTTCTTTTTCTTCTTCCCATTGGACTTCCATCTGTTAAGAGCATTCCAAATGAGAGTTATGATGTTGTGCTTTTGGACGAGGCAGTCTGATCTCAGACTGCCTCAGATATTTACCCAAGAATCATTTATGTTTGAGTACAGATAATGGTTGTAACTGCAAATAAGTCTTTCTTGAAATCAATCACCATTGTATCTTTAGGAAATCCAAGATTTCAATGGAAGGGGATGGAAAACAGGAGAGGGTAAGTACATAATAGATGTCATACTGACCAATACTTGAAACAGCAACAGGTTTCTTTTGGTACACCATATAAATTATCGGCATGCAACATGTAGGGCTATGAATTTGAAAGATTTCGCGGAGAGGACTGCATGCGCAAAAGAACCTGTAGGTGAGCGTAAGGCAGCTGCATTGACAATACCCATTTCTGCAACATTTGTTTGGTTACTTTGGTATCATTGTACACATGATATGTTGGTGTATTTCTAATACATAAAGCTGGTGTTAATTTTTGTTGTCAAAACCTGATGAATTGCTACTAGGAACAATTTGCAATAGTTTAAGTTAAAGATTTGTGGTGAATTTTGATAAAATGAGCTCTATAACCCCAATATACAGGCAATTGTGGCTCTATAGACCAAAGTATGTGTTTGACATGAAAAATAATGGCAGAATCAAAATCCCTGGCATCAAAAACATATATTTAGAGCTATTATATGCAATCCTATGACCTTTTGTTACTGAGTTATACTCAAAATTGGATATCGAGCGGCGGCCATTTTGAATTTGTTGCTATGGCAACCAAGACGAGCGCCTGCTGCGGCGCCCTCAAAAATTTGAATCTATGTACCCTCAGCAACATTTGTGCCAAATTTCATGCTTGTAGACAAATATGCACAATTATCCCCATAAGCTCCTGGACTATCTGTGCAGCCTCTGGCGGTGATTGGTCTACTTGCCATGATGACATCTCATTCACCTGAGTTCAATGAGTTGAGATGGAGATACATGCTTTGACTGATAATGAATGTTACTATCTGGCATACAGCCTAGATTCAATGAGCCAGAATACTCTCATCAATAGCCATTACTTGCAATTAACATTGATATCTGAGTTTAACAGATTGTTGACATAAAGGACCAACCAAATGCTATTTGGGGGAGGCCCTGGATTTTTTGTGCAAAGCACAGACAAACATTAAAAAAAGTCACATGTAACATTATGGTACCCCACGTAATGATTTTCTATATTTCATGAGCTGAACAAACTATTTTTCACCATGAAAATTCCAACAGCTGTCAAACAAAAGCTATTGAGCATGTTAACGACTGTTTAGACAGCTCATGGTCCTCACCAAACAGCAACACGTGTACTGCAACAGCCGCAAATGAAATATAGATGGAGGCCATTGTGTCATGGTGGATGTCTTGAAGCAAGTGAGTGAAGGAAGGAGAAGTGAATGCCTACTCTGCTTGTGTGCCGTGGACTTTGGTTATGACAAATCATGCCGGTGAATACTCTTAATCTCATTTTCAAATATTTCATACAAAGCTTTGGATCTTAGAAACCAAAAGGTATTGAGATCATGAATCGTCAACAGTATTAGGGTGTGTCAATTTTTAATTTTTATGCAAATTCCAAAAGCGCTCACAGTGCCCCTGAGCAATCTTTAAGATTAGAAAAAAAAAGCGAGAAGACGGATAGCACACGGCTGTAGAGCAAGGTCAGGAGATCATTTTAAGACAAAAATGAAAAAATTCTGTTGGGAAAATTTTGAGTTATACCAATTTTAAGATTTTTGTTTATCACACCCACATTTTCTGCCTAAAAGAGGGGTCATAAAAGCGGATATAAGTTATATAAGTCATTTGCAGATACAGTTGTTGAAGGAAAGACAGTAACTTTAATCACTGTGACTATAATATGTGTGTGAAACATGTTATTTCAAAAATTAATGTGCAGTGTGTGATAAACTCACTGGACTGTATGTTTGTCAAAAATTAGCCCTGCTTAATTGATCTATTGTTTATTTTGAGTGTTCAACTGCTTCTGTGTGGGTTTGAATTTAGCTAAGCCTTTCTTTGGAGTCATTTGCTTTATTTTCATGACAAAATGTAGTCTCAGATGTAACTTTAGGATATTTTATATCATTGATATTTTTGAATAATCAATACAGGCGCAGAGCATGACTAGTACAATTGTCTTTAAAAATCATGTTAACAGTGCATATCTGCTTACAAATAAACCGAAGTCATGGCTTGTTTTGTTCTTGGAAGTGCATGTATGACATTGTATGTATTAATGTTGACTACATGATGGTATTAATTTTAGGACGAAAAAAAATAAATTAAAAAGACTTCCAGAGATTCTGGACCAACATATTATGCAGGCGAGACCCTAATTAGCTTGATATTTATACCAAACTGAGATTTGGCATTGAAACGTGTTTGAATTGTCATGAGTGTGCACACAACAGTGTATGTAGATCATTGAGCAATGGTGGGACAAATAAAAAATAATAATTATCTAATAAAAATTGTTGGGAAAGGGAAATGCGGAAAGGTAATTTCTGAACCTAAAAGCCATTGAGGATGCTGATAAATGAAACTTCACAAGATATGACTTACAACAACACAGTAAACAACATTCTGTGGCATGTTTGACATAAAACATTCCCAATATAACTCGAATATAGCTCAAATCCAGCCTATATACAATTAACCACATAGAAACAATACCGCTGATTTAGTCTGATTACCTAGGACAATGTTGGAAGGCTACAAACTTGCTCATCACTGTACTATTGGTCTGAAGCAAACAGCCACATGTGTTTGTCACACTCTGCACACTATATTTAGGCCAAACATGTTTTACACAAATGCAATGGTCACAGCAATCAATGATATTGTCTTTCCATCAACAATTGTCCCTGCAAACGATCTGAAACATTTCATTCAAGGCCTATGCCCCAGTTTTAGCATTGAAATATGAGTGTGATAAACCAAAAAACTTAAAATCGATATAACTCAAAATTTTCCCAACAGAATTTTTTCGTTTTTGTCTTAAAATGATCTCCTGACCTTGCTCTACAGCCACGTGCTATTCGTCTTCTCGCTTTTTTTTTCTAATCTTAAAGATTGCTCAGGGGCACTGTGCGCGCTAGTGCCTAAAAGGTGCATTTTGACCTGGAGAATCCAAATCTGTTCTCGAAGTGGTGATACGACAATTCTTACCTACTTCAATTTTGGTTCAAAGTTTCAATGTTTTCTTCGTTTTTTACCATTTTCGCCAATCCGCGGTTCTCTATTACTTTCTCAGTATTTGTCATACAGAATTCTAACTGCCATGGTTGGAAAGAGCTACATTTTGCATACCAACATCAATGGTCTAGGACAATATCTTGACTCGCATTGGTCCTTTGGCTTGCACTTTTTAGAAATTAAAGTGTTGCAGACAGTCTAATCCTGTTAAAAAAAAACTTTTTAATTTTTTTTTTCACTGATAATTGCAATGATTCACATTCCAAGGTTCCAGAATGACCAAATATAAAACTTTTTGATTTTTACCATGAGAGTGCCTGGCTTGTGAGTGATGGTGTTTTAATGCGCCAACAAGCTTAGTCTTCATATTGGAAAGACAAATAGTCTATTGATTTGTAACCACCAAAAAAGACGACATATCTCCAATAGATCTTGACGATGAAAATATTGAACAGGTTAAAAGCTTAAAATATCTAGGTGTTGTTATTGACGAAAACCTGAAATACAAAGAATACATGAATGCATTAATTTGTAAATTAAACAGCTCAATTGGTATCTTAAGAAGAGCATCCAGATATATGTAGATCAAATCACAAGAGTGACTCTGTACAATACATTAGTATTACCCCATATTGACTATTGCAGCACTGTCTGGGGAAATGGTGTCTGCAAGAGAGATCTACAGAGACTGCAGCGCATCCAAAACAGCGCAATGAGAATTATACTTGAATGCCACTATCGAACCCACATCAGCGACATGCTAAAAACAATGAAGTGGCTCAACATTGAACAAAGACTCCAGTATAATTTATGCTGCCAGATGTGGAAGATTGTCCACAAAGAATCCCCAAACTACCTCGCCGATATCGCTGAAGAAGGAAATTCCATCCACAACTATAACACCCGGGCAGCGAGCCGAAGGAATATATATGTGACTCAAAGCCATAAGAGCTCGCTTAAATCAAATGGCACAGAGGCTTGGAATTCCTTACCATCAATCATCAGAGACTGTGATACTTTCAAGAATTTTAAAAAAATGGTCATAGGACACTTACGTATGAACTCTTAGGATAACTCTATTTTTTAATTGTGGTTTTAAGATGTTTTTAAATATGATTTTATGACTACACACAATTCTGACTTTTTATCAAATTTTATCAAACCGATTTTTCATGTCATTTCTGTAATTGTGATATTATTCTTACTTGTATTTATATATATATTTATGTGTTGAAAGTTGTTTATGAGGGCTCCAAAGCCAAAACAGTTCCTGCTGAATTTTGGATTCCCAATAAAACTTGTCAAACTTGTCAAAACTTGTCAATGCTAAAGTTAGTTGTAAACTCATAGAATGTGAGATGGGGTCTGTTGCATTGCATATCATATCTTCCTGAGAATTTATTGCAGGGCAACATGAGTGGTACCATATGAAAGAAAATACTCTTAGAATTCTCCTGGTACCAGTCATGTTGTCCTATATTTATTTTGTATGAAGTTAAAATGTAAAATATGACGGCCCATCCCTGATTTATTTTAATAGTTCTTACGAAATGTGGCATTAAAACTTCAAGCTCAGAAAGTAGGATTTTCAATGGTCAAAAATTAAAAAAATATTTTATTTGCTTATTCTGGAACTTGGAGAATGAAAAATCACAGCAATTATCAGTGAAAAAAATTTAAAAGCCTTTTTTTAACAGGATTAGGCTCTCTGCAACACTTTCATTTCTGAAAAGTGTAGGCTGAAGGGCCAATGGGAGTCAAGATATCATGATAGACCATTAATGTTGGTATGCAAAATGTAGGTATTTTTGAGAGCTTTCCAACCATGGCAATTAGAATGTTGTATGACAAATAATGATAAAGTAATAGAGAACCGCGGATAAGCAAATATGGTCAAAAACGAAAAACATTGAAACTTTGAACCAAAATTGAAGTAGGTAAGAATTGTCGTATCACAATTTTGAGAACAGATTTGGATTCCCCAGGTCAAAACGCACCTTTTCGGCACTAGTGCTTTTTAAATTTGCATAAAAAATGTAAATTGACATGCCCTAACAGTATAATATTATATGTTTCCTATACATGTATTACAGCCTTCACCTTAATAAAGAAAAAATGAGGTCCAGTTCACTGTGAAAAGTGCACTTCGTGACTCATGATAGCTGATGAAGTGTCATCTTCTATACTTTCAACATGGGAAACGTAAAGGCAGTTTGATTAGTCATGATCAAGAGAAGGCCATTTGACTTGTCCTAACTGATTTTTCGATTGAAAATCGGATGCATAATCCTTTCTTGTGGTTGTCACCTTAAATCAAATTAACATTGAAAGTATTGGGTATGATCATGACAAATCATCTGTATGATGACACACAAAGTGCCATTTTCACAGTGCAACAGTACGCTCTTTTTCGGTATCAAAGTGAAAGGCTGTAATGTAATAATCATGACAAATCATGGGCAATTATGACTCACAGAATGCGAAAAATCAACAGGATCCTGAACTCATTCTGTGTAAATCAAAGCGACAGACTTTACGTAGAGACGTTCTTTAACTTTTATTTTATTATTTTATCTAACAAGCCCTCACTTAGACTCGAAAGTTCCTGAAGCTATTACCATGCCGTATTTATTTATCGTTTTTATTTATGAACAGAACCTTGTAAAGTGCTTTTATTATTTATAATAATAATAATAATAATAGACATTTATATAGCGCCAATTCCAGTTTAAAACTGCTCAGTAGCGCTTGTGCATGATGGATTTATTTGTAGAAACTCTTAAACAGATGAGTTTTAAGATTTCTCTTGAAGCCTTCACAAGTTTTTGAGGCCTTGACGATCTCCAGCAGTTGGTTCCACAGTTTTGGAGCACTATGCGAAAAGGCTCTGTCTTCATATTTGTTTTTATTGTAGGAAGTTGGTTCATGTAAGAGCATTTTGTTATTGCTTCTCAGATTGAAGTTTCGTTCAGATTTCGGCTGAATCAGATTTTGAATATACAAAGGAGCTTGTCCATTGACTGCTTTCCAAGTTGTTAACATGAGTTTGAATTGTATTCTAGCTGGAATTGGTAGCCAGTGTAGCAGTTTCCTATGCTGGCTTACACTGTCATGCTTTTTTAATTTTTGAATGAGTCAAGCTGCTGAGTTTTGGGCCACTTGAAGTTTGTTTATAAAACGACTTGATGATCCATATAGAAGACCATTTCCATAGTCAAGGTGAGGAGTCACAAGAGCATTGACTACTGTTTTGCAAGTTTCCTTGTCCAATGACTTCCTAATTTTGAGATATTTCTCAGATTGAAATAGGCATTCCGGCACATTTTGTTGACTTGTTTTTCCATGGTCATGTTTTTGTCAAAGATTACACCTAGATTTCTTACAAGATTGGCTGCATTAATTTTGACATTGTCAACATGGATTGATGATACTTGGAGTTTATTTAGTTGGTGTGGACTGCCAATGAGCAGTAGTTCTGTTTTTTCTCCATTGTTAAAAAGCTTGTTTTCATGGAGAAATTTCCTGATTTCAGCAATGCACTTTTCCATTTTAACTACTGCATTTCTCTGATCTAAGAAAGTTGGTTTAAAGGAGAGAATAAGTTGCTCATCATCGGCATACTTTTGGTCTTTTTTGCAGCCACCTCGCTTAAGGGAGCGATGTATGAATTAAATAGGATTGGTCCTAATTTTGAGCCTTGAGGAACTTCAAATTTGAGTGGCAGTTTGGTTGATGTTTTGTTATTAATTATCACTGACTGGGACCTTTCAGAAATGTATGACTTAAACCAGCATAGTGCGGAATCATGAACACCGTATCTGCTTTCCAAACGTTTCAGTAGAATGTTGTGATCAATTAATTGTGTCAAAATTAGGAACAGGGAACTCATTTTATAACATGCTCAAGGATGCTGTACAAACAAAATAGCTCAGGAAATATTTTTTGAACTTTTTAAACTTTTTTTTATTGATTATAGTGGCAGGTACGGTTTATTCACATTTCATAGAAATTCACGATAGTAAATACCCAGCCCTAATAGGGCTTATCTACCAGTTCATAACAGTAACAAAATGTAATCCAGGGGTACAGTGCAAACTACGAGTCATACATTTACAACTTTAAACAAACATAAATGGTAACTTACAACTTTAAAACAAACATAAATGACAACTTACATATTGTAACACAAATATAATCTGGTCTAAACGCCATTGTTGAAATCGGGCTAAAGTATGACGTTCTGGATTGCCCCTGTCCTTTGACCATTTAATTAGGAATTCCCTGTTCCTTTGCAATGTATTGATTATTTTATTTCGTAATTTTGAGTTCCCTATTCCTCAGCTCTGGATATAGTGTTATGTCCTCCTGTCTCTTGTCAACTTTAATTTTGAATTCTCCCGTGGTCGTTTTACTTCTGTGGCAGCATCACATACAATGCAGCAAGATTCCTTGCTGGTGTACTGGTCCCTCTCCAAGCAAACACCATCCACTGTGTCTAGAACACTCAAGACCTTGAAGTGTGTCGGACCAGAGATTTAATATTACATAATAAAAAAGAACAAACAAATTTGATGAAACAATTATCATTGTGAAGCACCAAAATGAAGCATCTCATTGAAGTAACTAAGATAAAACCACAAATCTGTAACATTTTTGGCAGCATTCGCTAAGTTAGACAGCATCGTCACAATTGGTAAACCTATCGAAGAAGGTGAAAAAAGCTGCCAAGAGGCAAATCTATTGATTTATGATGTGTGAAGACTATTTCAAGGAGTTTATCTGGCGGACAACTTTACAAAATTGTATGATAATTCGAGTTTTGAATACACACTGTAAAATGTCTAAGGTATTGATGACACAATGTAGATATATCCATTTTTAAACATGTGTGTTAGTATTTTCATGTTTATTTAAAAGAAAATCTGAACGATTAAAGTAAAGCGTTTGTTAATATGCTATAAAATTTCAACGTTTTTCTTAATAGAGCTGATTAAAAATTGATGGACTTATATTTTTGCATTACAGTTTTGAAAACATTATATTCAACGAGTATCGTGAACTTAAATGCAACCATGCATCATGGAGAAAAGTAACCCCAGGGTCAATGGTTATCTAAGTCATGTTTATAATTGACACAAGTCACACAATCCCAGAAAAATGTTCTTAACCATTTAGGATAACTCATGTTAGGCATTTATTGATACACTCCGGTACCGGGGTTAGTGCTGTAACACCAGTTTTTAACAGTGATTTGTTCCTTAAAATGGTCGTCATTGGTAACAGTTAAATTGAGTCTGACCAATATAAAAGTTTCCAGCAGAAGTGAATGTACTAGTCAGTTACTTCGAGAAGAAAAAGGAAGCAAAATTGCATTTTGAGAATCTTAAGCAATAATTTCAAGTAAATTTAACAATGTCACCTCCACAATCAATATACATCTATACACTGCTTACAATAGTATTTGAGCAAACATTTGGACATTTGAAATAACATTATCACAAGTCAAACAGATAATGGGAGAATCACTACCACTTGAGAGCAGTATATAAGCTTGATAGCTCCTGAATGATGCTACAACTCCCTAAACTGGCAAATAGAACAGTGAGAGTGCCTTTGGTATAAGGATTTTAATTTGGAACTCATTCAGGCTTGGTACTGTGGAGTCTAGTTTAAAGGTGAGTGTAATTTTGTTTTTTTTGTTTTTTTTATATTGGTATTTAAGTTTTTTGCGTCTTCACTATCAATACACCATCTATTAACCATGGAGTAAATTACAATAGATAAAACAGTCGGTTTTTAAATTCGAATTGGACTGGGCAAACTGAGCTGATGAACCACTCTTTTTGAGGAAACTAAAACTGATGACATTTCAGTTAATTTTCTCTATTTCTGTTTCTAGCTTACACCATGGCAGACACTGCAAAATTCCACTGGGTTGACTACCTGGTGTTTGTCCTCAATCTTCTTGTATCTGCTGGCATCGGCATATTCCATGGATTTGGCGGAAAGAAGAAACAAGACACCAAAGAATTTTTGGTTGGCGGAAGAAATATGTCTCCGGTGCCCGTTGCTTTGAGTATCCTGGCTTCATTTCTCTCAGCGCCTTTTCTTATGGGTATTCCTGTAGAAATCTATCTATTTGGAACAATATATTGCTACGCTTACCTGGGACAGATGCTTTGTGTCATTACCACTAATTACTTCTTCCTACCCATCTACCACAAGTTGGAATTAACCAGTGCATATGAGGTAAGGGTTTATTTGGGTTTACTATTTTTTCATATTTTTCTCTTTCATATGTAAGTATGAAGATTGGGACATTATGTCATTCTGTGAATCCCATGGAAAACCTGTTTGATTTTTTACTAACAATTTCAGTGCCTTCATCACATTTTGTACAAGATTATACACATGTTTAAAATGATACCATTTCTATTTTCTTGCAGTACCTCGAAAAGCGGTTCAACAGAAAAGTCAGAGTTCTCGGTTCTGTAGTATTTTGCATCAAAATGGTACGAAACAAATTATTTGATACTCTTGAACAATTGAACTGCATAAACCTTTCTTGTCCTTATCTTTACTTGTACTATCAAATTTTACGTTTTCAGACCTTGTTCATGGCCGTTATCATCTATGCACCTTCCATATCATTTGCTGAAGGTAAATAAACAACAATGATAAACAATTCCTGAAAATAAGATTTATTTTCGTAAACAACATCATTGAGTGCAGATAATAGCTTTGTTTAATTTTTTTTTTCATGGTTATTGAATTCCAAGGCCAGAAATGTTGATGAGTTCTTATTGTACCCTGGAAGAAAAAAATCAGGCCTTGTGTTCCATACACCCATGTATAAAATGTATATTAATCAAGTTAATTACCAACTGTCAATACACATGAGGTCATGTTTTGTTAATTGGTAATCCCTCGAAAGGTCTAGTTTCCTTTTGTTCCTTTTCATCAGATTGCATTCATACGCATAAAATTGCTGCATTCAAACTCAACATTCATTTGTTAAAGTACACATTTCTCCATAAAAGTTCATAAAACTTGCAATGATTAGCAGATAAGGTACAATAGAAGGAAGAAACCTTATATGCTCTGGAAAGTACCAAAATTGTTTTAATAGTCAATGAATAAATTGTAAAAAAAAAAAAACTATTAAGGATTATCTATTTTCAGTTACTGGCCTGCAGACGTGGGTGACCATTTTAGGGACAGGATTGGTGTGCACATTTTACACATCAGTGGTAAGTTTTTGCATCTGTAGGTATCTTATGCAATGTGACAGTTGTAACACTAGCCTTTTAGTAATGGCTTGAATGTGTGAAATGCTTACAGTTTAACATGCATGCAAACACTGTGGAGGGTTTTGGTATCAGGCAACATGACATGGTGGAGGATCCGGGTAATGTTCTATTTATAGACACAACATGGTGGAGGATCCGGGTAATGTGCTATTTATAGACACACAACATGGTGGAGGACCCGGGTAATGTGCTATTTATAGATGCATAACATATATACACGTAACATGGTGTAGGATCCGCGTAATGCGCTATTTCCTGAATCCCATGCCCTCAGCTTGGAAATGTATTGGGTTGCATTGTACATGTAAGAGAAAAGAATTCCCAACCATGCTATTGCCCCAGTAAATGTCTTCAATCAAGCACCATCTACAGTTGAACAGAAATAGAAGTGGTAAATTTTAATACAATTTTTCGTTGGCATGAAAGTTACACCTAACTGGGGCAACAGCAGAGGCAAACAACAGCGCTTCCACTTCTTTTCTTTGCAACTTTTTTATGCAATAGCACATTTCAGAGTTACCCTAGGGTATGAAGTGTTGATATTAAATTGCTCAATGACTATCACCAAGGCCAAATGATCTGTCTATTTCAACGGTTTTGCACCTACCCAACCAAAGTTTAAATTGTAAAGAGCAATACTGTCTCAGTGAATGAAATTAATTTAGCTAACTCATATTAATTTTCATTTTCAGGGAGGGATGAAGGCAGTGATCTGGGCAGATGTTGTCCAAATGATCATCATTATGATCTGTTCCTTAATCCTTGTGATATTAGGATGCAATGCTGCAGGGGGTTACATCAACGTGCTTCACATCGCTCAGGAAAATGGCAGGATTATACTAGATGAGTAAGTAGGATTATATTTTCCCCCTTTTTACATAAAGAGTATCTTTACGATAGTGACTATACGTACTGTTGTCGGTTATGTCAGATAACTTCGATCGGTCGTAGGATTTTCTTGCTTCTTTTGGTGAAAGAATCATATGCATGAATACCAATAATATCCTATGGACAATAGAAGCATATGCAATTCGAATAAGGAGATTGCAGGAGCAGAGCCATTTTGCAAATAACGCAGAGATATTGTGCAAATGCAACAGTTGACCTTGTACATCTCACTTATTTTGATAATGTTCTGGCATGCAATGTATTTTCTCTTTTACAGTATTTGCATATTTTGAAGAAATACAAAAATAATGGGAGCCTATTGCAAAGTAACATGACAAATTCAAGTTAGAATGCAACCATAGCATAGCAGTGATCACAAACTGTTATACATTGTTAGAAATGAGATAAAAATATATAAGAATCTGCAACTTTTAGACCTAACAACACCCAACAATAACTGTGAATTTTGAGAAAATGTTTTTCATAGTCAGCTGTCAAATTTGATAGAATCCGTGACAAATACATCAAAACACACATGTCCAGGGCATTTCTTGTACTTGTCATGTGCTAGTACATGGTTGGACTAAATCGATTTACAAGCCCTGATATACCATGTCTATCAATGACTGGTACTTCCGCTGATGGAAAGAATCAAATCATGAAACAGTTAGACTAAGCTTGCAAAAAAATAATGGTGAAATGAAGAATACCATGTGACATAACAAATTCACGAAACTGATTCACCTTGCAAAGTTTGCCTGAAATGTTTGTACCTGTCACAAATAATTAATGCCTTGTTTTATTTAATATTTTTTTCCTGATTTTACTTTTAAAGTGTGCATCAGATGATATCTCTGATTAAATCAAATTAACCTTCCAGGTACCATAAATCATGACATTTTACTAAAATTAACTTTTACTTATGTTTCAAAGGTAATCTGATAACAAAATGATAATAGAAAGAAAATCATAGCACTAGAATTTGAAGTAGGTGCAGATTTCTAGACAAAGTATGACCGTTTTGCGCATTTTCATCGTGCCATGTACAGTAAAGCTAAAAACAGACAAGTTTTCTTATTGTACACTCAGAAGTAGTCCAAAGTAATTAATCATGTTCATATCTGGCAGATCAAAGGTTGAAAAGATATCGTCTTATTCCAGGAAAAACTAGTAGGCCTAAGATGTTGAAATTGTTCCGCAAAGAATAATGAAATATTACATGCTTCTCATCATTCATGTGAATAATTCAAAATTATTGATATAACTAAAAATATTTTATTATTGACATATTAAATCAATCATCAAATACAACTGCTCCCACCAGGAACAAGGTCATGAATTGAAGTGTTTCCATAGTCTGGTCCTTTTCAACGAAGTCAAATAGCCTCTGAATTATCGAGGACACATACTTTTCAATTCTGAACCCATTCCACTTCTCTTCCAGTTTCAACCCTGATCCTTCTGTTAGGCACACTTTCTGGACCCAGACGCTAGGTCTCCTTTTTGGAATCAATGCCATTCTTGCTTCGAATCAGGTGAGGCAGGATTATTTGCTATTCTTCTCTTTTGGATTTTTTTCTCTTAATTTTGATGATATCGAAGAACATATAATTATAAATCCAGAGCTAATTCTTTGGGGATGGAAAAAATGGTTGAATGATAATGTAAAAAATATTTAAAAAAAAATTAAAATCTGCAGACTTGCTCTAGGGAGAGGGGATCCAACCTCTGGATCTCCTTGCTGGATCCGCTTCTAATTATCCAGACATTCGTCATTCCTTCTCACTCCTCTCTTCACTGACGTTTAAAAATAAAATATATTTTTGTATTTTCAGGTGACCATCCAGAGGTGTATGAGTATTGAAAAGCTGAGTGATGTGAAGAAGTAAGTGGTTAAAATGTTCAGACTGTACACAACTACAGTAGTCTAAATTATGCTTTTGAAATGATCTGGTGAATGCAAAATATTTTCTGTTAGAGAGGAAATAACTGAGACAAGATTCAGATTCAGATTTTGTTTATTTTCCATACATAATTTACAATTTATTCAATTATTTTTTTAAATCATTATATGGAGTGGGAAGGGAGACCTCTTGACTTATTATATGTAGCTGCAGAGGGGCCATGTACACTTTGTGAATATAATTGAATAATATATGGTAAAATACTGAGTATACAATTATCTCAGATTCAGTATAGGGCATAGTGGTATGCTGTCGCCTGGTTGTCTGTCGCCTGGTTGACCACACACCTAGGGCATGAATAGTCATGAGAGAAGGAGGCGAAATTTGCTGAATGCATGACAAGTATACCTTTTTTTGTGCTTTCCAGGGCATTATGGTATTGTCTTGCTGCTGTGGGCTTCTGTAATGTGATGATCTTCACTCTTGGCTTGGTAATCTATGCTGTATACAAAGACTGTGATCCTATATCATCTGGGGTCATCTCTAGCAAAGACCAGGTAATTGATGTTGGAGCTTATTACACTTTACAGGGTGCTGGGGGGGGGGGGACAAGTGTGATGGAGGTGGTCAGATAATGTGAGTGATGAAGGTAATTTGTGATGATTTTACCACTAGTTTCACCAGATTTTAAACAAGTATACTAGTTGTTTTGCTTGTTGGTGAAGAGCTAAAGATGATGCAGGCATACCTGATTCCTATTTCATTTATTTGTTTTATTTTTTATTCAACCCCCAAAAAGGATGAAAAACAATTGTACAGAGTAAAGTGATAGTAACTTGATTGCACACAATGTAAAAATATACTAAAAACATTCTTTAAAATCAACAAAGGTAACTATTAAAAAGGTTTTGTTAACATTATGTATTTATATAGGCCTACTAAAATAAGTAAGAAGCTCCAATGGTCAAAAGTTTGGTAAGGATCAGCTATCAATATTATCAGATTTCAAAGCAGAATGGTCCTCTCGTTGACCATAAATGATGATGCTGTTGTATAAGTATTGCAGTTGCTTCTATCTTGAATTTACTCTCCCTTTGTAGCTGGTGCCCTTGTTTGTGATGGACATGTTGGGACATTTGAAAGGCTTGCCTGGTTTATTCGCTGCCTCTGTGTTTAGTGCAACCCTCAGGTATCTATCTATCTATCTATCTATCTATCTATCTATCTATCTATCTATCTATCTATCTATCTATCTATCTATCTATCTATCTATCTACCTATCTATCTATCTATCTATCTATCTGTCTATCTGTCTATCTATATGTCTATCTATATCGTCTATCTATATGTCTATATATATGTCTATCTATATGTCTATCTATATATCTATCTATATGTCTATCTATTAGTCTATCTATATGTCTATCTATATGTCTATCTATATGTCTATCTATATGTCTATCTATACATCAATATGTCTATCTATATGTCTATCTATATGTCTATCTATATGTCTATCTATATGTCTATCTATATGTCTATCTATATGTCTATGTATATGTCTATGTATATGTCTATGTATATGTCTATGTATATGTCTATGTATATGTCTATCCATATGTCTATCTATATGTCTATCTATATGTCTATCTATATGTCTATCTATATGTCTATCTGTCTAGCAATTAGATTCTACTGTCTATCTATTTATCTACAAGAGGCATTTAGAAAAATCGACAAATTTTTCCATAGCTCATGGAAAATAAGTGTCCATACGACAAAAAGCCTCAAAGTTTCTGAAAAACCCTCATATGTATCTATTTTCTCATTTCAGCACTGTCTCTTCTGGCCTAAACGCCCTTGCAGCAGTAATTCTCATCGACATGATCAAACCTGCTTACTATGCTAAACACAACAAGGAGCTGAATGAACAGATTGCTACAAAGATATCAAAGGGCTTGGGTAAGTCAAGAACATTAATTTTTTTAACCCAACTAATCATGTTTGTAAAAACGCTCAGTTACGTTAGAAAGGCATTGATTTTAAATACTTTATATTTCGATCTGATGAACTGCCCTGTTTCCAAGTTAATCAAGTAGTGTTGCTTATCATACACAAATTGTTTGACACAATGGCATTTAGCGGTAGATCACTAATTGCATGACATGAGTACACCCACTCAGGAAGCTCTTAGCTGTCAAAATTTGATTTATTTCTTTGTCGCCACAGCTACTGGAAACTCTATAGTCTTAAAGTTAATATATGATAGTGAAAAAAAAATTTAAAAAAAATTTAACCTTATACTTATAATAGGCATGTAAACATTTAAAACTCAGTATCAATCACTTACGAGCTATCAGAAACAATTATCAGGAAAAAAGTTGAACTCAAGTCTCTCAGAATCTGTCAGGGCCATAAATTATGCTCATAAATCAATAAAAGACACTTTTTGTTTAATTGATATAACATGCATGATGTTGTATAACTAAATCGCAAAAATAATTTTAGATGCATGAATTGAATGCTTGACCACTTAAAGTAGCAAAATACCAATAGCGACCTCAATGACAAATTGTCTTTTTTTGGGGGGAGGGGAATGCTGTGGACAGTACCAAGCCAGTAATAACTCTTTCTTCTATTAATTTTTTTCAAAAAGGATTAAAATGATTTGCTAGCAAAGAATCCTGTCTGAAAGCAAGTAACAAATTCCATATTACACATATTTGTTGTAGAGTTAAGACATTTGAAAAATAAAAAAATAACGTGCGCAAGGCACTTTGAAGGGCATTCTGCACATCATCTAACTACTGATCTGAAGTCCTTAGCAACACATTGATGAAGCATGCAGTGGTGTTTTGTCCTAATTGCTGACCTCTTGTTGTTTTGACAAATTCTCAGTGAGCTATAAATAGATCTAGGGTGGGGAAGCCAGCCCCTCAATTACATGACAGGACTCCCTCTTTCCAGTTTTTCTCGGATGGTTTTCCTGGGTCTCTAAAATGGTATTTAAACAATGTACACATTACTGTAAAGTTGATCAACACAATCTTAGGCAAATTTAACCCCTTGTGCAAAGTTTGAATGAAATCGGTGCAGTATTTTGTCTCGAAATTGGCCAACAAGATTCAAGAGAAGACCAGTAACAATAGGGCAGAATGCCCTAATAATAATAAAAATTAATACAGACATAATAATTATTCATCATCATTCATCCTAACAATGCGTTGCTTCTCCACCATGTAGTATATATGTACATATTTAACAATGACTTTTGGTCTCTTCTTTTGCAGCTGCCGTGCTTGGTTTCATCACCATAGGATTGGCATATCTGGCTCCATTCCTGGGACCCACCATCCTCTACCTTTCCCTGGCCCTCTTTGGCATTGTGGGTGGCCCTCTCCTTGGACTCTTCAGTCTTGCCATCTTCTTCCCTTCTTGCAATCCTAAGGTTAGATAGTTGCCACTCTATACTCTTAACGCCAATGGTTTATGAAAAGAACCCAAAATTTTTTAGGGTACAATTGAATTGTAAAGGTTCAATACTTGGTAGGAAGGCCCTATAAGACCCTATGCTCCCAACTTGAGAGCAAGGGGCTGCATTGTTAATCAATACATTTTCAAAAATGACTGCGCAAAATAGACAAAAACCAGCATTGCTATATAAAGTATATTTAGATGATATCATGCTGTCTGTAAAAACCCTTTCGTGAAACGTCAAAAGCAATGCATACTTTTGACATCCCTTTGGTCAAAATAATATTTTGAATTTTACATAAATGGCTTTGCTGGTATTCACAAGTATCATACATGTATCATACATGTATGGATACCAGCCAACAATAGTTTCGCAACCCTTATCGAGAGTGTTATGTCATCAGTAATGAGCAATTTCTGTTGATGATTGTTTTTAAAATTCTGTACATTTTCCATTTTCAGGGTGCAGTTTCCGGATTAATCTTCAGCTTGGGATTCTCTCTGTGGATTGCGGTCGGAAGAATCATGTACCCAAACCGGGTCCCCCCTCTTCCGTTAAGCACCCAGGGATGTCCAGTAACACCGCCCTTAAATTCTACAATTCACGATCACACATTCACCACCAGCAGTTACCTCACCTCATCTGCTCCATTTATGGGAATGGGTTTTGACGACACCCCCACCATGGAACCAGTACCAGAATACAAGTAAGTACATCCCTGTATAATTATGCAAGAGTGATGTTATGAATGTTATAAGTAAATAATACTAAATATTCCTGGGATGAACGCAGTCAGTCTCTTCGATAGTTGGAATATTTTTTAAAATAAGATGAACGCAATTCACAAATTTGGTGTTTGTGCCCGTGATTCCATTGCAATAAAATACTGATGATCAGCGATCACAGACATGTCAAATGTAAATTTTGGTCAATTTTTGCATTGGTCAGAAATAGATCTCAAAGTTATCATTTCTTCATAACATCTTTGGCAAAATCATTGATGCAGAATTTTCAGACATTGTATGTGATTCGGCTACCGGGGAATTCTTGTGTTAGGCCCTATAAGATTCTTCTTTCATCTAAATCAAAGTATTTTCAAGTGTTTCAGTAAAACGATAAAATAATTAATGTGTGTCTCACCTTTTGCAGGGGTCTTGCTATTTACAAAGTGTCCTACGCCTGGTTGGCCTTCATCGCTTGGTTGGCGGCTGTCATTGTTGGTCTTCTGGTCAGTCAATTTACAGGTAAAGGATGATTTCATTTGATTTGAACCGAAATGTTCACTGTATCTACTTTTTTTCATGAAACATATTGCTATTACACCTTCATCAAGAGTTTATAAATTGTACAAAAGTTATTGTTTCACAATTTATCGACAAGTTCCCTGGAAAAAAACTGAAAGATTTCCAGAAGTATTCAAGTTGCCTTTTTTGTTTCCAGGCAAAAACAAGGACAGAAAAATTGATCCAGAATTAGTGTTTCCTTGGGGAGAGAAGTACGACGCCTTTACGAAATTTTTGGGCAATCTTTGCGGAAAGAAATCAGATGACGATGAGGATTTTGAAAAGGTAAATAATGTTTTCATGAGCAATTTTGGACAATTAAAAAAAGTCTAACTGTTCCTTGGAAGCTAAGGGCAAAGTTGAACAAAATAAGCTTCACTATCTCTCTCTGTCAAAGCAGTCACTGGTCAAAGGGTTACATGTTAGCTTTCTCAGTTATTGAATTTTAAAACGCATTAGTTTAAAAAAAATGTAATTTGCATTATAACATGACTGTATATTTGCAATCGTAAAAAATAGAAATAACATTATCAGACGATAAAATGGGATTTAGCACAGACGTCAGTAATAGGTGTTTTATAAGGCTACTAAGGTGACAAATATTTTTTTTCGAGTCGAAAAAGTGTAAACTTATCTCTTAAAAGGCGTTTAGTACAACAGAATATTTTTAAATGACTGCTGTGTGGTTCAATGATCAATGTCAGGGTCAATACAAAAAATTGGAAGTGGGTAAAAAATGTTTAATGTGATGACCACTCTTGGGTTGGGGGGAAAAAAGTATAGGAGCAGAATATCGGCATATCATTCAGAAGCAGATGAGGCTGGAGTTCGGTCTGAATGGCACTTAATTGTTGATGATTGTCGATTAAAATTAGTAGTGGCATTTTTTCCACTTACCCGAGGATCCAATCCAGCTAAATTTACTCAGTGGCAAATATTCGGTTCAAGAAATGTAACTCGTTTAATTCAAGAAGCAATTCTAGACCACTTTAATCAAACAACAGAGCAAATGGAGCTATTCCTGTTCTTCTGTTTTGAGTGTTTGCATTTATCATACAGATTCTTAATTGTTTGTTTTGGGATTGTTTTATTAAATTTTCAGATTGGCATATCATCTCCATACCAGGATCCTCAACATTGATAACCATTATCTATTGTAATTTATCTGAAATTGGTTGCAATTATGGGGACATGGAAACAATTTATATCAGACACAGAGCAAGTAAAAATGAGACATTCACAGCTCTGACCGCCATGAACTGATTTATCCTTGAGACAACACAAGTGCAATTTTATAATCACGACAATCTATCTATACAAAGGCGCTATTCTGGATGCTTCGGTCCCTCTTACGAGGCGTCTGGGCGACCCACGACTTCCAAATTCGCACAGTGTACTAATATTGATGTCCTGCAAAAAGTGGACAACTTTTTTTTCCAATTTCCAAAAAAAAAAAATTTCCAATTTTTTTTTTTTCCAAATAAAAAAAAAAATCTTCTTTACAACTTTTTTTCATTTTCACAATTTTTTTTTTCCTGGTAAACTGAGGGGAATGAGCTACCTTTTTTCCCACAGTGCACTAACATTGTTTCCCTGAGGGGCTTTTTCCAATTTCAGAAATTCTTTTTTCCCAAATTTTTTTTTTTTTCAAAATTTTTTCTGCACGCTTTTTTCCCAAAATCTTTTCCCCGATTGCGTCGCATCACCATGGCAACTACACTGTCTAACTTAAAGAGAATTCGGTAGCTATAATTACACACCAGTTTTTAAATACTCTATTTTGCCGCAATGGGTATTTCTAGTAGTTAATATTTACAGTAGACGAAAAACTAGTACTTGTAGAATTTGACAGAAGTGTTCCTTGTGAGGTCATAACGCTATCCAATGTATCCATGCCATGTTATTCTCTGAGAGTCATAAGCAATTTATGAAGTCATAGCCTATACTTGCAATGCTATCAAAACAAGTGACCAGCTGAGTATCAATGAGGTCACAAGTTGCTCCATGACAAGTTGACAGATATTCAATGTGTTTGATAGGGCTTGTTGTGACGTCACTGATGGCCACCCCAGCTTTTCTGTACACACTCGATTTCTCTACTGTAATAGGTCTGTCTCCATTTGTAGTTCTGAATTAATGAATAGGTGGTGTTTCCAAGCAATAGGAGCTCTGATGGAATCCCCTTTGCTTTCCAGCAAGGTGATTGGTGTTGTTGACCAAGCCAAGGAGTCTGACTAAATGAGTGTGTTTGTTGAATATTTGCTTGTTTGGGTCAGACCTATTGTGCAACATAATTCTTCCGTTTGAAGATTTCAGTATTTTCTTGTGATTTCCAGGTCAGCTCAGATCCCGAACAGAGTCAACTTCTTCACGAAATGGCAGATATGAGTCAGATGACTCCGGTCATGCCTGTTCGAATCGGTTACAAGTCAGAGTCGAATGGCGTCATCATCGATCACATCAAGGATGTCTCTACTTACCAACTGAAAGACGACTTCCCAACTTACCCAAGATCCACTGTTGAACGTTTGAGAAACATCCGCGATATGCAAGACAATGATCCCAGGAGTCGAGACTCTGATTATGACAATCTCGCTAATAGTGGCCAGCCAAATCAACAGCATCAAAAGCCTTATGAGTATCTCAGCAAACAAAGACTACCTCAGGTCATAGGTTACGTCGAGCCATCAGCCGACCGACCGAGCCAAACTTCGAGCCCTAGTAACACTTTGCCCCAATCTAAAGCCCCTCTTCAAGATATCGAACATCTCAAAGAAAAATCAGGAACCTTGGAGAGAAAATTGGAGCACTTACAACAATTGTTAGAACACCAGCAAGGGTTGTTGGTCAAAAGAAGCCGATTCAGCCACCCCACCGGAGCAAAGAAAGTTGACCCCACAGACCAAAACTGGTTGCAAGAAGGACAAGAATTTGAAGTTTAGTGGATATCGGTAGAAACTCTATTACTTCAAACTACACTGTGTTTATGTGCCTCTGTACCACGACGAACTAAGTTGGGAGGATACTATATATATTTACTTGTATGACAGTTGTGTGACTATACGGTTTATCTGTGTCATTATAGCAAATAAACTGATCATACTGGACCTTAAAAAGTTATCAATAAATATCAGACATCCATGGGTTGCAATGAACTGGGGTTGTCTCCTTTGGCTAGCAAGGCCATAATGTATCACTTTCATTTTCTGACACTCTGATAGCATGCCAAAATTTGTGATACAGCTACAACTTTTAAATGACGGGCAACTTGCCTTTACACTGTGTACTAACCAAGTGACCTAATTAAGGATTTTTTTGTTTACATTTTGCTGGTTCTCATATACAGAGCAAACAACAAACTTTGCATTATAGCCAGTATGCTGTCTTATTGTACAAGTAATACACATAAAAATTTGAAATCAATCAATTAAGTTTTCTGGGAGATTAGGCAGTTCTTGTAAATTATAGTGCATTCTTTACAAGAATCCCCAGATCTTTTGATTGTTGAATATTTAATGCTTGTAATTTCACATCAAGATGTCTAGTATATAAATACAGCATACTGGCTATGTTATGTTATAATTGAATTGGTTTCTTGTCTAAAATTTAAGATATTGTGAATATCTAGGTCGCTTCGCATAGAGCAAACGGTACACAGTGTTTATCCTGCTCGTTCTCGCCCCATGTGACATCCGTGACATCGTGTGCAATGGTTGCACTGAACAACCTTTTGGAGTTTCTTTTTTTTTTCCATTGTGTCTAAAGGTCATTAACAGACTTGAACTACAACAATAATTATTCAACTACATTTAAAACCACCAAAGTCATTTGAATATTTTGTGCTATGACAAGTTGTTTGTTACTTTTGATATGATTAAAATATTTATTGTACATTTTACATAAACAATAAACTTGTACATACCATTCAACCAGTGATTGGCTTTTCTTTTATAAATATCCAGCCATCGATGTATTGATAAGTATGTTTTTCAATGAAAGTTTTCTTAAAGAAGAGAAATGGAAAATACACTTGCCCAGCTGACATCATTCTGAAGTCGGATTTGATGTTCAAATAATGTTACAGTGCAGGGTATAAAATATATATACATATTGTCCCGAGCAAACTTATGGTGACCAATCGGCATCCTCAAGTGCCAGCGTTAATTAATGCATGACTCAATTGAAAATGAAATATTATCATCTAAAATTGTGGAATGAAATACCAGCACATGTGTCTAAACAGCTTGTTGACGGGCTTTTGCAAATCTTATTTTTAAAATTGTGTCCGATTGAGCTCTGCTGCTCACATACTATACTTCTGAAGTAAACAAACAACAAACTGTCTTTCTTCTGCAGTTAATTAAATGCCAGTCCAAAATTGAACATGACAGTACTTTAGTTGAGTAATTTGAAACAAAGTCTATTGATCACCCTTTGCTCGAGTAAAAATTGAGGAGACTGATTTATTTATGAAACTGTTTGGAAGCTCAGAGAAATAACAAAATATGTCACTGGAGCCATTAAGAGACTAATGGTAATTCTGTGTCATTTCATAAAATTTCAGAAAATGTTCCTACTCGACTGATTAAGAATGCCTTGAAAATTTACTAGAACCAAAGTTTCTCAACAGAAAGCGCAAATCCCAAGTTATACAGTGATATCTTCAATAGTTTCTCTGATAAAAAAAAATATTTTTGTGAAATTTTTATAAGTCCAGAAATTTGAAGGCATGTATTAACTCAATCAGTGTAAAAGCTAGAGACTTGCAATTAGGCAAAACAAGTTTTAATGTAGCCCAAGTGTTATAAATCATATTGTTTGAGCCACCTCAGTGCATTTGCATCCATTCCACAGGTTGTCGAAAAAATCTGAAAAATTCAGTTTATTCACATTTTTGTCCTGAAATTTCTGAGATTGTATTATTTGGAGGTATATATTTTTCAATATTTTGCATGTAGACGAAGTTGTATACCTGCAAAAACGAACATGTACACGAATTTGGCATTCGTGGAAGTGTCAAATATTGTCATTCACGAATTTGTATTGGTATAATTAAGAACATACTAACCCTAAACTTTGCTAAAACTAACCCTAAAGCTAATTTTGACCTTAAAACTGAAACCTGTCACACCTCCACGAGTGTAAGTTATTACATATACACGAGCACTTATGCTCGTTTTTACACATCCGCAAACTTGTACATGTTCGTATTTACAACTCCACAAATTCATGAACATGTCAAATAATGAAAAATATATACATGTTATTTGGGATTTGTGCTTTCTGGTGAGAAACCTTGATTCTGGAAAATTTTCAAGGCTTTCTGAATCAGGGAATTAACTTTTAATGCCCACCCAAAGTTTCAGTAAAATTTCATGTCTGGTAGCAATTTAAAATTGCAATTTTAAACATGTCAAGTGATCAAACATTTTTAGGGGCAATGTGAGGTCTGTCTCAACATGGCCAAATTTTGTCACAATTTAAATTGATTTGGAATGAAGTGGCCAACCAGGCAACCGGCTTTGGTTTGTGAGACTAAAATCTGCTGTCAATACAAATTTTCAACAAATGCACAGAAATCAGAATTTTGTGTCACATGAAGTTGTGTTGAGGGGTCTTAATTTTTGATATTATGCTGAAGACTTTGATATGTTTAGCTTGCCATGTTGCCCCCCCCCCAGCTGATCAATAAGAAACAACGTAGTGGGTTAATGACTATTTTAGAATTCATAAACTGGATTGTTTTACTGTCAAACGCATAGTTTTTTAGGAGTATGGTTTCAAAGCAGTTGTACCTACTGAACCAGAATCAGATAAAATTATCTGATCATTTGCCAGCCCTCCCGCTCTATGGCCTGCATGATGCTTACCTCCTTAAACAATGAAACAACCCTGTGTGGCTGTACCCCATAAGTACAACATAACAGCAGGGTGATCGATTCAGGGGATTTGCCAACCCTGATTAGTCTGTAGTGGCAATGAGCACCAGTCGCTGGGGTCTAATGCAAAAGTGTTGTGAATAATTGTGATGCCTGTGCTATGAGGCAGTGTTTCAAGATTTATATATTTAGCTATCCATGAGCAAGAATACACTCTCCTAACATCATGACATTGTATCTGGAAAATCTAATGAACGACAAACCAGTGACTCAGGACTGTCTTTGAGTTATCAAGCAGTGCAAATTGCCAAAACTATCAACAGGCGGGCAAAAGTATTACATTTGTTGAACATATATTTTGAGCTTTATACAGTTCACCATAATTTAGCATTAAAGGGTGAAATTGATCACTGCACAAATTCAGATTGATCACTGCACATTTCAGATTGATCACTGTACATTTTGGGATGGTTGCACGCTTATTTCATACCCTGTTACAGTGAAGGTGGATTTACAAAACAAAGGCATTGAATTATAACCTTGGTCCTTGGTTGGACATCAAAATCTTCTGTGAATGCAACGTCATATTGAGGTTATATTCACAATGGCATCTGACTTACTAAGTAAGACATCAGTAGAAAGTCAGCCAAAAACCTGGATGAAGGACAGCGTTTATGCTACGTACTGTAATTACTAGCCATCATTGCTAGGTTCCTTTCTGAAGATCACTAGATGGACAACATCATGCTAACATTGGCTTTTGACTTCTGAATAACAATTCATGTTTAAGTCAAGGTTAGTCATGAAGTCCCTAAAACTTCGTAAAATATCATAGTATCTCATAACTGCAAAAATTATTGGAAAAATGTAGAAATTATATTTTTGTTATACGTATACTGCACCCAGGAACTGATTTTCGCAGGGGGTCAGGGGGGGTCTGCCCCCCTGGCATCAGAGCAAATGGCATATATCAGGGCAAACCCTGACCAATCAGGGCAGATCCACTGCCCCGGTCACATCCGTTCCATGTTGAAATTTCAGGGCAAAATAGCGACAGCCCTCCCGCAAAACGCCTGTCTCGTACGCCTATGCCCAGGAAACTTACTGAAGTGGTATACTGCTTGTGACGTCAAACTTGCCAATGACTAATTAAATGTCACTTCCAATAGGATTTTATTGAAAGCACCAAAACTGGGATTAGTAGGACATATAATTTATTAAAACCATGTTCGTTAATGACAGGTAACGTTAATGACATTATAAGACAAATATTTCCTTGAACCAGTGAGTATCTTATAATGCCAATCTTGGCTTACATTACACTGCGTTCCCAATTATTACGCAACTAGGCTTTTTCATGATATCTCCAAAAGTAATAATACTACTTAAATATCCTTAACACATAATGATCAGTGTGTCATGGAGCCAATATCCTGTCGATTTCGTCCCATTCCATTGGCTCAGTTTGAAGTTATGCTATATAATCACGTTTTGAGGTGTTCCCAATTATTATGCAAATTGTTGGAAACGCATCCATTGTCAGCAAGAATCAACCAGAATGATCTGAAAATGTCATGAACATATGTCCCATGACACTAAACAAAAATTAGAACCATCATTCGAAATATTGATCCGTTCATATCCAAGAAATCCATGTTAAATCCCTGCATTGAAATAGCATTGAAATTTCAGTTTTATTGCAACAAAAAGCCACTGTTTGCCAGGAAATTTATAAAATCATTACCAAACTCATTGTCCACTTTCCTTAGGTGTAGAACTCTTCTCTAAACCAATGAAAATAAAATTGCACCACCATACCTAAAAAATATCTTGAGATGAATTGAACTCATTTGATTACCAAGGCTTTTCCAATGGGAAACAGAGATGTGAGATTTTGAGTTGATGTCATATGCTGTAGAGATGTCGGATTTGGTGGTTTATTGCAGATGATTATCCTAGTATCATATAGACATATTATAAGCTCAATTTTCAGTGATTTGACTTTTTTTAAGAACATGGGAGGCTTCTATTTTGAGGAAAAAGCCAATTTCAATGATTTTTCAATGTAATTGTATTAAATTCATTCCTTAGTCATGGAGACACCTACATTTGAAATGAAGGTTCTGTTTTTCATTTAGTGTGATGAGGCATATATTTAAGGCATTTCATAATAAACTTTGTCGCTTTTGGATGGCAATAGAGGCTTTTCCAATAATTTGCATAATAATTGGGAACACCCAAAAACCTGATTATATTGCATAACTCCTCACTCAACCAACGGAATTCAATGAAAGTGACAGGATATTTGCTTCATGGTACATGTGTCATTATGTGTAAAGGATATCCGAATAGTGCTATTTCTTGGGGAGATATTAGGAAAAAGCATAGTTGCATAATAATTGGGAACGCAGTGTAAGACTTGTCCATGGTAAAGTTCCACAATGATTTTTGTCCAGATATACATAGCCAATATTAACCTGGAGGGTGTCCGTTGATGAAAAATCAAGGTAGGACAACAGACATGTTGCTATAAATAGTTTAATTATCTATATACCACACAATTTATGGATGATTCAGTCAGCTTCTGGGGTTCCTAAAGGTCATCAAAATGAAAGCGGTAAAAAGAAGTTTGTCGGTTGATTTTTTATGAGAAAAATCACTTGGTGTGGTGTTAATGACAGGACACAAGACAGAGACACAAGAGCCCCCTGTAGCTGCATGGGTAATAATATTAGTCAAGCCAATGGTTTTGGAATTTGAAAGGGTACTGGCCAAGGTCCAATTGGAGGTACAAATGAGGTGGATTAAGACAACAAGGAAAATTATTTGAGGTGATTCGTCAAAGAAAACGCTAGTGGAGACAGGCGGTTGATAAGATAGGCTACTTAAGACCAGGTTTACCATAAAAATCCTGGTCTTAGCTATGTTAGTGAAATCTGGCACTATTGTAAAGGTCTAAATCCGAATTGTCCTTTGCAAAACAGGCAGATAAAAAGAAGAAGCTCAATGTTGTCAACAAATAATGAAAGTGAATTGAAATATAGACAAACAGATCTGGATGTCCCTTCCGGGTAGCACAAATGAAAATACACTCCTAATGCAAAAGGTTCTTGATGATATATATAAAGAACCCACTGGTGCTAAATTTTGGTAGGGGTTCAACTGAATTGAAAAGGTTCAATACTGGTGAGAAGGTCCTATGATGGAGCCCTATGCTCCAAACCAGAGACAAATGGGTTCCATTCCCATTGTGGGAGTTCAGTGCAGCTGGATTATCTGAACGTTGTTTTGTACTGTTGAATCGTTTTGATTAATTAGTTTTACAGTACCAAGTTTTAATATCCTCTTGCAGTCACAGATGATTTCATAATAGCAGAAACAGACTGAATGTGGATTTTGTTTCTAAGACATGCATTGTACGGAGAAAGGTGACATAAAAAACATGACATAATTTTTCCCAATAAAACAACTTGTGTAGAAAACAAAAATTAACATTAGGTCTCAGCTCAGTGTTTACAAATATATGAAATCATCTGTAATCATGAGTCAGGGTAGGTTTTTAAAATACGAGGAGTCGAGGACAATGCCATGCCATGTGTACATTCAGTACATGTTCTTGGTTTGATACATGTTATAACTGGCTCAATTTAGACACTGAAATTGGGCCATGCATCCTCCAATCTCGATAACCTCATGCTAAACATATAGGCAATAGGGCCTGTAATACGTCAATTTGCAGTTCTGTGGCAGCTATAGGCACTTCTCCTAACCTTATTAAATTGCGGGCTTCTGCAATATATGTGAAGTGTCAGGGTTTTATGCTTTAGAATATGAGAGGAATTACGCAAACATTCCAAATTTTTCCAGCCAAGTTTGCAAGGATTGTTGGTCTCACGGATGTCTATCGCCAGTATTCCGTAGACTCACAATGGTGCAGTGTATACAGCTGATGTCTTTCGAATTTTCCTATTTTATCTAACAGATGATTACATATTTGTAGACATTAAGCATGAATGTGATTTTTTCCCTGGGACAAAGTGATGTCATAAGTTTTTGATGTCACTTTTCCCTATAGAATACATCTCCAAGAAAAAAAAAGGATTTCTCTCTCAGTGTCTACAATTATGAAATAATCTGTAAGATAATCTCGTGAATCAGCTCTCTGAAGGTTGGAATCAATCCAATATAGTCCTCACTGAACTTGGTAAAACAAATCTGAGGCATATAGTGGATTGTATAATAAGTTTTTTTTTCCGAGATTCGAAATGTGCAGTAGCCATTTACATACATCACTGTTATTTTAAATTTATATCGTCTGCACGGTTTCAAGGATTAACCTGGGGTACGTGTATGAGGAGAAACCAATACAATCACAATGTTACACATAAGATGATACACCGTTGCTCATAAATATGAAATACTTCAACATTCTCCATTGAAATTGACAACTTTAGCAACTTCTGTAAGAGCACATGATGGTCTGACTCAATGGTAACTACTTCCAATGACAGCTAAAGGGAAGAACATGCTGTAGTTCAAAATGCATGCTGCAGCATTAACCCCAGGAAAAGTTACAGTAGCACAAAATATGGAAATTCAGGGGTGTTTTTTAGGGTGAGGTGAATCAAACAAAAAATTAAAAATTCTTCCAAAAAATGTAGCTAAGGCTTTCAAAGAGTAATTAGAGAAGATGTCTTGACCTTTACAATGGATCTTGCTTACATTCACCCTCTGAAATTTAAATTTACTTGAAACCTTTTTTTCAAAAAAGTATTTCATATTTATGAGCAGGAGTGTATTTGCCAAGCACACTTCATTAAAAGTCATTAAATTGTTTAGCGTCTTTCTGTGGTAGAACTCCATTCAATTGCCACAATAATGATTTGGGTAAATGTGTTAACATTGTTTTTCCTGGTCATTGGAAATAAAACAAAGCCAGAGAAATGCTTCAAATGGACTGAAATGCAAATAAACAATAGTAGTAATAAATATATACAAGGGTTTTTACCCTTATGTAATAAATAGACTTCACATATGTATTCATGTCCTCACCATACATGTTCTGGATATGCAAAATACTGGTTTTGTCATGGGCCAACGAAACCACGTGATATCAGGTCATTTCAAGGTCACAAGTCCAGTTTGGAAGCTTGGCTGCCACTTGCTCAACTTTGCATTTATTGAATATGAAGTTATTTAGGTATTATCAGATGGCCTAGACATTATTATCTTAAGCAAATAATATAATATCTGATGATGATCTCGAAAAAGTGACAATACAGGCCTTCTGAATATCAATGTATTTTTCATTATTTAAGAATTTCCACCTTACAGGAAGGAACATACATACATTATTCCAGATGACATTAGCATGGAATTAATTTTGAGAGTAAAGGATTGGATACATGAAATGACAACTTGATGATTTTTTAAAAAAGTGAAAAATTGAATCACTTTATAAATTTCACCACAATTACACATTTATTAAACTCTTAAAAAACTATCTTAAAAAGAAAGGCTCTCATTAACTCATACAGGATTAAAACTGATCAAAAGCCAGCGAAGGACTGCTATAAGGTTCAATCATGGCATTCGCTAGCAGATTTCACTGGGCGGACTATGTAGTTTTTGCAATTAATTTACTAATTTCTGCCGGCATAGGATTTTACTATGGATGTGCGGGTCAGAAAACTACCAAAGACTTTCTCGTTGGAGGGAGATCCATGAGTTCTTTGCCGGTTGCTCTCAGTCTTCTGGCTTCCTTCCTGTCCGCTCCGTTTCTCATGGGAGTACCTGCTGAAATGTACACCTTCGGCACGATGTACCAGCTGTTGATTCTTGGACAAATTCTCTCCTGCTTCATCACGGCGTATACCTTTGTACCAATCTTTCACAAGATGGAGTTGACCAGTGCTTACGAGGTAAGTTTTAGACTTTTCGTTATCTTTTTACTGACGTAATAAGAAAAGTACTCTCAAAAAAAGTTTCGATCTTGACATGAATAAAAGTGGCAGCATCAGACAAAGTATCTATAAGGGCCCAACCAATGGCAACTTTGATATCTCCATGGGAGGGCCCAAGGGGCTTGGAAGTTTTCATAAAATAAATAATTTCTGTCCCAGTTTTTGTAAAATAAATAAATTCCTCCTTGACAGTCTTGAAATGAATAATTTCTGGTAGGGGTGTTTCTTAACACGGTCTTAACAAATATTGTCACATTCTGTTGTGATCTTACACATTCCATCATGATCTTTGGCATTCCCTCGCAATCGTTTTGTTCCCTCTTGATGAACCTTTATTAATATTCGCACAGCGAAATGGTCGAGAGCCGTTTTGCGAAGCGAATTGAGCACAAGAGAGGTTTCAAAAATCTGTGCAGTGCTGGTCTCAACATCAATGGTCGACAGCAGGAAATTAGGTCAAGTAGGTCCAGCTTCTTATCAATGATTTAGTTTAGAATTTAACAAAACAAGACATACTAATATTCAAAAGTGTCTTAAAAATTCAATTTTCTCAAATAATATTCCCTCTATCTACAATTTTTATGGACTAGTTAATTATTAGCCTTGACAAGCTAAATTAAATTATTAACATGTGATTCATTTCATTTCAAAACAGACAACAAGAAAACATAACAAAATTAAAGTTACTTAATCGTTGTCAACTGATGATTATGCAACAGTGAGCAATTAATCTATATGCAGATCATGTTATTGTTTTTTTAATCACTACTATGTATTATGTAATATCAACAATCTGGCCTAGACTTAAATTTGGCAGCTTTCAGTGTTGTCTTCCTTTTTACTATTTAGCGGATTATCTATCAATTCTATTTATCCTTAATCCTATTTATTTGCTATCCTATCTGTCTATCCTATCTGTCTATCTGTCTATCCATCTATCCATCTATCTCGCTATCTATCTATCTATTCTATTTTTTATCTATTTTATCTTTCTAATAGTTTCTAGTCTAAATTTCTCTCAATTTTTTTATATATAAGAGTACATATTTTTAGGACTTACAGTGTTACCATAACTTTCATTAAAGATATGTCATATTCAATGTATGGAAGGCAGTTATGCCACTGTTTCAAAAATATGAAAGACAGATATATAGAAAAGTAGAGAAATTTAGACTACAATTTGTAAAATGATAAAATACAGAGCCGCCTGTCAGTAAGTGAAACGCATGAAATGGTGCCATTGCAGCAATGCTAAACATCCTCCGCAAAACTGCTTGTGGAGACATGAATTCTCATCTGATGAGAGGAAAACATATTGGGTCATAAAGGCCGACATGTGCAGTGGCGTAGCTAGTGGGGGGGGGGGCAGGGGGGCAAGTTGCCCCCCCCCCAGACAACTTTTTGGGGAAAAATGGGGAAATGGGAGAAAAAATAGGGAAATGACGGAAAAGGTGGAAAATGAGGAAAATGGAGGGAAAATTGGGAGAGAAAAGGGGAAGGAAAAGGGAAAAGGCACCGGGTATCCACTGTAATTTGATGAATGAATTCCCTGTATTTTCATGATTATTCCTTGCTTCATCAAATGTTTTCCCTGACCTTGTTCGCGCGCTTAGCGTTGTGCTATTGGAATCTAAAAATCTGGACTTTTTGGGATTCAGCTCAATAGGGAGAGCATTTTTCTCATCTTTAGAGAAGTAAAACCAAATTCCCTATGTATTCCCATAATTTTAAGTCAAATTTCAAATTCTGTGATATTTTCCTTCCGGTAATCTGCACCATTTTCCCTCTTTACCCTTTCTGCTTTCTGGTGGGTATACCCTGAGGAGCGAAACAAAAATAGCAAAATCGGCCCGAGTAATTTTTGGCAATTTTCGTTAACTGAAAACTGACTGAGGTAAATTTTGTTTGACAACTAAAATTACTAAGGCCAAAATTGTTCTGCGGTCTAGCTGTGATATTCTAAAGCATTTTGCCATAAAATTATTGAATTGAACTTCAGGCAACAAAGTCAGTGATATGCAAAATTGGCGAAACTCAAACCAGAGATTGAGGACATTTGTGCGCAAAGTTAAATTGGGGTTTTGGGCCACCTATTATTAATTTAGGAGTACAATTGTCTCTACATAATTACGTATTATCATAAGGGCCTTCCTATGGAACCGCAGTGCAAAAATATCCTAAATCTGACATAGGCCAATTTTGCTTCCAGCCGACAATGTGTTGTTTGAGGATCCAGTAAAGCTCAGAAAAATGGTTTGTCGAGACTCTCATGTTAACAATTATTTTTGGGGAAATTGAGGGTCTTTTGCCCCCCCAGAGAGAAACCCTAGCTACGCCACTGGACATGTGAGTCATGTGGAATAACAATAGCAACCAATTTCCTCTTCTGTAGTCGGAGTTAGGTATGGGTCAAAGTCTCTGATAAGTAAGTGAAACACAGGCCCAATGTTATTTGATAGGGAAGGGTGGTTCACTTACTTATCAAAGACTTTGACCCATACCTAACTCCCGACTACAGAAGAGGAAATTGGTTGCTATTGTTATTCCACATGACTCACATGTCGGCCTTTATGACCCAATATGTTTTCCCCTCATCGGATGAGAATTCATGCCTCCACAAGCAGATTGGTTGAGGATGTTTATCATTGATGCAATGGCACAATATCACGTGTTTCACTTACTTACAGGCAGCACTGTAGATCAAAAAAGAATAGACAGATAGATAGATAGATAGATAGATAGATAGATAGATAGATTCGTAGATTCGATAGATCGATAGATAGGTAGACAGGTAGATACGATAGCAAATAAGTAGGATTAAGGATAAATAGAATTGATAGATAATCAGCTAAATAGTAAAAAGGAAGACAACACTGAAAGCTGCCAAATTTAAGTCTATGCTAGATTGTTTATATTACATAATAGTGATAAAAAACAATAACATGATCTGCAAGTAGATTAATTGCTCACTGTCATAATCATCAGTTTACAAAGATTACATAACTTTAATTTTGTTATGTTTTCTTGTTGTCTGTTTTGAAATGAAATAAATCACATGTTGATAATTCAATTTAGCTTGTCAACTATTCAATAAAAATTATAGGTACAGGGAATACTTCTGGAGAAAATTGAATTTTTGAGACACTTTGAATATGAAAAAGTCATGTTTTGTTAAATTTGAAATAAATCATTGATAAGAAGCTGGACCTACTTGACCTAATTTCCTGTTGACCACTGAAGTTGAGACCATCACCACACACGCACAGAATTTTGAAACCTCTCTTGTGCTCAATTCGCTTTGCAAAACGGCCTTCGGCCGTTTCGCTGCGCGAATATTAATGAGCATGATAACAAATTAACTATTATATATAATACCTGCTGAGTCAAAGGGTGTAATAAAACAGAAATACAATATAATGCTATGAACAATATATTCATTATTATACATTCATCGGAAGAAAAAAAGCCTGGTAATTATATGCAATTGCAAGTCCTAAAAGTACTGATGCAGTCATGGCATATTTTAAAGCATTTTCCCACATTCCAGTATGCAAATGCACCAATAACATCACTTTATGCTGTCATTCGGTGCATTATTTGTCCATTATTACGATATTTGTACTATTTAGGTTGAGCATGCACAACAATTTCACATGATTTGCACCATTTATCCCTTCAAGTTGTACCGTTATATATATAAATGTATTTTTTTTTACACCAATGTACAGTTTTACAAAACATAATTTATTTACCATGCATGTTTTGTCATATTGTTTTAGTTTCGCATTACAATTATATTTCTGGGAATTTTATTTATGAATGTAAAGGACAGAAAGCATTGAAATAAATAGACCTATATTGTTTTTTTCTTTTTTAACTGCAATAATCATATTGTTCAACACAATTAGATTTTACTGAGGCATTTTTAGAAAATAGCTTACTTTTTATGCAATTTCTGTTTTCAGTTAATCATTGAAATTCGGAACGGAACAATTCGGTAGAAGAGCCAAGTTCGTCTCTTGAGCCCTAGCATTCTTACTTTTCACTTTTTCAAAAAAATATATGTTCTGACATTTTCCCAGATTTCAGAGTTGAGGAAGAAAAAGTGTTGCAGCCCGGGCCAACCCCTCCATAGGAGGTGGTACTGGTCCGAATAACGTTATTGAACCAATTTACAATAAAAGGCTGCATAACATGAAATTGCCATCTCAAGCGATATAATTATTTTTGTGCAAATGCATGGGATATATTTATAAAGATTTGCCATGTCCAAATAAAGTCATTGAACCCATTTGCAAAAAGGCTACATGGCATGTAATTGTCATCTCAAACAGTTCGTTCTCAGTCTTCATCTTAATCAACTCAGTATCGGAATATGATTTTTTTGCAGTACCTGGAACATCGATTCAGCAAGTCTGTCCGGATCTTTGGTTCTGTCGTGTTCTCGGTTAAAATGGTGAGCAGTTACAGAAAATAAAACTTTCATATTACTCACAGAAGCATAACTGATACACTGTATATCAACAATTTAAATATGCCCTTTTCATTTTCAGACCTTATACATGGCTGTTGTGATATACGCTCCATCGATGGCTTTTGAACCAGGTACATGCCCTCCAGCTTTTCTGTGCCAAGTCTATAAATGTCAGACCTTGAGTGCATGCATCCCTCTTCTCAAAAATTTGATGTTTTGACTTTTCCAGAAAAACATTTTCCAAAAGAGCTCTAACTCAACTTAAATTATTTATAACGTCGCCCAAGGAACCTAAATTGTGAAAATGTTACTAAAGAAGTGCTCAGTATAATAAATATGATTGAGAAACAAATTTTCTCCAGTCTCTTGATTATTCCCAGCTGGTGGCTATCCCGCTTGGTGAAATCATGTCCATTGGAAAAGCCACAACTTTTTGAAAATAGGAATAGGCTCACTCAAAGGTTGCCATGGAATAGCCAGGAATAATGCCGCTGACCAACAATACAATAATTTGGGCTTGATATACGGGCCTATAATAAAGCCAACTTTCATAAAAATTGGAGAAGGAATCTTTGAGATATTCAAGTTTATTTAAAGTGGGGCTTATTTTTGTTGAACTGTTTAAATGTAAATTATTTTATTTCAGTAACTGGAATGCCAACGTGGATGTCGGTTCTTGCAACTGGTTTGGTCTGCACCTTCTACACAGCCGTGGTAAGTTTTCGCTTACAATATCCTCGTCCATGGTTAATAATTCATGTTCCTCGTGGACTCGTGGTGCCTTCAAAATCTGAATATTAAACAAAATTCAATTAATGCCGGCCAGATGTAGGACTTGGAGAATTAAAAAAAAATTTTCGACTTGGAGACTGACGCAACAGCTTGAGACTGACGCAACAGCTTGAACCATTATCTGTACCACTGCGATGCGTGATGCCCGACATCTTGGCAGTATAAATAATTGCAGATCCATTAGATATATTTATAGGCTTCTAAAAAAGAGTTTGAACTGTTGAGGTGACTGCTAATATATATCTCGGCCAATCTCAACCAAAAGGAGTGTGACAAATTTCAAATTTATGAAAACTTTTAATAAGATAAATGACACAGATCTATGCAGAAATATTACCATAAAGACGGAAACTGGAGGCCTTGTCTTAATGAGCCCAAAAACTTCAAATCAAGAAAACCAAATTTGCAATTGATAGGTGCCTCTTGGAAAAGTTGGTCTCCCAGTGACACCAATTTTGCAATTACTGGGAGACCATGCAAATCTGTCCACTGGGAGAACTTCTACTTCTACTGTTTCTACCACTATAGTTCTTCTTCCTGTATTCAAGGGGCAGGTGGGGGAGGTCAACAGGGGATCGAGGGAAAGATGTCGCTTCCGTTTATGGTAACATTCTGTACTTCTTTTTACCTTTGCTCCTTCTAACTTCTAGGCATATCAACCCCTGTTCTACCACCACAGTGCATTTTTTATCATCGTAACTGGGAAACAAAATGGGGAAGTAGCAAATGTACGTATAAGTGGAGCTGTCATCAATAGAACTTCATCTTTCTCACTTGCAGGGAGGCATGAAAGCGGTGGTGTGGGCAGATGTCGTTCAGATGATCATCATATTCGTCGGCTGCATAGTTCTCGTTGTGATGGGATCAATACGGGCCGGAGGAATTGAAAACGTCTTTGAAATGGCTTACGAAGGAGGAAGGATAGATTTCTACAAGTAATTATGCTTATTGCCTTTAAAAAAATAGGGAACGACAGATGCTTTGTATACATACAAGGGACAGTGCATGAATGATTTTATTCATCATAAAAATACTTTATTCCTGAGTCATATTGTATACACAATCCTTAGTTTAAAAACAGATAATTCTTGCATATGTAGAGAGAATAAAAGGAAATGCTTTCAATCATTATTGGTCACAAACCTTTTGGATTGAAGTTATAATGTCACCACTCTTTATAATAAAAAAAATGTAATAAACTATCCCACTCCAGAACTTGTAATTATCAGAACGATGCAATATCAAGGAACACTTCGTGGCCAAAAACTGATAATAAATTCTCGGAAACATTACAACATTTTGAATATTAGAACTTGAATGTCATCTTTTTTCATCTTTGAACAGTTTTAGCCCCGATCCAACTGCGAGACACACTTTCTGGACGCAGGTGTTGGGAGGCCTCTTCGCAGTCAGCTCCATCTTGTCCTCCAACCAAGTCACAATTCAGAGATACCTCAGCATTGGAAAAGTCTCTGACGTCAGAAAGTAAGTTTGACTCTTCAATAAAATTCTAACAGATCGTGCATGAACAGATATTTTTGATATCATGACACTGTAATATTGCGCAATTGATGTTTTGTTTATGGAATGCAATATAACGTGACACCGTTAGAATTCAGGGAATGCAGTGCAGAGAGCACTACATAATGTTGATGTCATCGCAAAAATAATTTTCACTTCTGCTCGTTTGAATACTTCTTACATCAATGTTGAACTAGTATATCTTTATACTGAATTCTGTCTTTTAAGTGAACCTTCAGCTAAAAAAATCTATTTTTTCCAAACAATAAAGTGAGAAATTGTTGCCTTTGGGGAAGGTAAAGTCAGGTGGAACGCATGCAGTTATCCTTGCCATCAATACGAAAACTGCAGACGGTTCAGCTGGTCCGCCAGTTCAAAATTAATGTCTGCATTCTCCCCTAACCTGCTGTGATTATAAATCTTACAGCTGATCCTTTTTTCCAGATGCATGTGGTACTGCATTTTCTTCATCCTTGTAGTGAACAGTATCATCATCATTCTGGGTCTTGTCTTGTACGCCATTTACGGATCATGTGATCCCGTCACTTCTGGAGCCATCCATGCCCGAGATCAGGTGAGTCTGACCTTTATACCATTTGACACCTTGGTCAGAACTCAGAACTGAGAACTCAGAACTCTTTATTTTCACATGATCAAACAGTAAAAAGAAAAAAAAAAGAAAGAAAAAAAGTTATAATAGAAATAAATATTTAAATGAAAGATGATAAAAGTAATACAATATCAATGAATGCTTAACATATACACAATAGAAAGGAGAATGTCAAATCAAACAATACCAATAAAACAAATAAATATAGCAAAAAAAACAAATAAAAAGATACTGATGACTATGTAAAGGAGCTTCCTGAAGACTGGTGAGTCGCTGCCAGGAAGCACCTTATGATGGAGATGAGAAAAAAAAAAAATGTAACAGTGAGCAATGAGAATGAAGGATGAGAATGTGAATGAAAAAGAAGCCATGGTCAGTTTCCTCCAAACAGAATTTTTTTTTTTAAATTTAATGCTGTTGAGATAAGCTGTAGGAGAAAACCAATAAACAAAGCCAATCACAAGCCAGTATTTCATTGCAGTAATTCCTGTATCCTTCGTTGAGCCGTTGACGAACTGTGGGTCTTTCGTGCAATTTAAATTTGTAAATTTCACCATAATTCAATCTTAACAAAAAAATAGTTCATTCATCTTACAGACTGTCTCTTTAATATGGAGAAAATGAGGGCCAATTCCCAGTGAAAAATGCACTGTGTGACTCATGATAGCCGATGAAGTATCATCTTCTCTACTTTCAAAATTGGAAACATGGAGACTGTTTGATTAGTCATGATCACGAGAAGGCCATTTGACTTGTCATAACTGATTTTAGACTGAAAATCAGATGCGTAATCCTTTCGTTTGGCTGTCACCAACAAGCGGGATAAGTCTCCTTAAATCAAATTAACATTGAAAGTAATGGGTTTGATCATGACAAATCATCGGCATGATGACACACGGAGTGCCATTTTCACAGTGCCACAGTCCACTCTAATTCTATATCAAAGTGTTTGACTGTAAAATCTGGTTAACTGATGTGGGCCATTGCTATGAATTTATTCAGCGTAGTCATTTCAAACAAGTTATTTCACCCATGTTCAGTGTTATAATATCGGTAAGATGAATTACCAGATCCAGGAAACCCATGCTTTAAAAGTGCTGATCTGCCAGCGTAAAGTGGTACAGAACGGTGAATAATGCACTTAATTATTAAAGCTTTGAGCCGATGATGAATTGCATGTCTTTCGTAAATAAATCTCACCATATTTCAAACAAGAAATAATTCATACATCTAAAGCATTCTGCATGCTTGACTATTCAAAATCACCTCAATCATGGGTATAGGTCACATGTATGTGCTGTTACATCATTATTATGGTGTTTTTTTCAGCTTGTGCCAATGTTTGTGATGGACGTCCTGGGAAATCTGCATGGAATGCCTGGCTTGTTTGCTGCTGCTGTATTTAGTGCCACCTTGAGGTAAAGTCAACTGTTATTACTGGCTAGAAATATTTTAATCAACATAAGATAATTGCAGATAAGGTTTTCTCCTGCAAGAGAGGCCCATCCTTCTCTCTTCAAACCCATGCACCTGTGTATGCCTGCATGTTTATCGTCCAAGTCTCCAAAACTTATCTCACGGCTTAAATTGATGCCAGTAAGCCCACCAATGTAATTTGCCCACATCCCTGCCAGGTATAAGATACAAAAATCATAGGTGACATGCTCACACCTTCAACAGCTAAAAACTCCTCCCCGAGCAATGCCACTCACCTAAACTATCCACCTATCCTTATTGACCTATCCTGTCCTTCTGATAACAGCAAATAACAGTGAAACAGCTCCCTTATTTACGTTTTCTGCCTCTGCTGTTGTTCCCCACCAGGGGCGCATGAATCTCCATCGTAGTTCACTGACTGCTCACGCAGAGTCTGGCGCCACGGTCTCTCTTCCCGCCAAAACCATCGACACACTCCAGTGTCAGCTGCTCCCCATGCCTGCACACTGGCTGACCCTCTTCTATTCATCATATCTCCGTCATCTTACCCTCATTTTACAGCTCTTTCCAAGCCCTAAACGTATGTACATGTCTCAACTATTGTCCAAGCTCCTACACGCTATCTCTCAATTAAGTGTAATTTGCATAGCACAATCCAATCACCAATGCATTTTTCACTTTGGCCAGGTTCGTGTTCAAGCACAATCTTACAGCAGATGACTCAGTGCACACGACTGCTTTGTAGGATTTGGCAATGTTCCAATTCTTCCTGAAATCCATTCACATCTTTTCCCTGCTCACGTATATTCTCTAGCTTTTCAGTCAAAGCACATGCTTTCAGACAAACTGCAGATTTTTATCATTTCCCAGTCAATATTTCCAGTGCCATCACTGCGAATCAACCTCTTCATTTTCACATATATATAGTGGGGGGTCAGGGGCCGGGGGCTCCATTCCTCCTGAAAATGTCCCTCAATGGGTATATCTAGTATCAAACATTTACAGCCAGGAATTGCAAACACTCTGGGCTGATTTCACCAGCATAGCTAAGACCAGGCTTAAAGTTAAACCTGGTATTAAGTATTTTGCTTACCAGGAGGGGCTGCCATTTTATCACTGAAATTGACCCTAATAATGTTTCCAATTTTGAATGTAGAGAAGGTGACACTTCATCAGCTATCATGAGTCACGAAGTGCTATTTTCACAGTGCAACAGTCCACTCTTTTTGCATATCAAATTTCCTGGCTGTAATGTTGAAATATTTCAGTTTTCTGTTGGTTCAATAACCAAAAATTGAAAATGTACATGTATTATGATGTACGTGTATATCATAAAATACAATTTACTAGACTTGCACCCAACATTTGATTTATGATAAATTCAGGAAGAAGCTATTTTGTGATATATTATGACAGGTTAAGTGTTCACACTCATTCAAAGCAAAACAGCCATAAATTTGTAACATTCAAAATAGGTTCAGGTCATTAAGTAAAGTTTTACTAAAACCCAAGAAATATTTTGATAAGGGTATTTATAGTGGATTTTAGATGTCAAGTAATTTATCTAACATCATTTTAAGTGCTTCTGCGACACTTCTTAGAACTATAGACACTTGAAATATATGTAATCCACTTGAAAATGTCTCTATATGATATTGTCTAAAGAAACATCAACTTATCAATGGCATGCACAGGTCAAGAATCGATGAAAATGTGTAACACTCCAGTTATTGTCATGGCATTCAAATACGGTTCCGGGCTCTTCAAGGAAATTGAAAGTCACTTATGATTGTGAAAAAATTCAGTTGCTTTGTTTTCCAGAAGATTTATCATATTTTCTCTTTGAAGATATATTTGATTAAGAGCCTTTTTCCATGTGGCATGATCAAGAGAACTCTTAGAAAGTCAAGAAAGTCATTCTTTTTCATGTACTCATGGTAATAAATACACAATGCATATGTTCAACTAAATCTCAGAGAAATGTCTTTGGATGTTGTTTTAGGACAAAAATGAAATATTCAAGCACTTTTGGATGATCTTAAGACGTTCAAATTTTAGATAAACTAAAAAATATAACATAAAAGCAAAGTGACTTGTCAATGGGCTATAGAAGAAGCTCTTGGTGATATTTTTTAAGCTGTAATTTTTGTGGTCAATGGAGTTCTCAGAGCATTCGCACGACCCCCCCTGTGCCCATCATGTTCTTTTTCTTATCACCCATGTTTTTGGCCAATTTCTTGTAAACTTGTAGACTTGTAGACAGTTTCGGCCGAGACCGATGGTTGTTGACCTCTCTCTAGCTGGCCCTTCTGTGACTGCAAACACTGCTAGGAGTAGAATCTGTTGGTGTTGCTCATGCATCTGGTAAATAGGCTCATATATACGTTTGTCAATGCATAATTCTGTAATTTGGCCAGTCTACTGAGCTATACGGGTGGGGAGTGTGGCTCGAATGCTACTTGATATAGGATATACCCCAAACCTCGTAAGAATCAACAATACATGCAAAGCAATAGTTCAACCTCAGTACATATAAATTATTTTCCACAAAAACAATAAATAAGATAAACTTATATTACATTCATCAATTCGAATAAGTAAATAAAATAAAATAACGTGAATAACTGAGCAATTACATCAGTAAAGACCTCTTGGATTGAGATTTAAGTAGAAATTATGGTCGGTCTGGAGCGACCACAACCCGGATCTGTATAAATCTCTTTCAATAGTCAAGACGACACAGCGTCAGTGATTTTATAACAATTTTTTTAGTTTTGAATTTTGGTTTTGAATAAACATAAGCTTTTGTGCAAGAATATGTACATCATGTGTGCGTAAGAAACAGAGCTTCTATGAAGGGTCTGCAGCACTGATAAGAAATGTTTTCATTCAAAAGTTCGCATTTATATTATGTTTTAGTTAGTAACAACACATTGCAGCAACATTGTGACAATGCACTCTTAATATAAAAGTTTTAATATGGTATATATAAGGAACCAACAGCTGAAGAAAGGTTCTAAATTTTGTAGGGTTCAATTGAGTTGAAAAGGTCCAATATTTGGTGGGAAGGCCCTATGATAGGACCCTATACTCCCAACTTGAGAGAATGGGGTTCCATTGTGGGAGCTTGCCGTTTTGAGTTATGATAATCTTTATGTTGTTATAACTTGCAAACAATAAGCTATCTTGGCTCAAAGGAATTGTGCAACCATCTCACTCAATCAATTAAGCTAACTCAAAATCCAAAATTTACGTGTGTAAAATTAATGAAATTGACTGTAGCTAAGGGGCCAACCAAACGATTGGGAGGGGGGGGGGGGGCTATGGCTTTCACCACCAAGACAAACTTTTTTTTTTTGCTCACGAAGTGGCAATGAACAATTTTTTCAAACTTTTTTATCACAATTTTAACATTACAGTACCCTAGCTATAGGTGGAAACAAACTTTTTTTATATTTTCATGACATTGTGCAGAATAAACTTTTTTTTCTGTGCCAAAACGCCATAGCCCCCCCCCCCCCCACCCCAAAGATCATCTGGTCAGCCCCAAAAGATGTACTTTGGTTTCCCTCAACACGTTCAAGCACAATTTAGCACATGCATCACATACAACCATATTTGAAGCTAAGAAGTATGCGAATAGTCTTGCTCCATGATCTTCTATGCTCCACCGTCTTAACCATGTTTTTTTAGCATAATTTTGAGCAGGAGTGTATAAGAAAAATTACTTTTGTTTCTTTTTGTAAATTGTTTTTGTCCAATTATGATAATGTTTCTTTGTCATCTCTTACAGGGTGTCTACAGAAAAAAAGGACAGTCAACACAATTTGATTTGTTTACAGTTAATTTTGTGCCATGCATCATTATTCAACAAAACATGGCTTGTATATGAACAGTATAATCAGAATAGTCAAATTACCAAATATTTGCACCCCTTGCGGTGGTAACTTCCTGCAGATGAGACCAAAATGATGTGAAAACATGTTTGATGCACTCCGCCAACATTTTGCCACATGCAGACATGATGGAGGCCTGTAACTTTGCTATTAGGGTTGGGATAACTTGCTGGATGCTGTTTCCCAATTTGCCGATACTGAGTAATAAACCTACTGGCTCCAGCTAAGGAGACAAAGGGTCGCACTCTACTTTGCTCAGCAGGTTTTTTTTTAAGGCACTCCTGAGTCTTCTACGCAGTATGAACAGGTGCTCTAGACCATGGGCCAGAAAGTGAAACCCTCCCCCCCCGGAGGGAATTTTCGGGACCCCCCTAGTTTTCTTCCTGGATGTGTTAGGAGTTCATTTCAGGTTGTTTCCGCAATTTAAAAGCGTGGAAACTCCAGAAAAAATCACTTTTTCCGAATACCGCGTGACGAATTTCGATATTTTTAGCGTGACGCACTTTCCTTCACCAAATTGGCAATAACTCCCTCAATAATCATCTTTATGACACAACAAAGGTGTCATTGGAACCACAAATAAGCAGGCTACATGATACAATGTTGTTTTACTCAAAAATATGGACTGAAATTTGTAAGGAAGCCATTTTCCTACCCCTAACCCTACATTTTATTTAATAAAATGATTTCCGCCCATATATAATCACCATTTGAGGCTAAATACTATGCAAAATAATCATAAATTCAGCCTGGGTGAATTTAATCAATCATTTTTAAAACAACTATCAACACTAGAAACACACAGTCACAAATAAATCCATAAAAATCTATTTACCTGAGCACCGCATCGGGAATTTAGTTGTTTTTAGCGTAACAGACTTTCTGTCGGAAAATTAGCCATAACTCCCTCAATAATAATTTTTATTACACAATGTAGGTGTCATTGGAACCACAAATAAGAAGGCTACATGATAAAATGTTGCTTTAGTTGAGGAGAGGGACTGAAGTTTAACAGAAGGCCATTTTCTTACCCCTACCCCTAACATGTTATTTAAAAAAAAAGATTTCTGAACACTTATAATCATCAATTTCAGTTAAATTCTAAAAAACAAAACAAATTGAGACTAGGTTAATTCTCTCCCATCAGTTGTATGGTAATTCAGTATATTTACTAGGCTATCTGGTGCATATAGTATATATATTTTGGAAAAGGGGTCTGGACACCCTAGCCCCACCTCTGTTAAATTTTGACTGTCGCAGATTTTTGCTAAAATTTGAACACTTCCACACATTGAATTGGCTGTAAACTGGTCATAGGAATGACCAGGCATATTATGTTTTATATGGTAATTTAGTATATTTGCCAGGCTATCTGATGCATATAGTTTAATTTTGGAAAAAGGGTGTGGACACCCTAGCCACACCTTTGTGAAATATGGACTGTCGCAGATTTTTTGCTAAAATTTGTACACTTCCACACATTGAATTGGCTGTAAAGTGGTAATAAAAATGATAAAGCTTATAAAGTTTTATATGGTGATTTAGTATATTTACCAGGCTATATGATGGATATTGTTTCATTTTGGACAAAGGGTCTGGACACCACAGCCACACCTTCCGAAATATGGAATGTTACAGATTTTTGCTAAAATTTGAACACTTCCATACATTGAATTGGCCTCGAAGGGGTAATAAAAATGATAAAGCTTATTAAGTTTTATATGGTAATCTAGTATATTTACCGGGCTATCTGGTGCATATAGTTTCATTTGGTAAAAAGGGTGTGGATACCCTAGCCACACCTTTGTTAAATTTGGACTATCGCAGATTTCTGCTTAAATTTGAACACTTCCACTCATTGAATTGGCTGTAAAGTGGTAATAAAAATGATAAAGCATATTAAGTTTTATATGGTAATTTAGTATATTTACAAGGCTATCTGGTGCATATAGTTTCATTTTGGACAAAGGGTCTGGACACCCTAGCCATGCCTTTGTAAAATTTGGAATGTTGCAGATTAGATTTTGCTAACATTGAACACTTCACATTGAAATGGCTATAAAGTGGTTGTAGAAATGGCCAGGCATATTAAGTTGTATATGGTAACTTAGTATATTTACCAGGCAATCTGGTGCATATAGTTTCATTTTGAACAAAGGATGTGGACACCCCAGCAGTAAGTGAAAGTGTGAGAGTATTCAAATTTTTGGCAAGAATTTGCGATAGTCCAAATTTCATAAAGGTGTGGCTAGGGTGTCCAGACCCTTTGTCCAAAATTAGGCTATATGTACTAGATAGCCCTGGAAAAAATATTTAATACCCATTTTAAACTTGATTTTTATTACCACTTCATGGCCAATTCAATGTGTGGAAGTGTTCAAATTTCAGTAAAAAATCTGCGATAGTCCAAATTTCACAAAGGTATGGCTGGGGTGTCCACAGTCTCCACACCCTTTGTCAAAAATGAAACTATATGCACCAGATAGCCTGGTAAATATACTAAATTACCATATTAAACTTAAGATGCTTTATCATTTTTATTACCACTTCGCAGCCAATTCAATGTGTGGAAGTGTTCAAATTTTAGCAAAAATCTGCGAGAGTCCATACTTCACAAAGGTGTGGCTAGGGTGTCCACACCCTTTTTCCAAAATTAAACTATATGCATCAGATAGCCTGGCAAATATACTAAATCACCATATAAAACTTGATATGCCTGGCCATTGCTATGACCAGTTTACAGCCAATTCAATAAGTGGAAGTGTTCAAATTTTAGCAAAAATCTGCGACAGTCTAGACTTCACAAAGGTGTGACTAGGATGTCCACACCCTTTTTCCAAAATGAAACTATATGCACCAGATAGCCTTGTAAATATACTAAATTACCATATAAAACTTAATATACTTTATCATATTTATTACCACTTTACAGCCAATTCAATGAGTGGAAGTGTTCAAATTTTAGCAAAAATCTGCGATAGTCCAAATTTCACAATGGTGTGGCTGTGGTGTCCAGACCCTTTTTCCAAAATGAAACTATATGCATCAGATAGCCTGGTAAATATACTAAACTACCATGTAAAACTTAATAAGCTTTATCATTTCAATTACCACTTTACAGCCAATTCAATAAGTGGAAGTGTTCAAATTTTAGCAAAAATCTGCGACAGTCTAGACTTCACAAAGGTGGGACTAGGATGTCCACACCCTTTTTCCAAAATGAAACTATATGCATCAGATAGCCTGGCAAATATACTAAATTACCATATAAAACTTAATATACTTTATCACATTTATTGCCACTTTACAGCCAATTCAATGATTGGAAGTGTTCAAATTTTAGCAAAAATCTGCGATAGTCCAAATTTAACAGAGGTGTGGCCAGGGTGTCCAGACCCGTTGTCCAAAATTAAACTATATGCATCAGATAGCCTGGCAGATATACTAAATCACCATACAAAACTTAATATGCCTGGCCATTTCTATGACCACTTTACAGCCAATTCAATGTGTGAAAGTGTTAAAATTTTAGCAAAAATCTGCGATAGTCCAAATTTAACAAAGGTGGGGCTTGGGTGTCCAGACCCCTTTTCCAAAATACATATATTATATGCACCAGATAGCCTAGTAAATATACTGAATTACCATACAACTGATGGGAGAGAATTAACCCAGTCTAATTTGTTTTGTTTTTTAGAATTTAACTGAAATTGATGATTACAAGTGTTCAGAAATCTTTTTTTTTTAAATAACATGTTAGGGGTAGGGGTAAGAAAATGGCCTTCTGTTAAACTTCAGTCCCTCTCCTCAACTAAAGCAACATTTTATCATGTAGCCTTCTTATTTGTGGTTCCAATGACACCTACATTGTGTAATAAAAATTATTATTGAGGGAGTTATGGCTAATTTTGTGACAGAAAGTCTGTTACGCTAAAAACAACTAAATTCCCGATGCGGTGCTCAGGTAAATAGATTTTTATGGATTTATTTGTGACTGTGTGTTTCTAGTGTTGATAGTTGTTTTAAAAAATGATTGATTAAATTCACCCAGGCTGAATTTATGATTATTTTGCATAGTATTTAGCCTCAAATGGTGATTATATATGGGCGGAAATCATTTTATTAAATAAAATGTAGGGTTAGGGGTAGGAAAATGGCTTCCTTACAAATTTCAGTCCATATTTTTGAGTAAAACAACATTGTATCATGTAGCCTGCTTATTTGTGGTTCCAATGACACCTTTGTTGTGTCATAAAGATGATTATTGAGGGAGTTATTGCCAATTTGGTGAAGGAAAGTGCGTCACGCTAAAAATATCGAAATTCGTCACGCGGTATTCAGAAAAAGTGATTTTTTCTGGAGTTTCCACGCTTTTAAATTGCGGAAACAACCTGAAATGAACTCCTAACACATCCAGGAAGAAAACTAGGGGGGTCCCGAAAATTCCCTCCGGGGGGGGAGGGTTCCACTTTCTGGCCCATGGTCTATAAATCTTGTTGCAGTTGAACAAAGGTCATTCCTATAACTTGAGTTACTCGGACAAACAATAAGGCAATGTGTCTCATCTTCAACTACATTTAAAGTGCATTTCGCACAGATTCGATAATAATGTTGTCATAATTCTTTAATTTCTTGCAGCACAGTCTCATCTGGTTTGAATGCCTTGGCTGCAGTAATTTTACTGGACATGGTCAAACCAGCTTACAAGAAGATTACTAAAACAACGCTCAGTGAAGAAGCTTCAACGAGATTATCTAAAATTTTGGGTAAGCTCAGCAGTTTTGCTCTGTCTCTGAATAAATTTTTGAAATTCTGAATTTTTCAATTCTCTACTTTGCTATAATTTTCTGAAAGATATTGCTATGAAAAAACTTGTCCAATGTCCAACCAGAGACTCTCTGGAAAGCATTAAATTCAGATGTTGATGCCGTCATGGTTTGCGTACATTCAAATAATCCGCATACAATGTACTGTTTTGTCAATAATAAACTACAGGATTTTCTACATACCCGGGACAATGTCAATTTATGATTCAGCCAATTCGTTGTAATGTTGCTTAAAAACACAATATAAGATGAAACTACATGTGCATTGTACTGTCTACAAGTGGACTGCTCTTGCATTGCCACTTCTTTTTCCAGCCTTGGCAGATCAGAACATATGCTGTCTTGTGTTGCCACCTAGTGATTAGTGTGCTATTTCGTGAGCTCCTGCGAGCGTCCACATTATTTCAATCAGAGGAACATACACAATTTTGTCTGGAAGACTCCGGGGCTGTTTCTGAGTGTGCTGATGGCCTTGTCTACTTCTTAGAATGCGATTGCCGAGTCTGACTCTGGTATACATCAATGTTGAATAGAAATTTTGTTAATGTGCAATGAAATTGGAACTATTTCTTGGGACAGCAATGCTGTAGCATACAAAATCAACTTTTGTGCCAGGTGGCAGCAGCATGCAGTTCTCATTTTCACCAGACTATGCACTGTACGTATTGAATAAGTAATTATAAGTTCAATCTGAAACTTTTTATATTTTAGCTGCAGGAATGGGCTTTGTGATCATAGGCCTTGCCTACCTGGTGCCCTTCCTGGGGCCAACTGTCCTGGTGATTGCCCTGGCTTTGTTTGGAATGATCGGGGGACCTCTGCTTGGTCTCTTCTCCTTGGCAATCTTTGTGCCCTTTTGCAACTGGAAGGTACAGTATATTGCAAATGTGAAAAAAGCGAAATGCAAAGACAAAAATGTACAATATATGCCCTTCATCAATAATCGGAACCCTGTCTGGTGGGTGTCCAAATCGTATGTCTGAACAATGTTAAACCAAGCAGTGATTTAAAGTCTGAAGAACAGATATGGCTGGTTGATTTAGATGCGGTATTAAAATAGCTGAAAGCCACTATTCTCAACAAAAAAAGGAGTTTTCTATAAATGCCAGTAGCAAAGCATCGTGGCCAAATCTAAAGTAGTGGTGCATGCATTAATTATCGCATTATAAAACTGTCCTTTCGGTGAACAGGTCTCTCTTTGGATCGAGCTTCTCCGCTGGGCGCAAACTGCAAAATACACTAAAAATACTTCTTAAAGCATGAAAAAGGTGGTCACATTAAGGAAGTTCTTACTCAATTGGTCTCATAATCAAGACCACTGTAAATGCCTGTGAGTCATCTAATAGATACTGCAGTTCATTCAAAGTCAGTCAGGGTTGCTTTTGATCTTTTTCAGGGTGCCTTGTCAGCTCTGATTTCTAGTTTAGCGATAACCAGTTGGATTGCAATCGGAGGAATCATCTATCCTAATATTCCTACACCTCTCCCAGTCAGACTGGATGGTTGTGAAGTTCTGAACATCACTGGTATTGCCTCCAATTTGACATTCGATCATACTAATTATACTTATTCGACAATCGCAACAAGTTTAAATGCAACAACTGAAACAACAGAATATGGGTAAGTCTAGAATTAGGTGACAAGAAGTGTATAGACATTAAAAAAAAAATTGCATTTTCTATAAGGAAGATTGCTCAATACATTATACTTTTGATAATGAAGAAAGGCAATCAATTTATGTATTTTTTATAACACTGAAATTTTCCTTACTTGTTCATTTGAATGTCTTTTTCAGTGGAATATGGCTGTACAAGATCTCATACATGTGGTTGGCAACCATCTCATTGGTCATTTCACTGGTCGTAGGAATAACTGTCAGCTTGGTAACAGGTGAGACGAATGTAGCAAAGTTGTTGAACCGTTCAATACGTCACCGTGCTACTTGTATACACAGTGTGATACAAGTACAGCTTCGACGTGCTCCGACAATTAGACAGGTTTTGCTACACGTTCACGTGTGAGGTATACGTGTACAAGTGGTATCTAATTACATTGTAGTCATGGCAACCCCCACTTACAAGTCACACGGAAACGTTTAGCAAAACCTCTCTATTACTGAGTCTGTTGTTTTGACTGCAGCTGTAATGGCACGTACAATGTATGACTGGATGCTCTTCGTTAGATTCTCATATATAAGGGATATGATCTCATCAATAATATTCCAGTGCATTTCTGTTTATATATGTACATTTGTAATTCTTCAACTGTAAGAATATGTCAAAGTTATATGTAGGGAGGTTTTCACAGTTTTTTGTCAACTATGTCATCAAAATTACTTCCTCGGCTAAAAAACCCTGCCATTTACTGATTCGCATATTGAGAAAGACCGACTGCAAGGAATGTAATCGTTGGCAGCTGAGCATCACCGCCGGGCTCGCAAGCAGCGACTGTGTTACTCATTTAGACTGAAATCCTCCTGCAATTGCAATTGAAGCCCAATTTTAAAGTTTAATTCTTCTTATGTTAAGTCTTGTCTTTGTATTTTTTAGGAAAACAAGAGAAAGTTGACCCATCTCTCGTGATTTGCTGGAGGGATGTTGGTCAGGATATTTGTGACAGTATCACCAGCACCTGGGAATCAATTGTTGGCTTCATCTGCTGCAAGAAGTTGCCTGACAAGTCTGATTCTGTTGACTATGAGGTAGGAGCAGAGAAGTTAATTTTTCTTGCATTTATATGTTGTCTTTTTATTCATATATATATATAGTGGACACAAGCAACTAGTGTAGATCTATTTTTTGGAAAAAAAGTGGTACTATGTAGTGTTATTGATGCTTTTACATATATATGGATTATGGAAACAGCACTTGATCATAGAATGACCATCATAAATTAGTGCATCCCTTCCCATCCCTTCCCCAATGAGGATGGACCTTCAAAATTTATGTTCTAAGATGACAGCAGACCACATAATCATTTTGCCTTCAATGGTTATCAGAACTTTTAAGTCTCCATTGAATAATCATGTTGATAATAAGCCATGATGAAATGGTTAAATTTTCTACTTCAGAGCAGAATTAATCCATGAATAAACTAGGTGGAGTGCACTCATTTCTGCTGCTCCTGTGTATTAAAACATTTTGTGATATTAAAAGCTAATTTTGATTCAATTCAGACAAAATTTTGTTTGTCGACCTTGTTTAAAATCAGAATGCACCTGCAAAATTGATCTGTGACAGTGATTCTACTTTTACTTTCATTGTTGTATCTCATGGACATCACGAATCAGAGATAATAGTAATTAATTAGTATCGGAAGTAGAAGAATACTTGGTACACTATCTTGATACACTTTTCACTTGGCCAAACATGTGATTGGCTCACGCGACAAGAAACGTGGTGTCGACAGAAGGTCAAATGAGTTGAACATTAATTAGTTTCCACTTATCAGCTTAGCCTTGATTTATGATCTTCTATTGAATTAGAAATTTTCTTTATTAATTGATTGTTGCATCAGTTTTTCAATGCTGTCCATTCTTTCAAAACATGTTCTTCAGATTATAGAATGATATTAATATAAGCTGCTTGTCAGTGAACCCTCAGCAGTAATATCTAGTGGTAATACATTAAATAAATCTCTTCAAGAGACAAATGTCAAAATTTGTACATTTTATTCGCCTAGGGAAAGAGAATGTGTGATTTTTCCAACGAGGACTGCAGCTCGAGTTGTGGAAAACACATATTCCTGCTCCAATGGTGAATAACTGGTTTATACCATGAGTCAGCGCTCAAACGGATAAACATTGCCAAATAAGTAGACAACAAGGAATTTGGGGAGTTGATGCTTTGAAATACAGGCTTATGATTGGCTGACTGGGGCATTGAATGGTATAACCAGGAAGAGAAATTCGAAGAGTCCAATTCATTGTTGTTGCCACTACCAGAATCATAAGCTGTTGTTGTTTGCAATTTATGTATTTGAGTGCATATAGACATGTTGTTTTTCATTCTTACTGTCTTCTGTATTTGTTCGGTGTTTTTATTTTACCAACATATCTTCATTTTGTGAAATAGAGATGTTTCGCTTACAATTTACAGATGAACCCACGTATTGAAAAGGAAATAATTCTGGATAAAAATAAGAAAACCTTGCTGACGTAATTCTACACTTGCATGCATTCTTTGCAGATAATTTTAGTGCATGTGTAATTATGTATTCTGAAAATGTACCATTTGCTTTTTCAATGGTAGATGTTAATTAAATATGATTTCTGTTCTAAGGTCCTTTGATCAATTATCTCATTCTCAAGGCTATCATCCTTCGTTTTGTCTGTGGACCATCCCTCATTGTGGGATAAATTACCGATGCTTTTGAATACTTCGGATACTTGACTTGATACCGATAGCCAATTTAGTTGGAAAGATATGTGCAGTCCTCAATTTCTTTTGGTAGCTATACGACGGCCAACCTCAAATTTCTTTCTCCTTCTTGATCGCCACATTTTCTGATAGTTAAATTTCTTTATTTACATCTTATGTTTGGCTTTTAGTTGTTTGTGTTCAATAAATCAAACATTTATCTCACTGTACTATTCTGGTTGCATGTCTGTGCAGATCTGATCCTTAGGCATAATCTTCTCTGTAATGAAGCAGACATCTAGATCAGTGAGTTTACAATCTCAGTTAAAAACATTTTGTTGTTTATTTTGATATTTTGCACCAGAAATAATAGCGGACCAGTCATATAGTAAGATATTATGTTTAAGTAAAATACTGGTACATCAACCTTTATGGTAAAACTATATAGGCCTATTGTTTTTTACTCTAGAAAATATCAAAAGAAGAGAAGGTCATTACTGGCTTCGTACTGTTCTAAGTTCAGCCTCCCCCCCCCAACCTCCTGAAAAAAAAATTGTAATGGACAAAAGTAACATACAGTATATCTCAATTCTTGTGACATCCGATACCTGATTTAGTGTACTTCCGCTTTATTGTTCTGTTGCATATACCTTTTTGCCATTTTACACAAAATAAAATATCCTGTTTTTATTGCTATTTTTTCAGGTAAAACTGGATTACATGGATGAGAAATCTGCTTTTATAAAACAGGATTATGCTGAAAAGGTAAACAATATCTTGCCCAAGGAAAAGGATTCTCAGGATCACAGGCCACACAGAAGAAGCATCTATTGGCAGGGGCCTGAAATAGTCTGGGATGAGACTTACATTTCATCTATATGAGACATTTGTGTTCCTCTAACTTGAATTCATCCTTTCTTTCTCTTAATCATGTGCTCTTCATGGGAGATATTATACCATGCTGACCAAGAGACAAACTTTGAAGTGACTTGAAATTTTTTTTTTTACAGTAGAGCACATGACCTTACTGCCCTGCAGTAAAAAAAGACAGCGACTCAACATTATGTAATATTCTTTTTGAGTACATCAGTATACATTCTGTGAATATATTTTACGCCACTGCTGTAAACCAGGCGGCTCTGTGGGTGATAAGTGCAGTGTTTTGACATTATGTGATCACAATCATGCAATAATATGTTCAGTTATGTTGCAGCTGTACAGCATGCTGCCTAGCAGATGAGAAGTGCATTGTTTTTTGACATTATGTGATCACTTTTTATCAAACTGCTGTACACCATCCTGACCTTCATATGAAAAGTGCGGTGTTTTAACAGTATGCATGTGACCACGATCATGTCATAATATGTTATGGCACTGCTGTACAGAATGCTGCCCTACAGATGAGGAGTGCAGTTTTGTCATTATGTGATCACTCTTTATCGAACTGCTGTGCACCAACCTGACCATCATATGATATGAAAAGTGCAGTGTTTTGACACAATGTGATCATATATGTTATAATATGTTATGGTACAGCTGCAAAGCATGCTGCACCACAGATGAAGAGTGCGGCGTTTTACCTTTAGGCCTATGTCAATTTGTTTTATTTAGTACAGCAGTAAACCTCTTTATCAATGGGGTGTACAGTGCAAACTTAGAATACATTGTATTTCCAACATATGCTAGCTGATATAGTAGATGTTCCTTTCAAAAAGGGATAAGGTGGGATAACTCAACATTTTTATGACGGAGCGAGCGATCATGCAAATTCCTAATTATGTGGCGCCAAAAATGCACTCAATAGTAAGTGAATTTCCTCCTATGATAGCATGGGCTGCTCTCCTGATCGCGCACATTGAATGCAGTGCCATTGAAGTGGTATGTACTGCATACTGAAAACTATTTGTTGTCACTTTAATAGTTGTTTTCATATATCCATACAGTATGTTTTTATGATCAATTCATCACTTTCCGCAAATTTTGTTCATCTGGCTTTGGTCTATTTGATCACAAAGTCTAATGGTGTATTTATTGTCAAATATGTATGTATAAATTAATCTAATATAGCACTTGAACAACTTTTGAAGACAAAATTGCCAGTATTATAGCATTGGTATGCACATTTTGAATATTACGCGTAATTATACTATGCATGTACATTTGAAAGGGTATATATTGATTGTTTCCTTTTTAAGGAATTATTTGAATAATGTATAGCTATTTCCACCACTTTTTCTGTTGAGCAATGTAAAACATCTTGTTTTTGAGTTGAGATTATGTTTTTCTCATATCTATTTTATGGCAATGCCTTTTGTGTGCAGTAGATTAAGTCTACTTTGTCAGTGTGAGGCAGCATTGACAGATGTAAAATAAACTAGATGTCAAACATGATAGGGCATAAGAGAAGTGTTCGCAACACTCCTGGCCTAATGAACACATATTTACGAAGGTATACAAACTGCTGGCAGTGTGTGACATACTGCAGCAGCTGCTTTACATGCCTTTCGAACCACTGGACCAAACAAAAATACCAGGGGTGCCGGAAGGAATCACGGGCGGCAGGGGCAGTCAGACAAAAAAGGGCAAATGATATACATGCCAATTTCGCATGACAAAATTTAAATAGAGTCAATAATAGTTTTGAATATACTTTGTGCCTTAAATTATTAAAATGGGCCTAATAATTTTTTTTAAAGATCTAAAGGGCACCTTTACCCCCGGGGCCCTGCCTCCCTTGGACAAGGGCAGGGGGCAATCACCCCCCCCCCCTGCCCCCCTCCAGTTGTGGCACCCCTGAAAAATAGTATTGTTTACATTGGGCTAATAATGGTACAATATGTAATTACAGAAAACTACAGTTAGAAGTTAAATATGACTCTAATTTTGCGTAAAGCAACTTTTAGATTAAAAGATATACATACAGCTTTTAAGGATAGATCTTTGGAATTGCAGCCTATAACTTTTTTAACCCCCATTATTTTAACCAAGTGGATCAGGTAATCACCTCAGCTGAGCCAAGCTATTGGGAATGTCTCAAAAGAAAGTTAGAACCAATGTATTGCATAACTATAAATGATACCGTAGTTTCCTGAAGAGATGGCCCAGAATTATGTTAAGGGCTCTTTCTGCCAATGTTTTTTTTAATTCCAGAACTGTGTTGGCTCTATCTTTTAAATTTCCGGCCATTTTTTTTCAAGTTCTTTCAATGATTAAAAAAAATTATAAGTAAAACAAATCTGAATGAAAACATTCCTACCAGTATCAATTATCAAAATCATTAAGTGACAAGTGATCAAAAATAAAACATGTTATGATTGTATGTAATTTTGCTTCACATAAAAGTGTAAAAAAATTGTCATCAAAAGGCAACTTTATTTGAAAAAGTGTCATGTTTTAAGTGATTTTCATGGAATTTATGAAACTGTAAACACCAATTCAAGATCAAGCTTCACTTGCAATTAACTTTTGGATTCAATAGTAATGTCATCACTTGGCCTACATACCCCATTCATAATTCATACAGTCCATTCATGCAACCAGTACATGTGAATATAATCATGTAAGACGTAATTTCATTGATATACCAATGCTTTCTCAAGTGCCTTTGTCCTTAATCAAACAGAAGTGGTAAGCATTCATATGGTCATGCTTGAATGCACATGAGGTGACAGAAAGAGGGGGGGGGGGCAGAGCAAATTGAGTGGGTAGCAAAAACTGGTAGAACAAACTTGAAAGAATGGATATGATGGAAAAATTTGCAGTTTTTGCATCCTAATGACAAAACTGGGGGATGGATAAGAAATCTAAAGATGTTACACATTAGAAAATGATGGTAAGTTAATGGTATGCAAAGAAGAACATTGGAGGTGGCCTCAAGAGATAGCACCAGGGTCTATAAAATTTGGCAAGGTGTGTAAGAAATCTCCGACGAAATGTAGATACAGCAGCAAGCAGGAGCTGTGCTGCAGTATAATAAAGTTGCAGTAATGTCATCCTGGGATCACACTCACTGATTACTTCAACACATGGCACTGAAAATATGTTTGTTCCGCACCTCACATGAAAAGAAAGGTCCTCAGTATGTTACCTGTAGGTATATATGGTAATGTTAAATTGTGATAAAAGAAGTTTGTAGCCTTCACACACAAAAAGTGTTTGTCTTTGCTTCGTGTGTGAAACAAGAAATTCTTTAAAAAAAAAGAATTGTAGGGACCTAGTATTAAATATGAGGTTCTTCGAACACATATCTGTAATATTCTATTGATTCCTTATGTATGTGCTGTTACATGTACCTCCAATGTACCGTTCCTATAACTGTGATTTAACAAACCTACCTACAATGTTGCCTCATGATTAGGCATGCCTAAATACAAGTGTTGGAATCACAGATAACAAACCAGGCAATGAGCCTTTTACATTATCTATCATGAACATGAAATTTCTATTTCTATAACAATTAATTCTGATTTGCATATTTGGATTGTTACCCTTTCCATGTGCTTATGAACATTAGAGCAGTTGTGAGAAGTTGAATATTTGAGTATTTTGACACTTACTCATAAATACTCCATTAGAATGTGTCCACAACTCAATAAGAACGCTGTCCACAACTCAATAAGAACGCTGTCCACAACTCAATAAGAACGGGTACCCTCAAGTAGAACACTACTGCAGTACACATAAATTGATGACACATAGCACTTGGCTGATCATTTTTGTCCCAATAGTAAGGGACCTTCCATGTCAATTACTTCTTAATTTGGAGTATGCAACACAGATTTGAGATGGTCCCTACAAAAAGTGTATCCCAGGGGTAAAATCCAAAGCTCCACCCCAGTTCCCCAGTATCATCTTTTTAGCCCCTGACAGGTATGATGCTTGCTCATGATCTCATGAATGACTGTAGAAAGCCACAACAACAGAGCCATTAATCATAGTGAATCTTAGATTAAACAAAATCATACAATAGGAACATGATATCACTGTCACACACTTATAGGAATACTTCCAAGTATGAATAATTGCTATTTAGTACTTCATAAGTTTATTTTTGAAATTTCGCTCTTTGTCATCCCATTTATCTGGTCGAGATATGAAATTGATACGACAGTCGTAATACCTATATACGGGATCGGCTGATAATATAAAATGTGTTATTCTCCAAATCCACTTCAAATTGTTTGATTGTGGAGCGCTTCAAGTGGCTGGTGGCTGATTTAAAGGAAGACGACCGGACCCTTCTGCAGATTGTTGGCTTTGCCTGCAGTGATGATTGCTGAGATATAGCTTCTGAAAGTCTTTTACACGCAGTTGGATATCTTTGCATCTCTTTGCATCGCAAGCCAAATCTAAATCGCATTTCTTGCTCATCGAGATAGATCATACAAACAACTTGTGTCAAAAGCAATGGACTACACTTCCATAAATCATAGCACAAAAACAAAAAAATAATTCAGATAACATCTAAGAGGGATTCTATGAAAGGAAGTTATTTTTGGATCTTTGTTATTGAACATTGGTATATAAATACACCTCTTTGTCACACCGAATCACTGTCTCAGCAAACATCTACTTTTGCAACAGTGGCAAGAGGCATCTAGGCATCTAGTCATTGGCTGAATCATATTTATTCTGTGACAGTTACAACTTATGACAATACTTTCTTGTCATTTTAAGAAATCACTGGAATACTCAACAATCGCACATATACATTTTAGTTTCTTTTGCACATAAATGGATGCATGATAACATTTTTGAACAATTCTTGAAAACACTTTTCATTGCACACCTGAAGCTTACTGCAACATCATTGTAATTTGCTTTTCAAAACCTATTTTATCATTGCAAATATACAAGACATCTATCCATTTCCTAACACCTCTAACATTTTAGTCATTTTGTCATCTTATCCAACAACAAAATGGTCGAATCCATTCCATCCTCCTTCCACTGGGCGGACTACGTGGTCTTTGCCCTGAATCTCTTAGTATCCGCGTTTATCGGAGTCTTCCATGCTTTCGCTGGCAAGAAGAAGAAAGACACTAAGGATTTTTTAGTTGGCGGAAGAAACATGACTCCTATTCCTGTAGCTTTGAGCCTCTTAGCATCTTTCACTTCTGCTCCTTTCATCATGGGCGTCCCTTCAGAGATGTACAGCTTTGGCATGATGTATCAGGTCATCATGATTGGCCAAATGCTGTCCTGCATAATCACCGCTTACTTTTTTGTACCCATCTTCCATCGGCTGGAGTTGACCAGTGCGTATGAGGTAAGTGACATTACACTTTCTCAATCATGGGTGTATTATATATACTAAATAGCAATGCTTTACTTTTATTTTTTTCCATAAAAGGATATTAGCTTCCAAATATCACCGAACTAAATATCTAAGAGCTTTCACTATTACATACAATAAAAAGAAATTTAGAATTCATGTTACAAGTCACTTTAACAGAAAATCCCTTTTTAGACGCTGAAGTGTTGTATTTCTGATGAAGCTTCGCTCTAAAATAGGTTTGAGAATGCAGATTTCATTTGTCTTCTCTTTCAGTACTTAGAAGCAAGGTTTAGTAAATCAGTCCGTGTACTGGGATCAGGGGTGTTTTCATTAAAAATGGTAAGTTCTTTCCAAGTTTAAACAAAATTTTCACAAAATTTCATCTCTTTCCAAGTTACATGAAAAATAAATTGTTGTATTCTTTCTTGCAGATCTTATACATGGCTGTGGTCATCTATGCCCCTTCCATGGCATTCGAAAGAGGTGAGCATAAACATCTTTATGCCCTGGGTTTAAAAACACATTTCGTTTGAGATCAATCTATCTGTTGTATCCTTTCATCTTGTTTAAGCTCAACGACAAATAATATTTGTATGAATTTGTGCCTTTCCAGTCACAGGAATGCCAACCTGGATCTCCATTCTTGCCACTGGACTGGTCTGCACTTTCTACACAGCTGTGGTTAGTACTTTTCTCATATCTGATTATCAGTTATAGCTAGTAAATTAACTTTTATGAATCTATAATATCAGTGGTCCCTTTTGCAGAGAAGATGTGCTATAATATCAGTGGTCCCTTTTGCAGAGAAGATGTGTTTGTGCATAAGCGTATGATGGCGTGGGGGGGGGAGGAGGCTTGGGGATGGTCGCCCCACACAAAAAGTTTGGGTACAGTTAGATTCGGGCAAAAAGATTAACTAATTTGAGCAGATAATTAAATAAAAACCATTGAAAATTAATAATTTCCAGGCAATTTCATTTTAAATGTTATTAAATTTATATCTGGAAATTTGGGCATATATCGCACGACCCCCCCCCAAAAAAAATTACATTCGCTGAATGCCTATGTGTTTGTTAACATAAAGAACACATGCAATTACTCATCCTCCCCACGCAAGCCCTGCTAAAATGGACAGGGCTTTCTGCTATTTTCAACCTCTTCTGTGATTGGCTGCTTATTTAGGTCATAAGCATTTTGCAGGCAGATTTAGTCTGATTATGGACACTTAGAGGATTACTGACAACTAAGAAAAACAGTGTAAAACAAGAAAACTTTCAAACAGTTTCATTTCAGAACTGTGAAAATACATAATTGAATGGAATTTTCGGAACTGCGATAGCGCCTTTCAACAATACACAATTTCTTCATTTGTAACTGTGTGAAACAGAAGCAACAATTTCAAACTGAGATGTAGAAGTCCCTAATTGGCTGAGCCAAAACTGGGTCATTTAATTAAGTATTCATGAATTAGCAAAGGTTATGGGCCATTTTGTCGTGGTATGACTTTGGATGATGGCAATTACTATTCATCTATTGTTTACTGTTGCAGGGAGGCATGAAGGCGGTCATCTGGGCAGATGTGGTGCAGATGATCATTATCATTGTCAGTTGCGTTGTCCTTGTCGTCATGGGATCCCTCAGGGCAGGAGGACTCACCGATGTCTTCACTTCTGTCTATGATAATGGAAGGATCAATATCAACAAGTGAGATAATATTTTTCTTTAAAAACAGATGGATATGATATTGCCTTGGAAAAGTGGTGCATTAAGAGGGGGAGATGGGAGAAGCCACAAGCATAGCATATTCGCTCCATGTTATGCTCCCCTCGGGCCATTTCTAGACACATCCCTGGCTTGGCAATTAAATGTGATAAATCTTTTAGGACCCAAAGATGTCATTTCTTTTTGTCGAAATTTTTATCAAAAAGGTTTTGCATACTTCCAAGGGCCAAGGCCCTGATAAAAAGTTAAGATTTATAATTTAAGACAAATTATTAGAATATTGGGACAGTAAATAATAGTCCAGGCAATCCATGGTTTGACCCACCACAAATTGCAATAGTTTTGATCTATACATTTTCTGAAAGCTTGGAAACCTGGCTTTCACATACTAAAAGTCTGCTCAGATAGTCCCGTGCGAAGTCTGTTTTCTGAGGGATCAATGGAGGGACTGTCGGAACATAATTTTCGACGTCAAAATCCCAATCCAGTCAAAGGAAATGTAAATGAGGGGTTCAAAACTATGGCATTATTTAATATTTCAATTAATTTTGGTTGGTAAGTGTGTTAGCATGCCAGAAAACAATTTTTAACAATATCTGCCTTCTGATAGGGGTTGTAAAATAGCAAAATCCAAAATGGCCGCCATTACGCACTTTCAGAACCAAAAAATGCTTATATCTTGAAAACTAATTGAGATAGAGAAGAAATCATAGTGTCTATACCTATGTTTTTGGTACCAAGGAATTTGCTGTTGATATTGGATTTTGCTACTTTATGACCCCTATCAGAAGGCAGATATTGTTAAAAATTGTTTTCTGGAATGCCAACACACGTACCAACCAAAAGTCATTGAAATATTAAATAATGCCATATTTTTTTAACCCCTGATTTACATTTCATTTGACTGGATTGGGATTTTGACGTCGAAAATTATGTTCCCACAGTCCCTCCATTGATCCCTCAAAAAACAGACTTCGCACGGGACTATCTTAGCAGACTTTTAGTATGTGAAAGCCAGGTTTCCAAGCTTTCAGAAAATGTATAGATCAAAACTATTGCAATTTGTGGTGGGTTCACCCCCATATTATCACCAGTTGCCTGGGCTATAAGATATGAGGTGCTTCAAGTGCTCTTATAGGGGTGGTGAGAGGAACTACTTTTTATCGCCTTATCTCAAAATGCTCTCCAATCACTAAATATAATTGTAAATTAGCAAAAATAATATGAGACGCTTCATTCTTTTTACCAGGAAAAAGCTTGGCACTTGCAAGTGTCTCAAGTTCTAAGACCTCTTGACATCTTGGTCACAAGTTGACGAATTTGGTTTTTAGATTTTTGATAGTTCGAACTTCGAATTTTACTATGAAAAAAAATCTGAATGAATTCTGAATTGGATCAAACAGAGCTTAGATTTTGGGAAAATCCTGCTGATACGGAATTTCGTTTTGTTCAAAGACATCATATGTTACTTTTGGTTGATAAAGATTGCAGAAAATGTATTGTTGAAGAGTTGATAATTCTAAATTTCCATTTCATTCTTCCAATACATTCTAATAATAGCACTTTTAAGTGGCTATCAATCAGATAAAACTACAAAAAAGAATAAATAACTGGTACCTTTAGTTTATAATTAGAAGCACTTGATCTGATTGAAGTACTTGGTCCACTATTATAGTCCTTCTTGAAATGTCAGGCCTCCTTAAATATTTTTTGTCATTTCTGAGATTACTTTGGCTTCTGTTTGACATACCTACAATACAAAAAGTTGGCTTCATGATTTATGGCACCTGGATTTTAATTGACTATTATCAGTGAATGTCTTATCCAAGACTACCATGATTATGATAAAAATGCATTCCATATCTGTGATTAAGACTTAAAGAGTGTATCCAAATAAAGGAACAAGTCCTACTTTAAAATGTCATATATTTAATTTTTAAACAAATAAAATTGCACTTCATGGATGAAGTATTTGAAAGTTCCAATTAATTTTATTTCCATATTGTGTAAAGAAAACCCTATTGGCACACCGCATGATGCGCAATGCCTCTGTTAAGCGGGCACTATAGAAACTGCGGTCATTTTATCCGTTATATCTTTCAACTATTGCTTATTCATCTCTATAAGGAAAATGTTTTTCAGTTGACCTACCAAAGCCAGCATTGGGAATAGCACTTGGTAAGAGGTAGAAAGCCACACTCAATGACCAATTTGGTTCTTGATAAACTAGATCACTGTGTTTGCCCTATGCATGCTATCATATACAGGAGAACTTGCAAATGTAAATAAAAAAAATACTTAATTAGGTCACTTGGCGAAATGCGGTGACCATCCAATGATTTCACACAAGAAGGTTTATTACGCTTTGTAATTACAGACAATGCATAATTATTATGCATTAGACACTCTGCAAGCATGGTCTATAATCTATTTCACAACATGAATCTAATCCATGGTCACTGTAACCTGACATCCCCTGCTCTGTGTGCATGCTACCCAATTGCTTGACCTACTGCTGAGTGGCTTAAGCCACGATCATATACGAAAGACTCTGCCAGAATTCAGATTCAACAAACGACATTATGAGAAAGTAAGCGACGTTATCAGATTAGAAAGCTTTCTCAGCTGATAATTGAAACAGATACATAAAGGTTGTGTATAATATTGTGTGTTTGGTTTAAGGTGTCGGCAAAATTAGTGTTAAAAGTACGCACTGATTTACTCAAAGCTGTCTGTATAACATTGTTTGTTTGATTTGAAGTTGTCAGTAATACAAGTGTAAAAAACAAACACTGATTATACAAAGGTTATAAGTAGATTACTCATGCATGGAATTGGGTCGTTGAAACCATCAGTCTCCTCCAGCAAAAGCTGTTCGAGAAAGAGAGACTTCGTCAGTCTGCTGTCTACAAGTGGACTGCTCTTGCATTGCCACAGATCAGAACATATGCTGTCTTGTGTTGCCACCTAGTGACTAGTGAGCTATTCAGTGAGCTGTTCAGCGAGCTCCTGCGAGCAGTCCACCAACTTTCGACCAGTGGAACACACACAATTTTGTCTGGAAGACACCGGGGCTGTTTCTGAGTGTGCTGATGGCCTTGTCTACTTCCTTAGAGAATGTGATTGCCGAGTCTGACTCTGGTATACATCAATGTTGGATAGAAATTTTGTGAATGTGCAATGAAATTGGAACTATTTCTTGGGACAGCAATGCTGTAGCATAGGAAATCAACTTTTGTGCCAGGTGGCAGCAGCATGCAGTTCTCAGTTTCACCAGACTGGTCAGTCTGCATTAGTAGAACATAATAAAACTGATTGCAACCGACGTCATGCTTGATATGTCAGCTGGGGATATGTCTAGAATAATTCGCCTGGCTCTCACAACTCCATCTGCACACAAAGTTGGTAGTTCGGAACTATTACTGACCAGAAACCAAATGGTAATGTTCTGTTAAATCACCTAAATTGAACAGTGAAGACAGGACAGGTGTTTGAAGAAATATAGATTTAAACTTTTTGGTCATAGGTGATAAATTAAAAACTGGGATATCAATCATGAATCAGTACGGTTGAATGTGCATTGACAAAAACAATTTTGCACACGGTGATTAACGAAGGTCGAATGAACAAAATCCTTCAATGAGTATGGTAAGAGCAATACATTTATCATACTTATTAGAATGATCAAAACACTTCAAAGATCAGTTTGGAGTACAATGCCAGGAAAAAAAAACAATGCAAATCAGTGCCAAGTTTCGATAGCATCAATCGATGACTGCTCCCTTTCGATTTCAATTTGTATATTCTTAGAAGTTTCATGAATGTGATAAGATAATAATAATTAATTGGATTCCGTTGTAAAAAGCACTCAATGCTCTGTCTTCATGCGTTGTAATCATGTTCCTCTGGCGCAACACGTGATTCGTTCACGCGACAAGAAACGTGGTATCAAAAAAAGAAGAAAAATCTGGTTAATTAATTGTTACGCTTGTATCAGTATGTTCTTTTTGTAGTGACTCATTGGAATGTATATTGACGGATGGTCAAATCATTATTCATTGGGCTCTTTGGTAAAACATTTCAGACAATATTAGCTATGTAGGCCTAAGTAAATTATCTAACAAATAAGGGAAGCATGGCAGCAGACCCTTGGCAGCAGCATAAAGGGTGCAACCTTCAGCCATTTAGGATGCAGGGGGTTCTTGAAGTTTTTCTCAGCAGAATTTATTTATTTCATGAATTATGCCAGACAAACTGGTACCATCCAAATATTTCATTCAAAATAAAATTGTTCTGTAAGAAATCCACCCACCACTTATTATTTTTTCCAAGATTATATCTTCAAATCTACAGACATTTAATTCTGACCAAAAATTAATCTGTCGCCTTAGGATCAATGTGTGGTGCATGTCTTAAACTTGTAAGTCTGCACCTCAACATCATGATAATATGCTACAGTTACATTAGAGTTAATCGCGCAGGACGTTGTAGGTCCATGTTATAAACTTTTCAATCAGGCGACAAGACATGTGGTGTGTAAATGAAGGTGAGATGAATGGGAATGAGATGAATCCTTATCAGTTTGTCTTGTATCTAATTTTTGAAGGATGGTCAAATCAGCTGAGGTCATTAATATAATCACCATCCTGCTAAATGTGCCAATTAACTCAAAGGTTATAATCACAATGCAAACATTTTGTAGTTCAGACTGCGTTATACGAACATTGTTGTTTTGTGATTGACACAAGATTTATTACAGCTCTAGCAATTGCTCTGAAGAAATCGCATTTTTTTGATAGTGTGGACCTATGATGTCATAGCTTGAGACTCCATTGGAACCTATACAACTTTGGTGCTAGCTACGATTTGATATGGAGCTGCATGTTCAGGAATTTTGTGTACTGTTTGCAGTTTTGTTGGCTGTCTCTTTCAGTGTAAAACAAACAACTACTTTAATCCTGTACTGCATCATTGGTTACCACAGTTCCTCGAGTGAATATGCAAACATAAGGACAATTGACAGCTTTTGAGTAGAGTTCCCCCTCCCCAGGTGTAATCCAACTTTGTACCTAAGTTGTTGTTGTGTTATGGCTACTCTAGCAATGATGTTACTGCAAGGCTATGATGAAACTGTCCACAACAAACGCTAGTGGCCAATTAGACCTATGGCATCACTGATTGCAACAATTTTGCATATCCTCTGGTGCTGAGCAATGGAGCATCTACCTATGACATCATAGGTCCACTCTTGCACTGAAAAAAAGAAAAAATTCAGATCAACTGCTAGAGCTGTAATGATAGGCCTAATATAAAAATCAAAACCTAATCAAATATTTTATTCTCTTTAATCAGAGATTCATAACACTTTGTTGTTAACACACATTTTGATTACCTGACAGAAAAAAAAAACAATCAAGTCCCATATAAAACAGATTTACAGTATAATTGTGATATTTATCACTTGATTATTAATTATATGTCTGAATGATAGTCCTTGTATTAGATTTTGTTTTCCTAAATGTGCTATACATGATAAAAACTTTTTTTCTGATACAAAAACACACAATAAGCGTTGTATGTCTCCTGGGTACTTGTAAATGGTTTATGGCTATAGTTATCTGCTCATGTGCAAAATCAGCAATTCATTTTGAATAACTTTGTGACAAATTAATGGCCTCTTGACATTATTATATAATAAATAACAAACAGTGAAAGCGTTACTGGTCATCCCTTTGTTATCAAATGAATTTTTTTTTCCAATGAAGTCAATGTAGATAAAACTCATGCTGCACCATCGTGGCAGCACTTGGCTGTGATCCTGTAAAAGGTATGATGGGTAAACATGGCTGTCTGAGATCAAATAAGGGAGTTTTGCAAGTTGAAAATAGGCATTTCTATCCAAATAAGCTATTGAAATCATTGCCTGGCTCACGACAATTATTCCTAATTGGACCAACTAATCTGTGCAACAATTAAAAAAGTTGCACCCACCTTTTAATTGCATTTATTGCTATTTTTGGGGTCCGTCAGGTAAACATCAAAGGTTTGTGGATTGAAATCGACGATGGACAGCCTTTAATTGCCGTAAATTGCAATTATGAAGGCAGTGAAAGCCATAATTAATATCCTGATTGATAATCCATGACATCAATTGCAATCGGGCCACATCAAATGGTCCTGACTTGGGTTCAATTATCCAGAAATTCGATTTTTCAACTTGCAATCTCAGATCTGTATGCTCTGAGCAGCCATGATTTTCTTCATGCAAGAGTGAGCAATACACTACAGTGCTGCCACGATGTCGCACCGTGAAAACTGTCAAAGATCTTTATAAGAATTTATTTAGCTCAGGCTAGTTTGTGCATCAACATCAAGCCGAAGTTCTTCCTCAAACTGTTATAAATCATTTTTCAACAAATATGTTATAGAATATACCAAACAAATAATCTCACAGAGTAAATGCTAATTTGGTCAAAACTGAACAAGACAAGAAAATGATTCAGCAACTGGAACAATAATCTGGAATGAAACGACTGACTATTCTTATACTTTTTTATGTCATTTTTCCCAATAGAATAAATTCTCTGGAAAAAAATTACATTCATTCTCAGTGTCTACAATTGTGAAATCATCTGTAAAATGTAATATTATGATAGTTTCATATAAAAAAATTGAAGTACAAAACAATAATAAAATGGAATTACTTGTATTTTCAGTTTTAACCCAGATCCTACAGAAAGACACACATTCTGGACGCAGACGATCGGAGGTACTTTTGTGACCCTCTCAATTCTTGCCTCCAACCAGGTGACAATCCAACGCTACATGAGCATCGAGAAGCTGAAGGATGCAAGAAAGTGAGTAATACTTCTTTTCACCACCGTGGTCAATAATCACTGATTTTCGTCTGCACTTCTTCCAATTCACATGTAGAATACCATCAAGAGATATGAAAAGGCCAATGTCCCAGCAGTCACTTGATGGAAGAGCACTATCACCTGGAGGTCTGGCATTAAGCTCAGATGCAAAAATATCAAATAATAATGCTGCATGTCCATTACTAAGAGAGGAAAGCCCTATTGTTCAAGATGGTTGAGGAAATCTTGAATTACCTCGGGAAGATAGTGTCTTGAATTACTTTAAGATGTTTTGGAATCTGGAATTACTTTGAGGATGATTGCAGAATTTTGAATTACTTATAGGAAAATTGTAGAATCTCTGCTTTTAGGATGGAAGCAAATCTTGAATTACTTTTAGGATGGTAGCACAATCTTGAATTACTTTTAGGATGGTAGCAAAATCTTGAATTACTTTTAGGACAGTAGCGAAATCTTGAATTACTTTTAGGATGGTAGTGGAATGAATTACTTTTAGGATGGTAGTGGAATGAATTACTTTTAGGATAGTAGTGGAATGAATTACTTTTAGGATGGTAGCAAAATCTTGAATTACTTTTAGGACAGTAGAGAAATCTTGAATTACTTTTAGGATGGTAGTGGAATCTTGAATTACTTTTAGGATGGTAGCAAAATCTTGAATTACTTTTAGGACAGTAGAGAAATCTTGAATTACTTTTAGGATGGTAGCAAAATCTTGAATTACTTTTAGGATGGTAGTGGAATCTTGAATTGCTTTTAGGATGGTAGTGGAATCTTGATTTGCTTTATGATAGTAGCGAAATCTTGAATTGCTTTTAGGATGGTAGCAAAATCTTGAATTGCTTTTAGGATGGTAGCAAAATCTTGAATTACTTTTAGGATGGTAGCAAAATGTTGAATTGCTTTTGGGATTGTAGTGGAATCTTGAATGACTTTAGAAAAAAAGTGGAATGTTGAATTACTTTAAGGATGGTAGTGATTCTTGAATTGCTTTTAGGATGGTAGTGGAACCTTGAATTACCTTTAGGATGGTGGCAAAATAATATTTTTTATTATACTTGTAGGACAATAATATAATCTGGAATTACTTTTAGGATGCACAGTAGGATCTGGAATTACTTTAAGGATAGTAGCGGAATCTTGAGTTTCTTTAAATATGGATGTGAAATTGTGAATTGCATTCAATGTTGTTAGTCTGAGTAATTGCAATTGGACACACCTCTCTGTTTTGGGGAAGTCAAATTTGATAGACCTCTTTGTTTTTGGGAAGTATGTTTACCCTTGGTACTATGTCAGGCACAATCATCCCAGTATTGAGTTAGGCGAAGGCTAAGATCTTTATTTTTGTATTAATATTTCAGATGCCTGTGGTACTCCTTATTCTTCCTGGTGATCAGCAATGCCCTTATTACCCTCCTTGGGTTTGTTCTTTATGCTGTCTATGGATCATGCGACCCCTTCTCCACCGGCAAGGTCAAGAGCAGAGATCAGGTGAGAGCGAGTTTTTCAAACTACACAGATGTCCAAGTCAGCCTTGTTGGGATTTTTATTCTCAACCATAGGCACTTTTTAAAAGGAAGAATAACTACTTTTACACACAACTGATTTGTATGATGCATGGACAATACAAAATATGTGATTCATCATAGTCAATTACTGGCCTGAGATTGGTTTCCGGAGGTGTTTAGGGTTGGAAAGCATTGTCTTTTGGCCGTAACATGTCGTTGCCGATGCATTTTTTTTGTGTTTTGAAGAAGGAAAAATGAAAGGTTACTTTAAATCATAATCATTGTAGCATTGCCAAACAAGCTGATCATACTTATGATAGTTATGTACTTTTTACTTTGATCAGATGGTGCCAATGTTTGTGATGGACACCCTGGGCCACATGCATGGTCTTCCGGGCTTGTTCGCTGCTGCAGTCTTCAGTGCTACCCTAAGGTAATTAGCAATAATTGGGCTATCTAATAACCCGGGTGGTGAAAACTCAAAATATATTCAGTGGAATTTCAAGAGCGAAATCCCTGCTGGATGTCGTTCGGATGAAATTTTCCGCTAACCGAATAAAAATGTACATTGGATCAAGCAGTGCAAGACATACTTTTCTAAATTTTATTGATATGTTCAGACATCATTGTCTTCTTTCTCAGCACCATTTCCTCCGGGTTGAACGCCTTGGCTGCGGTCATCCTCCTGGACATGATCAAACCGGCTTACCTGGCCATCACCAAGATGCAGATGAAAGAAGATCTCTCAACTAAGCTCTCTAAAGGATTGGGTAAGTTGCCATCAACCAGATTCTAGCAAAATCAAAATACTGAACGGGGTGAATTTTTGGCCTGCGTCTTGGACGCCATCATGGATGCCATCTTGGATTATTGTTACATTGCCCATTTGGAATATTAGATTTTTCTGCTATCTATCTTTTCTTGTGTGCAACGATAGCATTCAAATTTTTTTTATTTGAGTGAAAGCGGATGCACAAACTGATCAATGTTGACTCGTATGAAGCATTCAACTCATAAGTAAAATTGAATGAATATGGTAGTTTGTCCCATCAACTGGGTGCCTTTCTGAAAACATACATCGTTATATGATATATGCCACGATTGTATAGATCTGCCATTGGACAATGGACATGCACTATATAATCTCATAGAGAGTAACAACTAACAAGGGATATATGGTTAATTACTTTGGCAGTTTTGACACCAGCGTTTGATATCTATCAAAATCAGAAATTTTATTTCCACACATATTTTTCAAAGACCCGTGTAAACCATTTTCATTGCACATGAAGGCGTAAAATGAACACAGGTATAAAGTGGTGTATATTAACAAATGTCTCTTTATCTATTTCCAGCTGCTGGTATGGGTTTTGTTGTGGTTGGTCTTGCCTACTTGGCTCCATTTTTGGGACCCACAATCCTCATCATAGCCATTTCAGTGTTTGCTCTGGTGGGTGGACCTCTGCTTGGCCTCTTCTCCTTGGCCATATTCTTCCCTCCTTGCAATTGGAAGGTTTGTATAAGGATTTAATTTTTTAATTTCTGTGTTTGTTATCACGCTAAATGATTTTCTATATGTTCTTTCTGTATGACCTTTTGTTAAGAAGGTGCCAACTCCAGTTCGCAATTGCAATCATATTTTTAAAAATGTGTTGTTTTGCTTACTACAGCATTAGGCCAAGCATACTTGTTAGCATCTCTCTTCTTGAGGCAGTTTTCTTTGGAAGGACAAATATCACAATTTTTCATTGGTAATCAATCAAAAAAATTCACGAGAAGATAAAAATCATTTGTGTCTGGGCTCACTGAAGGAATAATATAACACCAGTCATTGAACATAATTACTTACATCTCTGATTTACTAATTATTCAAATGTGTCTAAAATAAGAATAGGAATACAATATTCATAATTAACTGTCTTAACAATTTAATTTCTCTATTTCCACCAGGGTGCTATCTGTGGCTTACTCGGCAGCATGGCCTTCACCGGTTGGATAGTCGTGGGTGCTATCTTCTATCCGCGAGCGCCAGTACCTCTGACAATCAGACAGGATGGCTGTCCTGTTGAAATGGCTAACATGACCATTGCTAATGCCTCACATATCATCTCAGACTTTACTACTCAAGAAACAATGACGTCATCATTATTCGACCTCGATTTGATGTTGCCCACCACTGCTTCACCAACCCCAGAATACCAGTAAGAGATAGAATTACATTTACATAATAATTATGTGTACATTAGGAAAAACAGAAGTTTGGACCAATTAACTTAGCATGGCTGACCAATGGAAGTTAAATGCTTTAAAAGATAGATTTCAAATACTTCGGCATCTGAAATTTGGTTAAGGGACAAATTGGTTTTTGTAACTCGTGGTATGAAATTAGATGATGAACAAATCCCATTCATTATAAGAAAGACTAAAACCAAACCAAGTTCTCTTTTTTTTTGCGATTTTCAATCAGGGATCAACAACCATGCAAAAGTAGGGAAATACAGAAGATCGCGATACGCATGGCAAGCCTTACTTCGTAAGTTTTTTTGGTCATTCTGTCATCATTTTCCTTTCATCTTTTCCAGGGGTCTGTGGCTTTACAAGATCTCCTACATGTGGTTAGCAACCATTTCTGTTGTTGCTTGCATCTTCATTGGAATGCTGGTCAGCTACCTTACAGGTAAATTACAAAAAAACAATAATTCTTCCTCTTCTTGATCGCAATTGATTCTGTGCAGTCTCAGCGCAGGCAGTCACCTGAACTGACTGTACAGTCTATTTGAAATGTTTATACTGAAAATCAATAGACTAATGCAGGAGTGTGCCTGTGGTCTCAGATAACAATTTGATGCTATTAAGAACATTCTTAAAAAAAGCCCAATTTCAGAAGTTCCCAACCAAAATCCTCTGAAACATGTGTAAAAAAAACAACAAACAGATAGATTCTAAAAGTGATAACCAATAGGAATACGTTGACCAATGTTGTTCAATATCTTTTCAATTGAAAATCTTCCGCACTGCCACGTTAGTCTGAGTCCAATCCAGACCAAGATGGCGGAAGGAAGTATGTGCTGCCACCACCGCACAAACCCGTTTCAATCCCTGAAATTTGTATTTCAATTGAGTGTCTTTCTGATTTTATAGGAAAACAAGAAAAAGTCGATCCGGCCTTGGTGTTTTCCTTCTCAGACCTGAGAGCGGACATTGCTGACGGTTGGAGCAATCTGAAGAACTGGGCATTGTGCCGCGGAGAAGAAGAGGAAGAAAAAGAGAAGCAGATAGATTATGATGTAAGATCTTTTTTTATTCTTATTTGTATTCAATGACACTTTAGCAAACCTCAGGCATAGAACTGGCAATTTTTGGTCCCGGCCCAAGGCATGTTCCAGTGATAGATGTTTTTAGAATTGCCATATTTAGTCGCTTGTGGCTTCAAATGTCGTCCTCTTGATAAACTGCCACAAGGATGGTCCAAAAACACTTTCATCCAAATTTCAAGTGCAGTGAGTCCGTAACACATCAAATGTGTTCTTGGGGGGAGGGGGGGGGGGTAAAGAGCTGGCTGAAGGACACAGTGAAGGTATACTTTTAAAAAGGCTCTCCCGGAATTTGCTCAGGATATCATATGGGATAAAGAACAAGATAACACTTTTGTATAAAGGGGAGAAAAAGATATATAAGGGGGGGGGGGCTGGAGGACTGGAGGGCAATATAAATATATGGATATTTCGGTTTTCTCGAAGAACCTCAAGGTATTATTCCAAATGATATTCAGTGAATTATCCGGAAGAACTCTAGAAAATAACCTTTGAAGTTTGCTTAGCTGCTTCTTCACTGGCTTAGATGTAGGCGTGCTTTTGGTTTCAAATGTTACTTTACTGATCATCAGTGACAAGTATTAGTACACGTATATGTGAAAAAGGATTATTTATATATTTATATACTATATATGAATTTATCAAACTGTATTTTTGTTGTTTGCAGGCAAATCCTTCATACATGAATGATCACCAAGCGCTGTTGATACAAGGAGAACCTTTCAAACACGGAAGTCTCGTGAAACAGATTCCAGGTGGGCGATTGCGCGAAAATGTCGATCCTGCCCGAAGAAGTCTTTATTGGTCGGGACCAGAAATTACATGGAACGAGACATACATCACTTCAATGTAAATGCTAGACATCATTTCAATTCAATTTGAATGGCTGGTAAAAGTTTAACATCTTGTGCATTGGAACTTACTCGGTCGACCAAATCTAAGTCACAAATGGACATTTTTTTGACAATGAAAATGTCGGCCACTGTAGAAAATGGACTGATTGAGGCACTGGCTAAGACTGACAATTCACAACTCTATTATTCTCTCACGAATTTTCGGTTCAACCAATCCAAGATATAGGGTAAAAATGTGGCAATGTTGACAAGAATTGAAAAGTGAGCCAATGTTGGACGGCTGTGTCAATCATCCTTTGCCTAATTGCCGTGTCCTCGTCCCTTCCTAATTAGCCTACCAAGTGCATAAATCACCCATCGATCCTCCAGAAAGTTATGAAATCCCTATTCTTGTATTATCTTGTGCATGTAACTTCTCTTTCTGTACCAAGTCCAAGCAGTTACTCATGCAATGGATATATATGGATATATATCTGCGAACAAATTGAGAGCAGTTTTCGTAAGTATGTGTGCTCTCGATAAAACAGATCTTTCGCCAGGTAGCTTTTTAGGTGGATGTATCCGATAACCCCACCAGTCAGAACCAATCTGATTGTAAAAGTAGAACTGTATGTGATGCAGCAGATATAAAGGCAGGTTTGTAGAATATGTCTACTTGTTCAAATTGCTGTAAAATGATTTAAAACGTTTATTCTAGATAGTCGTTTCTAGACTCGAATGTACCAAGTTGTACCACCCATAGCGTCCAACGCCTTTCTGCAGAACATCATTACGTAAGCAAGCGAATTCTTTCTCAGATCTGCAGTTTTTTTAACAAAGTCAACTTAGTGCAGAAACCGTGGATGCAGTTAAGTCGTGTGTGCTCATCACAAGAACTGCTTTGTTACCATTACAGTACACCATAAGCAAAAACTGAAGTTTGTTTCTTAGTTTCGTTCTTTTCATTCAAATATTCACATTTAACACAGGTCATCGATCATCCAATTCATATATGTATATATGTACAACGTTTATAACTTTCAAAGTGAACGCTTCCGTTTAAAAGTTCATCGTGTATAATGTACAAATTTGTTAATATATCATAAACTGTATAATAAACCCAAAACAATACTGTCATGCTTATTTTTAAACTGTACAATGTACATATTGTATATATATTTGTAATAAATACTGACTTATTCAATACACTATTTATATGTCACTCAATTATTTCTACTTTGCCTCACAATTCACCGGTTTTCCACCAGATGGCTTCCTGTTGAACAGCCAGCACCACGCTGAGGGTGGAATTGTCAAAATGGTGAAAACTGCACAGCAAAATAAACTCATGCCTCCACTGACATAAAAGGGTGCTCCATAACTTCCTAGGGCATCTTTTAGGGTTCCTGAAAAACGAGTGAAAGGGGAATTGAACAATTGCTGCATAACAAGTCATTCCACTTCTTTCTCATTAACATTACTAACCTGACAAGCCTGCTCATGTTTTTATTTTTTATTGGACATACCAAATATATCACCATATAGGCATATTGCATAAGTATACAAAAGAAGTGTGGCATCTTTGAAGTAATCAGTTGTAAGCTGAAATAATTGAATATAACATGATCGTGTACCCACCAGACGCTCGAGGGTGTGTTCCAAACAAGTACTTACTTACAAACCCTATTACACGAGTAATGCATGTGACATTTCTGAAAGAAAAAGACCCCCAGGCTATATATTGCTCCTTGTCGAAGACTACACCAATGAAATATCTTTACTCACCTCCAATAGCTCTTCCGAAGAGTGAACCCAATGAGAAGAAGAAGAGGAGCCATCCAAATGCATTTGGAACTTTGCGAGGTCCAACGAGATCAGCGACGATTGTTGCTCTTTGGGCCACCATGACTCCTGCGAAGCCCGCTCGCAAGATAGACAGGATGACAAACTCCCAATACTCTCTTGCTAGAGGGTTGAGGATGGTGTTGAGACCAACCATGAATGAATAGATGGAGAATAGATTGATGCGATACGGCTTAACCGACTTCAGATCCATCATGGCGCCCAAAACCAGACCCCCAACGCTGCTCGACATGCCACTGACTGATAAGAGAAATGCAGCACTGGTAGGTGAAGCTCCGTGTTCAACAGCTAATGCCGGCAGAAATCCAGAAGTTAAGGCCAAAGCTTGAGCCGCACTAAAGATGACCACACAAGTCGCAACGAATCGTACGTCCTTGATGAGCTCAATATCAAATAATGGCGGCTTCTTTGGTTTGTTGGAAGACTCGATTTTTGGTTTGTTTTTGAAACAGCATAATAGTGATTTCTTGTCTTTGCCGTTGTTTCGATTGTCAGCTTTCACCGCATTGTCTGATAAGAAATTAGTGCCGTGTCCATTCAAAGGCTCTTGTTCAGTAGGTTCATCTTTCTCATTGACAACATTGCAAGAACTTTCATTTGTTTCATCATGGCCATTGCTGTTCTCTCCAACATCTTTAATATCACAATCTCCATTTCCTTGTCTGTGACCTTGGTCCTCAACTTGAGCACCTCGGTCGTTGTTCTTGTTTTCAAATTGTTCGGTCTCCCTAATACTGCTCCCATTATCGTCTAAGAGGGCATCGTACTCTTCCATTGCATGTGCAGTTTCTTCATCTAAATTCTTGCTCTGGTTGTTACCATCTTGGCTAATTGAATCTTTGCTTGCTTCCAAATCTTTCAACTCCTCATTTACGACAGTTTTGACATGCTTGAGGTCTTTCATCTCAGTCTGTTTGACTAGAACTTGTTGAGGTTTTCTGACCCCTTTGTTCTGATTTAACGGTCTGAAAAGTGCTCCACTGATGCAACACTGTAGACAGATTCCTGCTAAGATTATCAAAGCTCCTGTGTAGCCGTATTCATCGAAAAGAATAATTAAAAGAGGAGGGAAACACAGCGTTCCAATTCCGCTTCCAAAGTTTGCGATACCCATAGCTAAACCGCGACGTTTGTCAAAATACTGACCGAGGATCAAAAAGCCTGGTGTATACGTCATAGATAGGCCAGCACCTGCAATTGAAAATGTGATTTATAAGAAGGTTAGTTTTTAATAAATATTATGTCAACAACAACAAATGCATCGATGAAGCTGTAGTATAAAAAAGACCAAGTGATTTGACTTAAAAAAAACAGCAGGGGCAATCGTTCAGAGAATGTACACGAAGGATCAAAGTGCCTTCTTGTGGATGGCTCCTGAACTGCAGACATTTTCGGCTTTCAGGCAACCACAGAGAGCATGGCTGAAAATGTGACAGAAGCGAATGAGCTGCTGTTGTTGGCATTTTATTGTACTCCAACTGGAAGTAAGCTTGCGGACAAAATTTTATAGTGCTTTGACTTCCACTCAAATTTCAGCGCAAATCTGTGAAAATCTCAGTCTGGAGAGAGATAAATAATACATTTTGTACGAAAAATGCCCCATGATTTTATACGTCATGTTGATACACCACAGAGGCCAAAATACAACCTTACAATGGCTTACATTCGTATATATTTTAATTTAAGTATTACAAATCAATGTGTAATAAAGATTGATGACATACCGGCAATTAGACCATAGGAGACATACAGTAGAGCAAGATTGGGAGAAAACGCTGTTATGAGAACTCCCACTGCCATAATCAGACCTCCGATCACGGTCACTGTTCTATGAGAATACTTCACGCAAAGGAAGGACGTCAAGGGACCTGAAAATAAAACAATGGTGTCAGAGGAAGGATTAAAATACACTCTTAATGTAAAAGGTTCTTGATGGTACATATAAAGAACTGCATGACAGCCGAAAATTTTGTTAAGAGTTCAATTGAATTTAAAAGTTTCAACACTGGTGGGAAGGCCCTAAATGGTAGGACCCTATACTCCCAACTTGAGAGACAAGTATCAATTGAGAATCAATTATCACTCACCAAGTATTCCACAGGCTGCTATGTTGATAGCGCCAATCCAACCAGTCGCTGAAGGTGTTCCTCCGTACCTTGATAACATCTCCAAATATATCACTCCAAATGAACGGACCATTACTCCATAAATGATATGAGCTAGGACTGTGCCAGCTATGACCACCCAACCCCATCCTCCATCCAATGCTTTTGGTCCTGGTCTTGGCGGTCCGCCATTTTGGGGTCTGTGTGGAACACCGCCAGTGCTATTTTTGTCTCGCACTGCCAGTTTCTCTACGTCATCATTATTCTGAGTCATTGCGAAGCCAGATCTAAAAAAATAAACACATTTAACTGTATTTTATGACTGAACATTAAGTTATCACTTTTAAAAGAATTGTCAGTCAGAATGGAAATCAAACCTGCAGTATACAGTGTTTGCTACAGATGATTTCATATTTGTAGACACTGAGATTGAATGTTAATTATCCCAAATGCTATGCAATGGGGGATTCTACTTCTACTATCCATTTCATGGTATCCATAAAATATCTCAAACACCACACCATGCAAAATGCTCATCCTTCCCAAACATTCAAAGACCCCCCTAAACTTGTCAAATGTTACCATAAATCAATAAATATCATAACCATTTCCACATCCCAAATACTTTTTCAGCTGGGTTGCTCTGCTGTTGGCCGCAGCCATGTTTATTTTGAAAAGTGAAGTCCACCCACAGGTGTCTCAACATCCTTACATGTATGCACAAAATTGTGTGCCCGTGGTCGAAATATCATAACTAAAATTGGGATTGTGGTGGGTACAGGTAGATGTGCAGGGCATGGGGAATATGGAGGCAGTATACCTGCTCTTATTTTTTTATAGGATGTATTCTATAGGGAAAAGTGACATAAAAATGTATGCCATCACTTTTCCATATAGAATAACATGTCCCAAAATATTAAGTCGCAGTGTCTACAATCATGAAATCATCTGTAGGGGGAACGGGGGCACATTGGGACACTTTTAACGTCTACTAATTTTGCTCAATGCTGAAAGCACTGAAGAACTCAGAAGTTTGCATGAATATCACCAATACTATTGAGCTTAAATGCAAGGCATAATAAACTAGACTGCACCTACCCTTTTGCAGCCAGAGAGTTGTAAAAATGACTGTCCCAATGTGCCCCGGCTAAAACATTGGGACATCAATTAAAGAATCATTTTAGCACTCCACGTGCAATAGATATCACATATAAGTAGTGCGTAAGATAATATACAGTGCATTAACACTTTGTAGTGCCAATAGTTCATAACTTTCAACAGTTTTAAACATTTAACATAAACTGTCCTGGGTGCGGAAATCTACGTAAGTAACACACAGTGCTTTGCGACAAATTTGTTCGCAGAGCATGGTAATCCACTATGCCTCTATTCCCTGTGGCCTGAATACCTGTTGTGTGCTGTCCAAGGTCATTCAGTTGCCTTGGACACTTAAATTCTGCCATATTAAGGCGTCCCAATGTGCCCCAAATTCACTGTCCCAATGAGCCCCGATATGACTTTTACACCAAAATGCTAATTTCTCGGACACCAGTGAGTGTATTTATCACGATAGCAATTCATAACTGTTCATTACGATATATAAAATTCATACAAGCACTGAGAAAGCCTCATTGTTCATGGTTTGTCCACAGAATGGTTCGAATTGAACCCTTCCATATTTACTTTTGTGGTAGGAAAACAAACTTTTGCTCGCCATACTTCTGCATGTGGCTGTAATTTGTCTATAAAACCATCGAAACATCAGGATGTGAAATTACAAGATATGATGGCACTACCATATCCTATACCTTGCCAGGATCCAAGAAAACCCCACCGTCCCACAGTGCCCCGCGTCCCAATGTGCCCCCGTTCCCCCTACATACTACATAACATATTTCCAGTTGTTTCTTTTGATATTTCTTAATTTTTTTAATTATCAGGATTTACATTCTGGTAATTTTCAGGAAGATTAGCTCATTTGGTTGAGCTCTTGGTTTCCAATTCGGATTCCAGGTTCAAATCCAGGTCTGACAGGATCACCTCTAACTTGTATGTTGGACAACAGTTTCGATCACAATTCACTTCATTTATTAGCTCTACTCCTGTCGTGATTAAGTTACTAAGTGCATAAGTACAGGGCATAAAGCCCCAATCACACATCTATTTATCCTCGAAGAGATAAACATTTCTCCGTATACATTCCACTTTTGGTGATCTAAAATTTATTTTATTATCATTAAGAAATAAAGAAAACAAATTACATGAAGCCACCAGCTGCCTTCTCCATCAATAATATGAAATATCTACAGTCGAGCAAATTAAAATGATATTTGGACATTATAGTATTATTATTATTTTTACCCTTTAAAAATATTTTAATTTTATTTTATTCATTTGAACCATTTCTTTTTTTTTTTAACCTTTGTTTGTAATTATTTTGTGTTTTACATGTAATTATATGTTACATCAAAATGTGTGTGTGGATAAATAAAATAATAATATGTTTTTTTGTTGAAAGCGTGGTTAGTGAGAAGGCTACACATCAATAAATATCATGAATCATGATAAAAATTAATAATTCTGTATCAAAGCTGAAAAAACAACTTTTGATAGCAAATGCAGACTTCATTTGAACACCAAAAATAACATTGATCATCTTCATAAATACCACAACTGTATTTTTCAGAAATAAGATAACACAAGAATAGTCCAGAATATCAAAACATACCTTACTTCGCCTCCTGAGGTCTCCTTTTCCTCCTAAATGATCTCCTTATATTGGTGTCAGAGCAATGATGCCCTCCAAACCAGCAATGTGTGATCAATGTTTCAGACCATGAGAAATAGGCATTGACATCTCCAGTAAACACATGGACACTGGACACTGGCTGGTGCCCTTAAAGGTATAGGGGTCATTAGGGTTACGTAACTGGATAATGGCCAATGATCTTGGTCGGTCAAGCATGTCATGTAGCTGTTTTTGTGAAAGTTTAACTTGAAGGCCCAGATTTGGAGCAAAATTTTATTTCATTTACTATATAAAATTTGATATTTCGGAGTTGACTCACAAAATTATAAGGGAATGGTATGCTATTAAAAGTATTTTGAAAACAAGTTATCTATATGCCTACTACTTCTTACGAATTTTCAAATTTTTTTCCTACATTTTTCAGTCACTTTTAAAATTTCGGGAGAACAAGCTGTAGCACTCCATCAAAGTAGATACGCTATATTCAGTTAATAAATAAATCACATTTTAATGATGACAAACTAAGCTCAATATATCCTAATCAATAGTGTTGGTCAAGTTATTTATTAGCTCACATTACCTTCGTGTTAAAAAGCAAAAAGCAAAAACATTCTCCAGGTGTTAAGGTCACTCGGTCAAATAATGACTGATGTCCTTAAAACACTTCATTTCAAGAGGCATGAAAATAGGGTAAATATAATGATTTAACCCTCTAAAACTTAGCCTGTCTAAACCCCATTTGAAAGGAAAACAGATTATTGCGAGCAATTGGAAAGTATAATGCGTAGTCCTCGGCTTAACTCCAGATTGACACTTTAACAGAGAAAGACATTTTAAGAAGTACTTAACAAAATAATGACTAATATAAGAAGTACCCAAGAGTACTGCTTTATGTGTGTGAACTCCCATGGGTTTAACTGAGTACACTGCTTTTGAAAGTTCAAGTTTAATTTTATGGAATATAATATTGCATGGGTCAATAAGAAGAAGGCAAGCTGGGGGGGGGGGGGTTGTTGAGTCACAAATTGGCCAAACAAAGAGAAAATACATATTTTATTTTTTAATTTTGACTGGGTTTTTAATTCAACTTCTATGGAGCCGGGGAAAATGTGGCATTGTTTTATTTTATTTTTTTTCACCTCTACTTTGTTCTAGTTAACTTACATCAACTTATCCAAAACCTAATTGTCAGTAGGCGTACACCTCCTTCATTTTCACATACTACAATGAATCTGTAACAATAGGGATTATGTACGATTTAAAGTTGAATGCCACAGAGTACAGCTGCTCCCAGTGGCGTATTTAGGGGGGGGGCCATGGTGCCATGGCCCCCCCCTCAGGCCAAAAATTAACATGGAAGAGATAGGAAATGCCGCTGAGCGCCCCGTATTCACCCCATGTAATGGCCCCCCCCTCAGGCCATTTCTAGATACGCCCCTGGCTGCTCCACCTATTGTACTCCACAGTTCAACAAAAATACACCAGCTGGTGGCTCCCTCACTTTGTCAAATTGTTCATATATGCATTGGAAAAGCCACAGAGTTTTGAAAACAGGGGTAGGCTCACTCCAAGGCTGCTGGCTCAGCCAGGAATAATGCCACAAGCCTATAAATGCACGCATTTTGGGTCGATATACAGGCCTATAATCCAATCCAACTTTCATAAAAATCAAAGAAGGAGTCTTTGAGATGTTCAAGTTTATCTTAAGGGGGACTTATTTTTGTTGAACTGTTTTTCATAATTTTCTCATATTGTAAACCAAGTAACTCTCAAAAAACATCGGTAAGCCCCCTTCAAAGACATGTTTTTCAATAAAGTGTATTTTCAGCTATATTCCTTTAATTTTTCATAAATATCTCATGGATATTGTTCGAGTGACGCTGTTTTTCGTTATAAATCCCACACTTTTTTAGTATTTCAATGTAAAGACATAAGATTTTGAAAAGATCATAGTTCGAAAATTATGTTGGATAGCCTGCCTATTTTTTTTCGCGTTGGAAAGCTATCTTTTTTAATAACTTTTCGGCAAAGTTTCATGAATATCTCATGGATTTTAGATTTCTTGCCAAGTGTGGGATTCAACTTTAATGATGGTTAAGCATAGGCGTACGGCGCGCGTGATTTTCGGGGGGGGGGGCGAGCGACATTTGCCCTAATTTCAAGATCTAGATTTAATACCATTTCAAATGAAATTGCCTGGAAATCATTAATTTTCAAAAGTGCTTATTTGATCATGTGCCCTAATTTTTTAGCCTTTTTGCCCGAATCTTGCTGTTTCCCAAACTTTTGGGGGGGGGGGGCTATGTGGTTAAGAATATTTTCAGAGAAGAGATTCATTGGATCCTTGATTTGATGAATGAAGTTCTTTTTTAAGTAAATCCATTAATATTATTTACCTCATAACGTTTCGAACATCCTTTCTGTGTTCTTGTTCACATGTTAGTGAATTCTTTGGAGAGTTGATGTTGTTGACACTTGCTGATGGTTCCATTAAGCTTAAAGTATACAGAAAACCCACCCACACCAACCAGTACCTCTCTTTTAACTCTCACCATCATATTTCGCATAAGATCAGCGTTGTTAGGACTTTAGTGGACAGAGCCGAGGTGGTGGTGACAAATCTAGTGGACAAGAAAGAAGAAATAGAATCCATTAAAACAGCCCTTGGACTTTGTGGCTACCCGAGATGGATAGTTGAAGACACCAAAAAGAAAATAGAGAAGAAAAAGATTACTCCAAAAATACCTGCACAGAAGAAAGAAAAGAACAAAGGACACGTCATCATCCCTTATATAAATGGCTTAGCGGAGCGTCTCCGAAGAGTTTTCAAGCAGCATAACATCGGAACAACTTTCAGACCCATCAATAAAATAAGCCAGATGATAGTGCATCCCAAGGACAAAATCAGAAAGGAGGACAAGTGTGGAGTGATATACCAGGTATCTTGCAACAACTGTAACAAGGTGTACATTGGAGAGACTGGCAGGAAGCTTTGCACCAGGATATCAGAACATCGGAAGGATTTCGAATCAGCTGCTACACCAGGAGCTAGCACAAGAGCTCATCGGTCATCTTCTGCATCAGAAATCCACAAATCGGCTATTACGGATCACATGTTGCAGCAAAACCACCTGCCAAATTGGAACGATATCAGAGTTCTCAGCCAGGATGATAAAAACAACACTCGTAGAATAAGGGAGGCAATATGGATAAGGAGAAACCAAAATAATATGAATCGAGATGAAGGAGCTTACCATCTGCCCCATTTGTACAAGTGTCCTGAAGCAGACGAGGGGGCCCCAGCGACAGAACCAGCAACAAACACTGGCCAAACAACACCAGCAAGTGTCAACAACATCAACTCTCCAAAGAATTCACTAACATGTGAACAAGAACACAGAAAGGATGTTCGAAACGTTATGAGGTAAATAATATTAATGGATTTACTTAAAGGGCCACACTCACGCAGTTTTTTTATCAGTTGAGAACCTCAAGCATTCTATTTATAGAAACACTATAGTGGTCCTTTCGAATTTGTTCCAAAATAAACCCATTAAAAAGTGACTTTTAGTTTTAGATTTTGGCCATAATTTTGGCACAGAAAAAAGCGACCTCTCTTGGAAGGCAAGTGTTTCACTGACATGAGACTGGGTTTTTAGTAAACAAATACATGTGCTTTTTATGAGCTCTGGACTTGATAGGCATAGCTGTGAAATATTTTAGAAATGACGCCTTCAAACAATCAAATTGATGTAAAACTGTGATGAATTGTGATCTTCATTTCAATCATTCAGTTTTGCATCCAAAAGGACACGTTGAGTGTCTCAAGGTTCAATGAACAGTGACTGACTTGGACCAAAATTGACAAGCTCAAACCGAAAAAAGAGAAAATGATTAAGGGCATTATATTTTCATAATAGATTAAAAATATAAAAAAAGACACTGACTGAGACTTCAATCATCTCTTGATCTATCTCTCTATCTCTCTATATATCTATCTATCTATCTATCTATCTATCTATCTATCTATCTATCTATCTATCTATCTATCTATCTATCTATCTATCTATCTATCTATCTATCTATCTATCTATCTATCTGTCTATCTTTCTGTCTGTCTATGTTTCTATCAGATTCTATTTATCACATTTTATCTCTCAGTCTGTCTATATTATCTATATTATCTACCTTTTCTAGATCATCTATATTATCTATCTTTTCTATATTATATATCTTTTCTATATTATCTATCTTTTCTATCTTTTCGATTTTTTCATCTTTTCTATCTGTCTATCTATCTGTCTGTCGGGTTGTCAATCTATCTAATATTTAACTATCTCTATTTCTGTCTGTCTGTCTGTCTGCATGTTTCTATCTGGCAGCTGAATAACATTTCAATCACAAAATGCGATCTGGACTTGTCACATATGGAGTAAATTGACCACTGTCAAATTAACTCACCCCACCCACCCCATAACCAGCCAATCAGCACTGACAATGCAAAATAATGAGTGACAGTGATGTTGATGGAACTCTTCTGAAAATGTTTTTCACAGTTTCAGTTTGTCTCAAATTCATTTTGTCACCTTTATGACAAAATCTGTTAATCCAATTCAGTATATCACAGTATTGTTTGGTGGTCAAAATTGCAAATGTGTGGCTCTCTCATTGTCCATACTATTTGAGGAAGGGGGGGGGGGGTCACCCAGCCTTACGTCACTGGACAGCTGACTGAACATGTTGAAGGTGTTCACAAAATTGGGCTGAAATGCCAATTTCATAAATTTTTCCTGATCTATGGTGAAAACCAATTTTGGTAAATGTTAGTTGAATGCACTCGCAACAACTGATTCTTTCATGGGAACATAAATTTATTGAAAGTAGGATTTTGGACGAGTGTTTGCCTTTAAAAAGAACTTCATTCATAAGAATATTTTCATTTTAAAAGTAATTGGCTAACAATTCAACACTAGAGGGGGCTAATTGCTAGAAAAACAATTACATGCCACACTTTACTGCCACCTGGATAAACACAGACACTTACATATAAATTTGCCAGAAAATTTGTTGACTTATTGACTGGTTATAAGAGGGCTCCAGGCAGCGAAAGGAAGAGTTTATTTTGAGGTTGAAAAATGTGTTGGATATTATTTGCATAATTTACAGAAATTCGCTTTGAAGTTGACTTGTTGATTTCTATTGATGTGATCTTCAGCAAAAGTTGTATTTTCAATATTGGACTAAAATAGCGGGGCAGATTTGTCATGAATAGGGGAGTAATAGTGCATTTATACATAGAAGCATGAAACTTGGCACACATTTCAAAAACGTCTTAAAGAAAATATTTAGATAGGGAGCCACTTCAGATTTGACCTGGTTGACACATGGCAGCCATTTTCCAAAATGGCGGCTAATTTTCTCATTTTCCTGCTATCTGTGAAGTGCCTATAGTATTAAAGTATCGAAACCGTGCTCATTATTCCTTCTACAGATCTAAAGAACATTATCAATTGATTTCTGGATTGAACTGACGAATTATAGGGTAGTCAGAGTTCATTTTGTTAGAACTGTTGAAGAAAATGTATAATTTTCGCGGTTTCCCATAGTTTCATGGAATCTCTATTAATTTTTAAACAGACTACATATTTGAATTCCTTGTTACAAGAGCTTTCAAATGAATGGTCTTATCAATAGTTTCCGTGAATGTTTTGTCAAAATTAAAGAAACAACAAAATCTTCAAAAATCGTTTTATTTTCATTTTTTCCATTTTCGCACCAAGTTTACGAAACCCATTAATGGGACCATTCATTTGAAAGCTCTTTTTACAGGGAATTCAAATATGTAATTTATTTTGAGATTTATTGAGAATTGGAGTAACCATCCGTAACCGCGAAATCCAGTGTTTCAATCAATATTTCTGACAAAAAGGACTCCAACAAGACTGAAAATAGACCAAGGCTACCAAAAAATGTTATGGTAATGTACTGAATACTTAGAAAAGCAATAAAAAACAATATTTACATGTATTCTATTTGGAGGAACTGCACAGAAAGCATTAAAATAGGAGAATTGACCGCCATTTTGGAAAATGGCTGCCAGTAGCCACCTAAGCTAAATCTGAAGTGGCTCCCTATCCAATTATGTTTGTATAGATGTTTTTTAAGTGTGCGCCAAGTTTCATGCTTCTATGTATAAATGCACTATTTTTTTACATACCTGCCCCGCTAAAACTATCAAGTTAATTCTCATCATTTTTGCTCTGGTCAAAGGGCATACTACTTTATAAACAATGACCACTAGGCACAGGGTTCAAGACAGAAGAATAGATGAGTAATTGCAAATAGAAATATTTATTACATACGTATGGAAGCCTACATGACGTGTGGTGGAAATACAGTAACACACAGTTCATTCTCACTTTGAAGCTCAGCTGCTGTACATATATAAACATAGACCATAAATGTGAAATATACCAAACCAACTGTGAGAACATAATAACGTGCACAAGGTACTTTAAAGCAGCCCTCGCAGGGTGCAGTTAGAGAAATTTGGCATTAAATCGTAAATATTTTAATACCGCATATTGAATTAGGCAGGTGATGAATTATTTTGTAGGTTATTTCAGGCTTGGTATCAATTTTTTGTGCATTTTCAGTACATTTGATTGTGTCACTCAATTGATGGAAAAATTGAATTATAATTCGTTTTATGTGGTTGAGTGATTATTTAGTGATAGTTATAGTATTACTGAGTGCAGATTATATACAATATCAATGCTCAGATGGTGGGTATTATTTATGTGATACAGGTGCAATGGTGTGCATAGTACACGACTACAGGTGCCTGAAAATTGTTTTGGTTGCATTTTCATATATAGGCAGCCACCAAGATTTTAATTCGACACTTAAGTGAAATAGCCTGTTTAATTTGATATGCATACTCCAGCATACATGCCTGATGGCAACAGCCAACATTGATAACTATATAATGAACTATGCACAATTCCATAACCAATTCTTTCAGGTGATCCCTGCAGTGGTTATGAAGCCAGGGATTCCCTGTGTGGTGAATTCCCTTCTTGGTGGATCCTTATGACGAACGACCATCCATATCACGTCATTGATTACTAGAGTATTTTGGTTGGATTTCCCTTACCAGAGAGTTTTTTTACGGGATTAACATGTACCAAAAGTTGAATGCTTCATGTGTAGGCCCAATGCATGATACCTTGTAAATTGTGTCAGGATTGAAGGGGGTAGGCAGCAGATACTTAAACCACAAGATTTTGCAGGCTGTCCAGTCTGGTGAAAATGAGACCTGCATGCTGCTGCCACCTGGCACAAAAGTTGATTTTGCATGCTATGTAGCATTGCTGTCCCAAGAAATAGTTCCAATGTCATTGCACATTCACACAATTTCTATCAACAATGATGTATACCAGAGTCAGACTCGGCAATCACATTCTCTAAGAAAGTAGACAAGGCCATCAGTACACTCAGAAACAGCCCCGGTTTCTTCCAGACAAAATTATGTGACTTCCTCAGACTGACTTGATTTGGACCGTTCGCAGGAGCTCACGGAATAGCACACTAGTCACTAGGTGGCAACACATGACAGCATATGTTCTGATCTGCCAAGGCTGGAAAAAGAAGTGGCAATGTAACAGCGGTCCACTTGTAGACAGCAGGCAGTTAGTGACAATACCGGCTCTCTTAGAGACTAAGAGGGCTGCTAAAAAACCATAACTGTGAAATAAATTCAGTTTGTTTCTCGCTTATCATACAGTCTTCTATAACACACAATCTTTGATTGGTTGATATTTCAGTTTGATTTCACTGTACATGTGTCCAAAACTGTCCATATTTAAACACCTCAGACCGCGTTTTGACGAGCCTCTGTGAAAATTGTAGTAAATAGATCCATGTTAGTAGATCCATGCAGACAGAACCTGGCAGGCAGTCATATAAAAAGGTTACTACGTAGAAAGAAAGGATAAGAATAGAAAGATTAAAATCAATAGATAGATAGACAGATAGATAGATAGACAGATAGATAGATAGCAGCCCATTCTCCACCCCAGAATGAAATACGTACTTTATGGACTTTTTGCACCTAACTATAAACACCGGTCTTCATTCTGAAGGAACAAGAAGGACGTCCTTCATTCTCATGTATAGATCACACAACTGCTGAGAATGAAAACCAGTCTTTATTTCTACACAATTCTACAAAATAAAAGCTGGTCTTCATTCTCTCACAATCAGGATGAAAATGAAGGATGGTCTTCATTGCAAAAGCAAATTAAACACTGTATTTAATTATTAAACCTATTGAATAAAATAAAGGACAGTGTTCATATCCAGTCAAATTGTTATTACTTCAGACCAATGCACTGAATGAATACCACTCTTCATTCAAATTTGTTCATTCTTGCATAAATGAAAGATCTACCTTATCTTTATAAATAAAGATTAGACTTTATTTTTCAGTATTAATCAATATTGAATCCTACAGCCCTCATTAAAAAATCAGCTTTTTTTACTGAATGGAAGTATGAAGGTTATATCACATTTGAGGGAGGGGGAGGGGGGTTTCGTCGCCATGCCCCCTATACATCTGCAACTGTTGCCAAAACTCAATATTTTACTCATTGATCTGATTATTTCTCTTATTGACCCCCCCCCCCCACTTTTTTGGCAGCTTTGAACTTTCATACTCCATGTCGGCAGCTCTTGCTGGGTCTTTGTTGGAGTTGTATCAATCATCATGACCATGTCCTCCTCCTGTCCCAATTAGCCTACCAAGTGCACAAATACAGGAAGTTAAGCCCTAATAATGTATCCATCCATACTGCATGCCCGGTTTTTCAGGTGAGGTACGGGGGAGGGGTTAATGAAGTACTAAAAATATTATGTCTTTTATTACAGTGGCTTTAAAAAAAAAAATCTTTATCACTGCTTATAAAAACAACTTATTCAAAACTTTTTAATATAAATTCACTGAAATAGTGTTTCAATTTCCCCTTTACTGATTACCTAACCTTATGATATCCATTGAATGCTTCATTGCCCAGGTCATTATCAGATTATTATAGGGGTGAAGTCTTATCTCATTATCATTTCTTGCACCCCTTCCATTGTAAAACATGTATAATAGCATTTATTAGATAATTATAGCTGACCTATTTACACATTTGCAAGTTATATTCAAAATTGATATACATAGTGTATTCTTATATTACAAAACTGTTATGAGAAGAGTTCATTTTGCCATATTTTAATTATTATCAAACCTCAGACTTTTTTTTAAATTAGCCATAATTCACCAAATTTGCATGGTTTAAAATGTTTAGGTGTTCAGACTAACCATACCACAATAATGTTAACTTTACCATTTTGTATGATAAAATGCTTAATGATAAACTGTTATCTGTGCATATAAGTTCATTAGCAGTTTCATGATGATAATAATGGGATATTTAGATCTATTCCCATTTTGGACTTACGTGGTATGCCAACTGGCATGGGAATAGGCCTGTATATTTCCTCACTTAAAGCTATTAGGCCTGCCTATTCAAAAGATTTATTTATTGATAACTTTCAGTCATGTTTGACATGTTATAACTGTCAAATTAACTAAATCCTGTTCGGTAATAGATAGGCATGCAGTATTTCTTCACAAAAATATTTAACAAGATTTCATCATTTTTAATGTCATCAAAAGCCTCATTCTTTTAGAAAGAAAACAATCTGGGGCTTTCTTTCTTGGAGTAATATTTTTGAATATTTATTCCCCAAATCTTAATTTTAACTCAGCTTGTGATTTTATTGTTTTAGCCCTTTAAAATTTTACCCTCTATTGTTTTAAAGCCTTTTAAACTGTTTTAATATTATGTGTATTTATGTACCATTGTATCTCTTTTTTAGGCCAATAAATTATTATTATTATTATATCCCCCCATAGAACAAAGGTACCAGGTAGATGCCTGAGCTGTGCAAAATAATAATGAGCTCCCTCGCATAAAGGCTCCAATTGAATGAGCTCATCATTAGACATAGCTAAATCGGCAGCACTGTCAGAATTCAATAAGATTTTCCTGTACGACTTTTTCTTTCTGGCATTATAAAAACAATTGAGCCCCTCCCCCACCCACCTCGAATATAGGCCCCTTAAATAGAGGCCCTGCTGATCCCTTGGACCTCTCAGACTGCTGGAAGGTCTTCTAAAAAGATGTAAGGGGCATCATCTCGGGTAAATTCGGTAGATTTTTTTATGGAGGAAGGGGGGATGAGAGAAAGGAGAGAGGGAGAAGGGCGGGAGGGAGTAGGGAGGAGAGGAGTAGGGAGGACACTGCAGAGGGGAGAAGGGAGGAGAGGAGTAGGGAGGAGGGGAGAAGGGAGGACCCAGAGGAGGGGAGAAGGGAGGAGGAATGATTCAGTAAGGGGAAAAGTAGGGCGAAAGAAGCCAATTCAGCTGAAAGCAGGTCCACCTTTTGGCATTTATCTGTGCCATAGGCATATCTATATAAGAAAATGAATGACATTCTTTATCTTGTATATGTACCTTCAGAATTAAATACATCCTATATATTCAGGTGACAAAAGTCCATTAAGTACGTATTCCATTATATGTGGAGAATGTGTTGATAGATAGATAGATAGATAGATAGATAGATAGATAGATAGAAAGATAACATGATTGATAAAATAGATAAGATAGAATAAGATAGATAGGATAGAGAGGATAGAGAGGATATATATGATAGATATAGATAGATAGATATGATAGATATAGATATATAGATAAATAGATACAAAGATCGATAGATAGATAGATAGACAGATTGGTCTACACATTTCTGAACATTATCTATATATCTTTCATTTATTCACAAATTTGTCAAGCATCTATTTCCTGTACAATACAGAGCCAATAATTTATGAGCATTCGGGAAATGCGGTGTGGTATTGTCATTGAATGCAATTCAAGTCAATCACAATTCATTGGAGATATGTATACATAATCTGCCACAATTGACGAGTGACAGGAGATGACAAAAAAAGGACTCCCACCAAATTTGTTATGTCCAAATTTTCACAGTTCCTGTTTCTTTTTGTTCACATACAACTGAAGTAAACTAGATTAACTGATTAAAAAGATTTCAACTTCACACCTTCTTTGTGTACATTAAATTGAATGAGTATTGGCCACACATGAGTAGCTTTCTACCATAAGTCATGTAGAACAAAATTGCTTGATCCTGGTGTCTCACAAGTCTACTTCAAAGCAAATTCCAGTAATGTTAAACTGTTGATCTGTATGTTGTTCATGTTCGATAAATTTGCAAACCTAACCTGAAACTGTGAAGTTTTGTAGTTCACGCATCTTGTGAAAGTCTTTTCTAATCCCCTGTTGGTCACGTACAACAAACATTTTTAAAATTGGTGGGTACTGGGCATTCATGTACATAAACTGAACCAAATAAAAAACGCAAAACTATTTCCAGGGCTGTATTTCTCTTTATAAGCTTCAGATGGGCTGGTGAGTGTATGCATATGTGTAATCAGGTGTCAAAGAATTCTGCTGCATAAAATCGCTAAAATGTGTCAATTTTTTGCATGTCTGTGGCCAAGTTTGTCACATTAGGGTATGGCCAGTGGACCGATATGTTACACACCCCATAGAGCAAATTTAATGATTTCATGTTAAAGTGTGAAGAAAATGATGCAAAAGGCCATAAAATTGACTTCAGTTGGCACCACTTAACTTGCTAAAAATTTGGGTTTTTGAAAAGTCAAGTCGGAGTTTGTCACACACAATGCTATTCCAATGAAAAAGTGCAACAATGGAAAGAAGTCGTTCAACAGCCTATTCGATAACTGCGGAATGGAAAAGGCTCAGGGTCCATCAGAATGACCTTACACTACCTGTGTAACAGCTGCGGAAGTAAAAATCAGTATTTTCTGTGCCATCATTTTGCCGTTCTCTCAACCACCCTTCTAACCCTGTAGGAAAAGCATGAGGAAGGCACACATGGCACTGCTGTTGGTCAAAGCTTGCCATACAGGTTGTGCAAGGTCATTTTAATCAATGCTAAGCATTTTTGCTCCATTGCATTTGTACAGGCCATTCGAGGACCTGTTTCTGTTGTTGCATTGTTTCACTGGAATATCATTGTGTGTGACAAACTCTGACATGACTTTGTAAAAAAGCAAAATTTTAACAATTTTAGTTGCATCTTTCGAAATGAATTGTGTGGCCTTTTGCATAATTTTTTTCAAGTGATTTTATGGAACTGAGTCCTTTGACACCTGGTTATACATATGCATAAAAATCAACAGCCCATCTGAATCATACACAGAAAAATAAAGCCCAGGCAATAGTTTCGCGTTTTTTATTTGGTTCAGTTTACATGAAGTTCATACCTCCCAAGAACAGTGATTGATTTGAAAAATCGGCACGGTGCTGGTTTCGGAGCCGGTGCCGGTGCCCCTGCAGATTTTCCGCATGGTGGTTTGGTGCCCCTGCCGGTGCTGGTGCCCATTCTCGGCACGGTGCCGGTTTTGGTGCCAGTGCCTGTGGCCATGCTGATTTTCCGCACAGTGCTGGGTTTGGTTCCGGTGACCATTTTGGGCAGGTGCTGGTTTTGTTGCCCGTGCCCGTGATTTTCGGTTCTGTCCAACTTGCCAAAACTTTTGCAATGTTTTATACAGAAGCACAATATTTGCCATACCATAATAAAATTACACACATAGATCTATATACACGTGTACAAGTAATTTGCAATTTGCAAATGATCCTAAACAAATCAGATCAGAGAAACAAAAATAAATGGTTAATTTGTTACCATGGAAACCAGAAGTCTGGATAGATGAATTTACATAATACTAAAAGGATATGTAGTTTATTTTCACTGGGCGGTTCTGTAAATACCACAAGGTCACATGACCACACTGTCCTACTAAGCTCCTCCTTTGGCTAACTCCAGTTTCATTTCAAATACCAGTCATTCCACTCATATTCCAGGTTAGCTCCAACAAACTGGCTAGAGCGCCGAGAAGGCAAAGGACACAAAGCAAAGCTGTCTGTTTGGGCTAATTCCAGGTTTGTAGCATTACATTGTACTTTTCAGATGGATCTTTCACAGCACAAATTTCAGCCCAGCTGACGTAACCAGTCTGCTGTTAAAGCAGACGAGAGGAGCAAGGCTGCAGACTGGCGAAATTCAAATCGAATTGGGATCCAGGGCAGTTGCCTATCAGGTCCACAATATTATACAAATATTGACTGGGCATGAGGGCACTAGCGCAGCCCTCCGGCAATAGTATCCAACTTCACTCCCGAGGGCCAAATAGTTTGCACTTGTGCCCGAATAAAACCAGTCAATAATTGTTTTAGTGCACCTCCGATGTTCATAATGGAAAAGTTACAATTTTTTGTTCCAAGAATTGTGCTATTTTTAGTGTTTAGAAAAGCCTTAATCATGATCAAATAAAGCCTAGGGAAACATCAAATGTAGACTGAAATGCCCCCCAAATTTCAAGACTGTGCTAGCAGTAGTCATAGAGTATCATGGCTTCAAAGTTGCCATTTTTTTGGGGAAAAACACTCAACTCAGAAAGTCATGGAATCACCATCTATGTTTCCTGCCCAGCTTGAGTCACAATGTGATGTCATGGCAACTATGACGTGATCACAAGTTTTAAAAGTCGGCCAGTCAATAGTTTTGAGGATAATGCCCTGAGAGCTCCTGAGGGCACTATTCAGTAGACTAAAATATTGACCTGTCAGTCCACACAGTGCTTTCTAATATTAGTCAGGTGACCAAGGTTTAGCCAATCACAGCAGGGAGTCGAAGTGGGAGGTGTACTAATAGTTGATATCTGACAAACAAGCAGTGTTCATAATCATAGTTATCGACTTCATTCTAAATAAAAAATGATGATTTATAGTGTAATATAACTCTGTACTGCTTTTAAAGATAAAGGGAGAGGACTTTATTAAAGGCAGTGGGAAGGTACATGTATAGAATTAGAAGGCGCCACATGTGGCATCAATGAAACAACAATTTGTCTTTGGTCGTCTACTAATATTTGAACTTAAAACTTCCTGGTACAAGTAACTACGGTGTATAAATATCCACAATTGAATGTAGCCCCCCCCCCCTGTGATTCCAATTAATGCAGAGTTCTTCCAGGCTGCTCACTGTTGTTTGCTACCGGAGAGAATAGTACTGTGTTTCATTTAATTAGAGGGAGCATCCAATTATCTTAGTTGTAGTTAGAAATAAATAAGGGGGCGGGGAAAGAAGCAGTCTGGTGCCAACAACGAGCAAAAATATGTAAAATTTAAATCTCTCAGAAAAATATGACTGGCAATGCCCCGGAGTCTGGACACAGTTTGAGGTAGTTGCTGATTGTGCAATATATCAGAACAGACAGACTTCACACGGATGTTCTATTATTATGTCAAACTTTTAAAAAATGGATTCATAACTGTATGCCTGTCAAACATGCATGACCAAGAAAATCCTTAGAGTCAGCATTTTTCCAACCAAAAAATAAAAAATACACATCATTGAAATTGACATACATGTGTGGGCCATTCTCAAATTTCGGGACAAAATGCCCTGGAAAATGTGGTAACAGAGGGGACTTTCGATGCAAAAAACCTGCATTTTGAGCAATTTAGAAATAGAAAAAAATGTTAATCTTATTTTCAGAAGTATGTGGTTTCTATTTTGGAGATAAAAAGTTTTGATTGCATTCTATTGAATCCTGTCACCCTCAGCAATATATACCTAAAATTTCTTTGAAAAGGTATCACTGGTAAGCTCGGAATTGGAGGTAACAGAGTGGACATTTCAGTGGGACCAAAAAATGTTCCAATGAAAATTATGCCTTAACTTGTTGAATACCTGTTTGATGAAAATCTGCAAGGCTGTGGTGGTTTGGCGCATGTGCATCTTACAACATTGAGTGGAAATTGCTCATTAAAAACAATAGCGAGCCGAGCTATGCCTGGTAACGGAGGGGACAAAAAAATTAACATAAACTAGTGACACGTCTTTTACATCAATTAATTCAAAGAAATGAAACAAGAAAAAAGTTAAATATGATGTATATATTAATTCAAGTCTATATTCTCATGAATCGTGCTTAGAAACTTTGGAAATGATGGTACTTTAGGAGGAAAAGTAACACTTGATTTTGGCATGTCAGGTCCAGTGACAGGGAAAAACCACTGATTTGGCATGGATTACAGGACACAATGCACCAAAAAAAGTCTAATAAATGACTTTTTGTTCCAAATGCAGTGGTTCTAAATAGAAATATGAATAACAGATCTGCAGTGACGCTTCAGATATCAATTGCATTCAAATTAATGTCAGGGAACTGGAGTGACGCAAATTGTCCCGAAATTTGAGAATGACCCGTGTATGTTATAATATTATGCTTTGCAGTGTGCACTGCAGTTCATTGTTTCAGTAAAGTTAGTTTTTCCATTACATTTTTTTGGTTATGGAACAGATATTGAACTTTATGGAAAGTTTAACATGTTTTGGTATTCACAGTTGATGGGCCATTCTCACATTTCTGGACAAAGTGTATGGCAAAAATGTGCTGTAACTGAGGGGACAATGTGGTAACGTAGTGGTATTTTGATGTAAAAAACCTATTGTAGGAGCAACTGCAAAAACGAAAAATAATAAAAGATTTTGATGTAGTTATTGTTTTCAGAAGTACTTCATCTCATATCAATCGATTTTTTGGTCCAAATGTCAATTTCTTGCTCATGATATGGTAACAGAGGGGACGGTAATGGAGTGGAATGATTCTCTGCTTTTTGCTCAATACTGTTTTTTTATTTGGGAGATTACGTAGATAAAATAATTGCAGACTACTAAAAGCTGTCACCCTCAGCAATATATACATGAAATCACTCTGTAAAACTATCATTGGTATGCTTGGAAATGAAGGAAATGGAGTGGACATTTTAGTGAGAACAAAAACATTATGCCTTTATTTATTGAATACATGTTTTATGAATTCTGCAAGGCAGTGATGTTGTTGCGCACATGCGTCTGATGACATTCAGTGAAAATAGCTCATAAAAAACAATCACAAATGGAGCTATGGCAAGTAACGGAGTGGACAAAAAAATTGACATAAATTAGTGACACGTCCGTTATATCTATTAAATCAATAAATTAAGACAAAAAACAAATTGAATGTGAACTAGATATAAATTCAAGTCAATATTCACATGAATCATGCAAGAAATTTTTTAAATACTGGTATATTAGCAGAAAAAATTACACTTGATTTTGTTATATCAGGTTCTGTGACATGGAAACACCATCAATTTAGCATGGTTGACTGGACACAATGTATCAAAAAGGTCTGAAAATTACCTTTCATTCCAAGTAGAGTGATCCTAATTAGAAAAACGGATAACAGATGTGGAGGGACACTACAGATATTAATTGCATTCGAACCTACGTCATGGCACCTGAGTGACGAAGATTGTTCCGAAATTAGAGAATGACCCTGATATAAAACTGTAAAGGCTCGAATTTCATGAAGAATGGACAGTCCCCCTTTTTTGCTAAAATTATTGGACCAATTTGAATGATGGATGTAACAAGCATTCATGACTGCAATAATGTTTGCTTTCTCAATAATAAATGTTTGTCTCTATTCATTGTACACTCTTGATCAAAATGTCGGAATAATTTGGATTTTCAAGGTATCAGGACTTCAAAGTTCTAAAATTAGTGATTGAATGTGTTGAACTGCATAGAATTTTTTCAGATATTATAGATTTATGTACAAATTATGTTATAAACCATATATAGTCGCTGAGAATTATTTGAAAACTTACTTTGTATGACCCAGAAAAAATTGATCATTTTTAAACAATCATCAAAAACACTGACACAAAATTTCAGCATAGGCAAAAAATGCCAACTTAATCTTGATGTGCTCAACCAAAAAACAGAACAATATCATGTTGATTGCCACATGCATTGACCTCAGCCTTCACTTACTTGACCTGGATTACGCCAACCTGATTTTTGCTTCTTTTTGACTGATAGGACCGTTCTTCAGTGTACACTCTAAAAAATGTCGGGACAAAATTGGTTTTTTAGATTCAAAATGGTTTTTTGAAAAACCAAATTTCAATGCAAAACCAACATGGATTTTAAAAAAAATCCATGTTGGTTTTTTGCATTGAAATTTGGTTTTTCAAAAAACCATTTTGAATCTAAAAAACCAATTTTGTCTGAATTTTTTTAGAGTGTAAGTCATTTCCACCTGAGCCAGATCGGTTGGCTCAGCAAAATTGGCTGAACCTCCATCTTGTGTGCAGAATGATCAAAGATGCCCCTATAATGTTATTGAGGTTCATGTTGGATGAAACTGTCACAATAATTTCCATTTTCCTCAATTTATTGGTTTTGTAGGATTTGTGTTGCCCTAGAGGCTTCAGCATTATCGTTAATTAATAAAATATATCAACTGAAGTGTTCTCTTTACTGAGGTGCCATTTCCTCTTCAAACAAACTTAGGAGACAGCCGGGACGTTTCTATTCTGCACAACCAGGCACAAATTTCCGTCATAATGGATGACACCCAAAATGAACACTGAACCGCCAACCTGAGACCTTGTGGCCATTAGGCAGTATTCAGACAGTATCTGGCCAGCTTCCCATCACACAAAAATCTCTCCATAAGCTTTGTGAAATATGTCAATATATTTTGACTCAAATGGAATTTACTTGAAAAATTCTCAAAATATTCCAACATTTTTGTCAAGACTGTACGCTTTTTGGAATCTTTAGGAAATGATACCTTAGTGTAGGGAACACTTCAATTGAAACATTTAATCCTTCATGGCAATGATCAAGCTTGTATAGGGACCACAAATCGTTCTAAACTTATAAAATTGAGGAAATTCCGAATTTGCCGTAATTGGCAACTTCACCTTACATGCACCTAAATAGCACTATAGGGACATCTTGGGCCATATTGCACACAAGATGCAGGTTACGCCAACTGATCTGGACCCGATGCAAGTGACTTTCACTGAAGAATGGCAATGTTGGTCAAAAAGAAGCTAGTAAAAGCAAGTAGATGAAACCCAGGTCAAGCTGGCTTAGGTCAATGCATATTGCATTCAACATGATATTGTTATTTTTTTTTGCTTGTTCACATCAAGATTAAGGTGGCACTTTTTGCATGTTGAAATTTTGTGTCTGTGTTGTTGAACGATGATGCGGCCCTCTGTCGTCATCAATGGCATTGTCATGCCAAAGTTGGTGCGGATCCTAAAGCATTGCACTGATGCAAGAACCACCCAAAGTTATGATACCCAGGGTTTACACTGCTGTCCAAGATGCCCTGGTTTCAATCTTATGTCTCACTGCTCTGAATACTTTCATTTAATCCCCAAAATTCTTCTTCGCTTCTGAGCAGAAGATTTCTGAGAAGGCTTCAGAGAAGCATCTTCTTCTTCTGTTAGGTCCTTCTTGTGTTAGGTCCCTGAGACAAAAGCGTGATGCACCACAACCTACCAAATATGTCTATTTTTAGCCAAAAATGGATAGACACGCATGCGCATGATCACAAGGAAATAATCTAGGATTTATGCTTCGCCCAATTACTAAAGATAGATAGGTAGATCGATAAATAGATAGATGGAATAGCACTCTTTTCACTATTTAGGAGATGTGTAAGTGTGATGATCATATCCCATTGAGTTATAAGGGGTTATTAAATTGATAGAGGACATGGTTCATGCATTGCATGCTTTTTTTAAGATTTGCCAAGAGGCAATCTCATTTTTTACTGAAGCGGCTTTGGACAACTGCTAAATATTAATTGATTTGGCCAGACAAAATATACTGCTGCATAATACAGTGGTCACAGATAATCAGTGAAATCTGCAAATGCACTTCTTAATCATTATGCACTGCATGTTCACACTTAAAATGTACACCTTTTAGATTTGTAATGCAACTTAAAAATACACTTCTAAGTAAGATATGGAATTTACATTGACCAATGTAACTGAATATCGCAATATTTCATTTAGAAACGTTACAAAATGCCAGGGTCAGGTCTTTTAAGTGAGACTGCTTCAAAAACCAGTCACAACCATGAGCACTATTCAAATTGAGCAAGAATCAAATTTTCCAGAAGGCCAATGTCTACGAATAACGAAAGTGACCACTTTCAAAATGACCATTTTCAAAATTTTTACTGCATTTTGTGAGTTTCGGGCCAAGTTCACTTTTTCTCATTTTGTTTTAACATATTTTCCAACACAGTTTTGTCATAAGCCTGGGAAATTATCGCTATGAGACAATATTTTGCTATACAATCTTGGTAGACATCTTTATTGACAATTTGAATTTATTCTCATTTTGTTTGTAACATATTTTCCAACACAGTTTTGTCATAAGCCTGGGAAATTATCGCTATGAGATAATATTTTGCTATGCAATCTTGGTGGACATCTTTATTGACAATTTGAATTTATTTGCATGTGGGTTTGGTGCCTATTCTTCTCATTACGGTCATTTTTAACTTTGAGAATTCAAAATTTGTCTCGATCAAGTTACAAGAAGTTCTCTTGATAGTCGACTTGTGAGTTACAGATGATTTCATAACTGTAGACACAAGGACTGAATGTGCATTTTAGTCAGTTTAGCCCAAAAACTCATTCTTGATTGAAATCCTTTTCCAACAGTCATATTTTCCTCCATGCATTCACCAATTTTGCACATGTCACATGTATGGACTTGCACAATTTTAAAGGCCTAGTCATTGGTACACTGTAAAAAAGGAATGATGAATTTGTGGTAAAATATCCAAAATATATATATGTGTACTTTGGTTGCCAACTTTCTGTGGTTAAACATACTGTTAAAAACTGTCAACAGTACACTTGTCAAATATGTATGGACATTGGAAAGTAAAAAATACAAATGTAATTCGTACTTGTTTTTTGTTGTTGTTGAAACCTTTATGATAAGTAAACGCATCAACATTGTTGGTTTCACTGATGTGTATAGGTTATGAGAGGGAACGTGTGGTTTATAAACCTAGGGCTTTGGCCTGAGCTGTGATAAACACATGTTACTGATCCAATGGTGAATAACCAGCTCATACCATGAGACAAACACTCAAAACGTTAATATTGCAAGATAAGTGGAAAAGAAAGAATATGAGACCCCATTTAAGCATGAAACTCCCAAACGGAGCCTCCATTTGGGACTTCAGGGAGTTATGGAAATTACGGGCGTTTGAGGCACTTACCAGCAGTTATCAGCAGTTGCCAGGAGATACTGGGAGTTATAGGACTTGGCAGGAGTTGCCAGGAGTTATGGGATTTACTCGGAGTTACCAGCAGTCACCAGGAGTTACCAGGATTTAGTGGGAGTTACGGGAGTTAGTGAGAGCTATGGGAGTTACTGGGAGTTACGGGAGTTAGTGGAAGTTAGTGGGAGTTACGGGAGTTAGTAGGAGTTACAGGAGTTTGCAGGAGTTAGTAGGAGTTAGCGGGAGTTGCGGGAGTTAGCAGCAGTTAGCGGGAGTTACGGGAGTTAGCAGGAGTTAGTGGGAGTTAGCAGGAGTTAGCGGGAGTTACGGGAGTTAGCGGGACATAGCGAGAGTTGCAGGATGTCAAGGAGTTCCTGGAGTTACATGCTTAAATGGGGCCAATTATGGCATTTATTGCAGTGAAATACTGGCCTTTTATTGGCTAATAGATGTGTCAAATGGTATAAATATCTTTTCGGGTTCATTCTGTAAGCTTGTAGGTCTTGCAACAGTAGGCAGGCACCCAAAACTGCGCAAATGCGTCCATATGACCGTAAATTCGACATTCCTTTTTTACAGTGCAGGTTTCTGGGTTGTGCATGACTGCAGGCAATGACATTCAGAGCAGAACCCTGAATACCCAAAATCTCATTTCTAGGCCTACATGCAGGACATTTCTTATAGATCTTCACAAGCATTTGACAGGGTACCCTCAAAGGTAAGGATAGTCTCTTAGATATCTGCCAGACAATATTGTGGGATCCATGCAAGGCTAGGTTTATTATATAGGCCTATAAAAAAGAGATTCCTCTCAATTCGCAATTTTGCATTGTGACAACTTATGCAATAGATTTATTTGTCAATTTAAATATGTCTATACACAGGGTGTATACTCACACTCACTCAGTCTCTGAAAGTGGCTGTCCCGACAAATTTGTCAACTGTTAAAATTTTATCAATGGATTGTGATAATAATCAATATGTTGTGCTATGTATTTCTGTCTGAAACCCTATATATTCCTGAGTGGTTTGCATTGTTGACAGAATAAATACCTGAAAATTCCGGATGAAAATTGTAGATAGAGAAATGAAGATATGACTTCTTTTTTTTTTTCTTTTTTTTTACAGAATATTATATCTCTCAATGCATTAAATTTTATGTATATTGTCTTTTGATAGTGTCAGCCTGTGAGATGAACTAGCTTTTTTTAAGTGATCTGCTTTTATAATTGTAAGTTATGGAATTGTTTACCAAATGAAATGAGAGAATCCTCTGATGTATCTACATTTAAGAAAGCTGTTAAGGATTTTAATTTTTGCAATATCCATAGGATGGTATGAATTTTTAAATATTGTATGCTTTTTAGAAGGTTTTAACTGTATATTTTGTAAATATTGTTTCTGTTTTTATAGCTTTTTATCTGTTTACATCTTTAGTCATGGAATAGCACAATGCTAATTTTATTGTTAAAATATTTGTCATGACTTTAAATAAAGATTATTGTTATTGTTTATTGTTATTGTTATTGTTGTTTGTTATTGTTATTGTTATTGTTATTGTTATTGTTTGTTAGAGTGAATAAGGAGCTAAAAAAGTAGACAGGGAGTCTTCAAAAATAGAACAGAAGCCAAAAAAAAAAAAAACAACATAAAAACAACAACAACAACATACAAAACTACTACAAACTATTGGATCATAATAGGAGGGGGCTCTTGCCCGATGGTAGCCCCTTTGCACATTACTCTGATACTTTGATAGACAGATGACACTACTTGCTTATATCCTACGCTAGGTGAGGTCAAACAGCACCAGAAAATCATGGGGCCTCCATGCCCCAAACTACTCTGTGTTTAATGTAAACCCCCTTTTCTGTGACATATTTTTCCTATTTCTTTATGTTTCACTTATGGACAAGTTCCAAAAGCTATAAGAAAATCGCGAAGTAGAAAAATACTTAGTTCGATAAGAATATGTCACCCGTGCAGCTGTGATCAGATAGTTGGCAACCATTAAATATTTTGGGGCAGGTGCTTCCAGTTTTCCCTGGAAAAATGTATTTCATTGCTATGCCATTAATTACATAGCATGAGGAATCCTGAAAAAAAAGTCATGTCCTCATCCTGTCCAAATCAGCCAACCTGAGTGCTAAAGTGCAGAACATAAAAACCCTAATCATCCATCCAGTTCTATGAAGAATTGTCTTCTTTCATAATCATTGCATATGCATCAGTTGAATTAATCAATATTTTGCAACATTTCTAATAATTGATTTTTCATTGCAGCACCATGAAGGTTTTACTGATTCTCTCAACTGTCCTGGCACTTCATGTTGCCATTAGTCATGGTATGTAGTCTTCTATTGAATCTGTGTAAATACAGAATATTACTTTGCATATAATTAAGAATTATTGTTCATTGGACTATGTCAACATCTATGTGCATGCTTGACATTTTTTTGTCGACAATGTAAAAGAGGAGTCTACCTTTTTCTGGCCCCCCTACTTTAAGTAGGACGCCCTCTCAAATAGTTCGCTAAAACGCCTATGCATGTGCATGATAATGATGATTCGGATGAAAGCACAGCACACCTAGATTATTGTCATTCCCAATAAAATGAACACCTTAGCTACCCCTTGTGATATTTTTGTGACAAAATGCGAATTTGAGTAGCAGGACGGTGTTCTGTGGGATTTTTATGCTGGCCTGCAACTGGAAAGCACATTTTACTAGTCATGATGCAAGTCTCTGATTGGCCACTTTATTAATAGGCTGATATCAGGCAAGACAGGAAATGGGGGCCTCAGAAGAATATTTCACTTTCTCCTGTTCCAAAATGTGCTTAATCAAATACTTTAATGTCCCCATTTCCTGTCTTGCTCTTAAATCTCAATTAAAGATTCCACAATGTTATGATGCACATTATTTAAGTTTTTTTCCCCCACTGCAATGTCAGGTGTCTTTGGTAGCTGAGTGGTTTGATGCTATCCTTCAAATTTTGAGATCCAGGAATCAATTCCTCTACATGGCTAAACGATTCTGTCTTCTGCATATTATTAGGGTCAAACTGTTGTATATACTACACTCATATTTAGTATCTTGTAATAATTGACTTAGCTGTTATTCTTACATAGCACACATTCGCCTGATCTGAGAAGTGCACAAATATAGGAGGTTTGGGGGTGTAAAATATTTGTTGTTAGTCATATCTCTCGGGTAACTTAACAAATACAAAAGCATAATATGTAAAGCTGTGTGGGTGAATTTGCTTATTTGCCAAGTCCAAATACAAGTCCCACTAGCCTTATACACTTATATACATATATACCCAACTTCTTGAAAACAGGCAATTTTGTCAGAACCACATGCAATTTAAAAATCACAAATTCAGCAAATGTCATGGATAGTTGAACACAGTGAAAAACGCCCACAGCACAGCCATTCAATCCATGTGGAAACTTAGTCATGAATAAAAACATGCACGTGTAGAACAAGTCTTTAGAAACTGGTGACCTCTACAGACTAAATAGATTGGTACTAGATTATAACACACTCTAGGATATATAACTACATAACGCATTAAAAGGACACAATACAAGAATGATTATGTCAGTCACTTCAGCTGGTGACCTTGCTGCATGAGTTCATGCAATACAGAACATGAGAACAGAAGCCTGGAAGGCTGGACATCATATTCCCATACACGAAAAAAGCAAAGAGGTAGTCATCATGCAAATACCTATGAATAGGGCCTTCTTCTTTCCCATACGTGTAAACAATGTGTATTCTGCTGTAGGTTTTGTTCAAATATTTTTTCCCCGGGTTCACAATTTAAGAACATTTCATATTTTCTTGTCACAGAGACTCATTACAGCTAAACACTTTGATATAGAATTAAAGTTGACTGCGGCACTGTGAAAATGGCACTTCGTGACTTATGATAGCCGATGAAGTGTCATCTTCTCTACTTTCAACTTGGGAAACATAGAGGCTGTTTGATTAGTCATGATCAAGAGTAAGGCATTTGACTTGTCATAACAAATTTAAGAGTGAAAATCAGATGCATAATCCTTTCGTTTGGCTGTCACCAATAAGCGGATTTAGTCTCCTTAAATCAAATTAACATTTAAAGTATTGGGTATGATCATGAATCATCAGTCAGATGACTTCAGTAAAGTGCCATTTTTCAGGGTGCAACAGTCCACTCGTTTTGCTTTTGCATATCAAATTGACAGAACAAAACTGCAAGCGTCTGATTAATTCTTGGTCTGACTGTACCACAGTCACAGTGTACCAGTATGAGGTTGCACTTCAATTTGACAATTTTCATTGGCCTACATACACATTGTATGTGTATGTTTGTTGACTGTTGCAGATCTTGATACAGTCGGGATATCAATGTCTCTGTGTCAGTGTATATATCTTAAATTTGAAAATAAATTGTTTCCATCATCACTGGTGTATTATAAAAATATTGCTTTCTTTTCTTCCTCCAGCTTCATTACTGGAAGAACTGAAAGATGTCCTGAAGACTGAAGCAAAGAGGGAGGAGCAGGCTGAGAAGAGAGAACAAGGTGACTGTGGATTAAACATCAATTCAAGTTGGGATAAAGAAGACATTGATAAGATGACATTTATGCGAGGAAAAACGATGAAATTGATAAGAATACATTTATAACACCATGCTCTAGTTTACTGCCTATCCATTAGTTATACGCGAAAAGACAGGACATGTTCTCTGCGAAAAATGCTCTTCGTGACTCATGATAGCCAATGAAGTGTCATCTTCTCTACTTTCGACATGGGAAATATAGAGTCTGTTTGATTAGTCGTGATCAAGTGAAGGCCATTTGATTTGTCATAAAGAGATTTTAGATTAAAAATCAGATGCATAATCCTTCCGTTTGGCTGTCACCAACAAGCGGGATTAGTCTCCTTAAATCAAATTAACATTTAAAGTATTGGGTATGTTCATGACAAATCATCAGTCAGATGACTTAAGTAAAGTGCCATTTTTCAGGGTGCAACAGTCCACTCGTTTTGCTTTTGCATATCAAATTGACAGACTGTCATCAACAAATCTTTACCAATTAGATTAAGTGAACATTCTATGTGGCAACTTAGACGGAATCATCACATGCTTATTGTTCCCTAATCATAAATTTAGAAGGTTCATTTTGAGATTTTGTCAGGAGACCAGTCATCAATGCTGCATGCTCGAAATATTATTTCCTGGAAATTCTGGTAAAATGTCAGTTTTTCTTCTTTACAGCTGAAATGCTGAGTGAGCTGAAAAGGGCTTTGAAGGAAGAAGCAGAAAAGGAACAAGCAAAAAAGAGAGAACAGGGTATGAAATGTATAATATTTGAAATATAAGAGAATTCAAAATCTAGCTTTAACGATATACTTGAGATGATGAGGGACAAACCCTGGAGGTTTTAGATTTATTTTCCTCTAAGACCGAATTTATCATTCCGACAATTATATAAGATCCTTCATTCATTTTTGGGCTTTGTTCCTGTCAGTGACTCATTGTCACATTTATGTGAAATCCAAGTTGCTCCTACTGGTAATGCTGTTGTATTGTGATGTAATGTGAGGCTTGGATGTCACCGCTGGCATGCGTCTTCCCCAGCATTTCAGTATATGTGAAGTGGGTACGATGTCATACCAGGTCGGATTCCCAAGACCCTATCCAATGGAAATCCACCTCAACTAGGCATCGCAGTCTGACCAAGATGGCAAGTGAATATCGGGTCTGGCATCTTCCATACAAATGCAGCCTCAGATGTTTGGCCGATCTGCTGTCTGTGCGCTACTTAGGTTCGGTTGTTTAAAATATTGAAGGAAGCATTAGATCTCATTCTCTAATCAGAATAAAAGAGTTGATGGAATGCCTGTGAGCTTCTATCATTGGAAGTGCCCTGTCTAACCGTTACAATTCACCGGAGTTTGTTGATTAATTAGCAAAATTGCTAATTTACGACTCTGAACTTCAATGGACCCTTAAAAAATGTTTGCAAACACCTAGCTTCTGTGATGCGTCGTTGTTCTGACAGGCCATTGGCCAACTGGCTGTGATGCTGCATATATCTAGACGCTATATTAGACACAATTTTCACTTTTGCATTATGTTGAGACTGCATGTAATACACAGTTAATGTGGATTAAAGTTACTTGAGAGCTGGTACCTAGTTTACATAAGAGCTGGTACATATTTTAGATATATATAGTGCAATGCTGGGGATTATGCCATCTACGACACTAAGATCTCACATGACATTACACTCACACATTATGAAATACAACTGGATTTCACATAAATATGACTGGGAATATGAAGTTAATGTCTTAAACGTGTATAACATCATATTTCAGAAGAAAATGCTGCAGTAGAAAAACTTGTAAGAGCTTTGAAAACTGGAAATGGTAAGAGTTCTTTTTTACAACGTGTACCTTTCTAAGCATTGATTACGGGGAGGATTAGCTCAGTAGTAGAATGCTTGTTTGGATTCTTGCTGGATGACTTCGGCCTGTGTTTGACGACTGTTTCAATCATCCCTCTCATTGCCGTGCATGTCTTCCTCCTGTCCAAATTAGCATACAAAGTGCATATACGCTGTATGTAAAAACAGGACATAGACCTCCGATCATCCATCTAAGCCTTAATTATATCTGCATCCAGTTTCTTATATCTGAAAATATGGAAATGTGTGTGCGTAAGGAAATTCTTATTAACCCACTCATTGGAAAATCGAAAAAGCATGACAGTATAAGCCAGCACAGGAAGCAGCTACATTGGCTGCCAATTCTGGCTAGCATACAATTCAAACTCATGTTAATAATTTGAAAAGCAGTTAATGGACAAGCTCCCTTGTATATTCAAGACATTAATTCAGCCAAAATCTGTACGAAGCTGTAATCTGAAAAGCAATAACAAAATGCTCTTAAATGAACCAATTTCCTACAAGCAAAACAAATTTGAAGACAGAGCCTTTGCGCATGCTGCTCCAAAACTGTGGAACCAACTCCCTGAGATTGTCAAGGCCTCCAAAACACTACTTAGGGCCGATTTCACCAACAGAGTTAAGCCAGGTCTAAGTCTTAGACCTGGTCTTAGTAGTTCAAAGTTAAAACTTTAGGATAAATTTCAATTTAAAAATGGCAGCACCTCCTGGTAACTAATTACCTAAGACCAGTTTTAACCTTAAGCCTGGTCTTAGCTATTTTGGTGAAATCGGCCCTTAGTAGAAGGCTTCAAGAGAAATCTTAAAACACACCTGTTTAAGAGTTTATACAAATAATTCCATCATGCATAAGCGCTAATGAGCAGTTTACTGGAATTAGCGCTATATAAATACCTATTATTACAATAATTATTATTATCCTGCATGATCCATCTCCGGGCCAAAAATTGTTGACAATTTACATGTACAGTGTGTGAGTGACACTGAGTGTATATGGTAAACTTCTTTCAGAAAAAAGGTTCTGGGACTCCATCAGTAGCTGGGTGGGTGACAAATGGGATGATGCCAAGGAGACAGCTTCTGAAGTTTTTGACAATGCCCAGGATGCCGCAGGAAATGGCTTGGAAAGCTTCAAGGACACCGTTGATGGAGATTCTTCAGAGGATGATGAGCAATCGCAAGAGGTCGAGGAGTTGGATATTCCCAGCGATCTCAAGCCAGGCAGCAATAGTAGGTGTAATTGGTTCTGCATTTGCATTTTCATTGTCTGAGAGGATATATATATAGATAGACCAATAGACAGATTAGATACGGTTGGTGAAACCCTTCAAGAAATGAGCTTGTGCGGTTCAGTTGATGAATTGGAAGAGAGACCAGGGACAGCCGAGGGTCCTTGGAAAGTTGCACATTTACCCCATGCAAGTGATCTTTTACTTGCTCAGCAGAGACAATGGCACAAGGAAAGAAGAAATATGTTATTTCCATCCACTATAATGATAACTGATTGCAGAAAATGTACTTTGGAATAGCTCAGAGACATTGGTTAAAGTTATATTATATTCTACCATGCACACCCAATTAAATTGATACTGTTAGAATATATTAAATTTTATGATCCAGGGTGTATTCTATCAATTACTTTTGTTGCAGATCCTTGCAGGAGGCCTGTTGTGCTAAATGAGACTGGCAGTGGCAAGATTGACTTCCCAGGAAATGGCAAAGATTACCCAAGGTTTGAGAATTGCCATTGGATCATTAACAGCACATTGTCAGGGAAGAAGGTTAGTTTAAATGGAATAATTTAAAGGAAATTTTTACAGAAGCCCATTGACACTGACAACTTTTTCTTTTATTATTTGCAAATATTCAAAATCACAAATGTCTGCAAACTGTTTATCATATGTGCAGGCGCAATCCATAGGTCAGAGTTTAAAATTTGCTTTCAACATGTACAAAAAGGAAACTTCAAACCTGGAATTTTCAACTACACCCTGCAATAAGATGCATGTAGCACCAAACTTTATAGATCTTCGCAGATTGGCAGTTCAAACAGTTTAAAATCACTTTCATTTTGGTGGTGTGATGTCGCTGACTTGAAATGAATTTGTTTGTGTCAGTTTATGATTAATCAGTTGATTCAGTGCATATAGTGTCTAGTAGCATAGGTGTCAATACATAATCTGATTAAATGACTCCAGGTAATTATCAAACAAGAAGATTAGGAGAACAACAGAAAACTGTCAATGACACGGCAAAGTCGGTTTGTCAAAGGGCGGAGGAAGTAAAACCAGAACAAACTAGAGTCAGATGTAAAGAGGTGTGAGACTTAAGACTCACATGTGATGTTAAGGCTTTTAAGGACGTCCAACCTTCCATCTCCTCCCACACGATATCCGTGAAATTTCCACATGCCATCTTAAAATCGATTGGTTCTATTTCAGTTTATTTTTAAAGAACTCAGTATTTTGTGCTTTAGTGGGCCAAAAATTATATTCTAAAAATATGATTTTCAGGTCAATGTCACTTTTGTCAACATGGACATAAATGAGAGAGGCTGTGATGACTACGTTGAGGTGTTCTCCATGGACTGCAACAGAAAGGACGGCAAATTTATAGGTTTGTGCAATTTTGTAAAATGTTTTGCCATTAATCCAGTTAGAAGATAAGTTATAGGAGTTATTACAGATTTCATATTAGTGTGCCATGCTCTTTTCAACTGCCACAGTGCTCTTGTGATGTCAGTATCAGCATAATGATTTCACCGTTGGTATATTTGCAGTTTCAGCTGTGTCACTTGGAACCCACACTGATCACACCATTACAAATCCACAATAAGCTGTTAGATTGTTGCTCAACATTGATTATTCAGTTTGATGTTTTGAATAAATCCGAAAGTTACAATATCCAGCTATATATAATGCATGGATTTTGTGTATAACTGCTACCAGTTTAAGCACTTTTACAACAAAATTAAATAATTCACTCCCGCATTCATTTGTTGGTCTGAGAGGTTATCATGTGCTGCTTTGTCTTTGCAAAAATAATATACTCAGGAACCATTCAGAATTTAAGACCTGGGGGGTAGAGTTTTGCTTGGGAGTGTCCTTATCACTGATTTCTAATAATGTTTATTTGATGATCGAATTCTTAGCCTCTTTGTCTGGCCTTTTCCTAAATTTTTGGGGAGCAACTGCCCCATACCCCCCCCCCCCCCATTTCCGGTTCTCTGGTATGCCCATGCAACACAACCACGTTCACTTCCAAAAAATCTCCCCATCATACCCATTCCAGTCATCAATTCTGAACAGTTTCTTTGGCCCAGATCTCACCTAAAAGGCTGAAAAGCCACAAGATGCTGCCCTCAAGGAGAAATTTTACAACACGACACCCTGAATGTCCATGATGGATCAAGCAAGTGGCTCAAACATATCAGTTTCAGCTCCAACTAAATCTGAACAACCATATCAATGAATGCAGATTAATCAATTGTCATTCACACTTAGACAGCCCATAAGCCTGACTTGTTGGTAGCAGTTGGAATCAACACTCAAGCTGGGAGTGCCAATAGTGATGTCAGTATTGGAATACTGACATCATCTGTGCATATATTCACATGGAACATGGCACACTAATATGAGATGTGTAATAACCACTTTAGAATAACCCAAGTTAAGTGTTCATACAAGCCAGTACTGGGCTGGGGGGGGGGGGGGGTGTTCGGGTGTTAATTCTGATATGGCCTACTCTGTATTAATCAGATAACTTAAATAAAGACAATGCAACACTTATGCCACTAATTTAGGTCACTGTCCAGCTACTTTCACCTATAGAGCCAGTTGCCAAAGCAGAATTTTCTCACTTTTTATTACTGGAAAATGTATAAATGAGACACGTGGTTTGGTAACTGATCAACCAACGGTGAATCATTGTGAATGCCATGACCATCTCCAATTTCATTAAAAATAAGTTCAATCATCCTGTCTAATCATAATCACAATATTGTATTTTGCCTCAGGTGTTCCTCAAACAAAAAAACTCTGCAAGGAAAACATTGATAAGATTCCCAAGAAAGAAAGGACTGCCATCGTTCCGGAAAGATGTGCCTATATTCACTTCAGGTCGAACATGTTTTGGAACGGCAAGGGTTTCCAATTGGAATACTCCTTCATTTAAATCAGGTAAATGGAGTATCCTTGGTTTGCTCCTCGCCATATTTTCTCATAAAAATAATATGACTCAATTGTAGTATCCAAAAAATAAAAAATTCAGCTAGAGCTTGCTATAGAAAGTTCTGAAGATTTGTCCTCAAAAGAAATATGCTGCCCAAGAGTGCGTTATGATATCATTCCGATGATGTCAAATGTCTTCAGATTTCTCTGATGTCATTCTGATGCCTAATATCTTAAGATATTTCTATCGTCATTCTGATGTCAAGTGCCTCACGATTTTCTGATGTCATTCTGATGTAAATTGTCTTCAAATTGGCTAGTAGGTGACTTGTTTGATAGTATTGAATGTATAGGAAATGACCTTACGAATTGCCTGTGAGTCATTGAGAAAAACATTGCATGGATGGGATTTCTGTAAGCACTTGCCATTCTTCGGTTGGTACAAAAAAATATCTTTTGTAGTTGCAAAGGGAAATGCAGTTATTAATAATTGATATTATCTTCAATATATCTCATTTCAGAAATTTGATGCAATTGCAAACATGACAAAATAGATATCGCATGGCTGACGGATTCATCTTCTTACTTATAACTCAAATGTTTCGCCACTAGTCAAGGCAACTGTCACCTTGTTTCCATGGACGCATTGCAATGAATGATTTACCTGGACTGACAAAATAGTTCTTATGAAGCACAAAAAAATAAATCTAAGAAAATTTCTCAAAGAGGCTATTTTGTATAACTGGTATATGCATGACTCAAGACAAATCTGTAATTATATATAAAATGTGTATGAAGTAAGAAGATACAAAGAAAATTGTGTGACTGTTATTCATTTTGTCGTTAAAGTATATCATGACGCCATTTTAATAAAGGAAAATCGAACATTCAAACATATTTTTGTTTTCTTTCACATCCATAATTATGGAGTCCCACAGTTGTCTGCAGTGCAAAACCAGCAGCGACTCTTAAACAGCTCCATGACACCATTATCAATCTAAAAAAGGATTTTACCTTACAAGCCTTTGATTTGACCTTACAAACCCTGCTATAAGAAATGCCTCAACCAGAAATTTGAAATACACTTTCAAGACTTCCCAATGCCCAGAAAGAATTTACCTGTTCCACAGTATAATTGATAAAATATTTATCTGGAAACAAACTTCAACCTCCCAAGGACAATAACTATCAGAGCGGAACTCCTGAATCACATTTCCCTCACGCAGCGCATTTCTTTTAGATCATCGCATCAGAGGAACACTCACTTGGTACACTGTAAGTGTCATCTTTATACTAGAGTATATTAATAGGGATCCAATGTAACAGTTAGAGTTCACACACACTCTAATAAATGTTGGGACAATATGGTTTTTTGAAAAGCCAAATTTCAATGCAAAACCAACATGGATTTAAAAAAAAATCCATGTTTGGTTTTTCAAAAAACTATTTTGAATATAAAAAACCAATTTTGTCCCGACATTTTTTAGAGTGCATACTATACAGCAATATCACAGCAAAGGATGCAATACATGTAAATGTACTGCAGTGTGCTGAGATAAATATCAATTTCATTGCACAGATTATGATTGAAATTGCATGAGGGCATATTATATTGCTTTTTTTTGCAAAGTGAAGAAAATGGTATTTTGGGGCATTTTGCTAATTTCTATTTATTTTGAATACCATATATATACATGTTTCTAATCACAAAATTGGCACCGTCAAGAACCTTTTTTTGGAATATGAAGATACATTGTAGCTCTAATATACTTGATGATAGGTTGTGTTTAAAAGAAATTTCTCAAACATTTTTAGCAGGCTCTAGACCTCTCAACAAAACAATATCATTGAAAGAAATGTTTTTAACTCCTTGAAATGAACGAATCTGAAATAATGATTATTTCAAACGTTAACCCCTGGAACTTTTGATCACATATATTTTTTAATATTTTGTCCTATTTCTTTCCACGACACACAGTGTCACCCTCAAATATATGTTGAGTATAGGCCAACATGAGCAAATTCTCACAGCTATAAATAGGTCATGGAGTAGAACAAGAAGTATTTGAAAAGGACTTTAAGGGACGTAGATTTTTAATTTTTGTAGGTGGGGATGATTTCGGCAAACGCAAATTATGCGCGAGGACCAATGGACTGAAAGTCACGCGGTGGTAGATTTCAGGGGCCACTCTAGGGCCCAAAAGCCAATATGTGTTTTAGATTATCGAAGATTAGTTCTGAGACTCGTATTTTGCACATAACATGCAACTGCATGGTATCACGGAAAAAATTGCTAAATATAACAAATAATTTTCAACACCAAGTAGTAATAAGTTGAAATTCTAGGGGGGATAATCATATGATCATCCTCCCAGGTTCATCCCCCCGGATCTACGTCCCGGGACTTCATGCAGTTGAGATCAGAAAAATATTTGTTTTTGGTTCTTACTGATTGGCCACCAAGGCACCTACAAGTTGTGCTGGTCGTCTTTGTGTGATATGGAGGTCAATAATAATATTTTTGACTGACCATAACATCTTTGTTGGGAGTCAATGTCACCAGATGGATTCGTGACTAGTTAGTAACCTTGAAATCAAAATATGGTTATTGTTACTTAAATTATAACTCTCCATTGGTAATTTTTCCAAGGCTAGCTGCAAGTTCAAAATATGCTTTTACTGCTTCTTGTTATGGCATTATGTTAAATTTTTGTCAATAGGAAATCCCTGAAATTTACACTCTGCAGAATTGTTTAAAATAGTCAGGTCAAGAGAGGTTATTCCCTTTTTTTCATGATATCAAAAGAGAGAGATTGGTTGAATTAGCCTATATCTTAGTAATTATATTATATACGTAATGGCAGTTTATTGCATTGCAGAACCATGAAGGTCTTGCTAATTCTCTCAACTGTCCTCTCACTTCATGTTGCCAGTTGTGGCGGTAAGAAATCTTCTATTCAATCTATTATGTAAGCCTTATATATAATTTGTGAAGGGAAAATAATTAGATTGTCCATAGGATATATGTTTTTAAAGAATTACAAACGTTTGAAATAAAATAATCTGTAATGGGCCAAAAAGTTAGTGCACAAGTTACTATTTACGTATACGTCTTTCTTTTCATACAAAAATGTGAATGATAGAAAGATAGATAGATAGATAGATAGACAGATAGATTCATGTATAGATTTATTTTGTTATATTACATGGCATTCAGCATGATATCGTGATGATTTTTGGTTGTGCACATCAAGATTAGGTTGACATTTTTGTGCATATGCTGACATTTTATGTCTATGTTGTTGAGCCATAATGCAATTTTTGATGATTTTTCACGAAAAATGACCTATTTTTCCAGGCCTCCCAAACGAAGGTTTCAAATAATTCTCATCCACAAAAACTGTTTACAATATAGTTTATACATAAATCTGATGTATGAGGAACAAATATTTGCAATTCCACGCATTCAACAGCCATTTCTAGAATATCGAAATCCTAACTCTGAACTTTAGTCATAATTATTCCGTAATTTTGATCAACAGTGTATTTCCCCTGACGTAAATTTCCAAAATGTTTCCCTTCTGGTGAAAATTGATGAAATGCCAGAATAAAGTGCTACATATTCATGGCATATGCACATTTCTCAAACAGACTATTCTAGAAAACTTTTAAAAAAAAACAGCTCTGGATGCACCACAATTATTTGTTAACACCAAGTGTAGAAATGTGAAAATGAAATGCAACTATTGGTTGGTACTATGTGTTCTTTTCATTACCAGGCAGAGCTTTCTAAGTCTTGTTAGCATCTTTGACAAAATATTATATGAAGATTTCTTTAGAAAACATGGACATTTTGTTTTAGATAGTTTTTGGGACACACTCAGAGAGTCATTTGATCCAGGAAAGGAAATCGCTCCTGGATTCTTAGACAATGCAGAGGATTCCCCAGGAAATGGCTGGGAAAGCATCAGGGACACTGCAGAGGATGATGAGCAATCGAAAGAAATTGAAGAATTGGACATTCCCGGTGGGGTCCGGTATGGCAGCACTGGTGAGTGTACATGGTTGTTGTGCAATTTTCAGTGTCAATACAGTAAATCGAAAAAAAGTCCAAGAGGAGAAAATTAATCTTTTTTAAAATCGAACAGCTCCATCTGCTGCCTTACACCCTAAAACATATTTCACATTTATGATAAAGGGTGCATCAATAATTAAATAGTGACAGTTCCAGGGTGTATTCTATCAATTACTTTTGTTACAGATCCTTGCAAGAGGCCTGTTGTGCTAAATGAGACTGGCAGTGGCAAGATTGACTTTCCAGGAAATGGCAAAAATTACCCAAGGTGTGAGAATTGCCATTGGATCATAAACAGCACAGTGTCAGGGAAAAAGGTTAGTTCAAATGAAATAATTTTGATCGATTTATACAGAAGCCCACTCTCACCAACACTTCTTCTTTTATTATTTGCAAATATTCACAATCACAAATGTTTGCAAATGGTTTATCATCTCTGCTGGCGTAATCCATAAGTGAAAGTTTAAAATTTTGCTCTCGACATGCACAAAAAGGGAATTTCAAACCTAGAACTTTCAACTATACACTGCAATTGGATGTAGCACCAAACCTAAGATGCTCAATCTGTATAGAAACTTGAGTGCTTGTTCAAGTAGAATTATAAATGATCCTCGCTTTCTTACTATGCATTGCAGCAAAAAATAAATGAAAAGTGTAAAATCCTATCGCCACTTTGCCAGTCCACATGAATGGCTGAGAAGTTTCCAATTTCCATGATTATCTGCTTGATGGTTTACTTGGGTCCCTTCCAGTCAGTTAATAAAAATCATTAGGCCTATAAAACTGTGAAGACTGTTTTGAATTTGTCAAGTTTTTGAATTGTGAGGCACTGCCCAATCTAAAACTGAGTATATAATTACCGCCCATGCTATGCATAGGGCGGTAATGCAACTGTCCTGAACCGATGTGAGTCAGAGGCCTACTGGCCAAACTAGGCCATTCCAAAGGTTCATTTTATCAATATCACTCATTTACAGTCAGACCAAGAATTATTCAGACGCTTGCTGTTTTGTTATTATTTTAAGGAATTACGAAGTAAATGATGAAACATGCAATTGAATACATCCTTGGCTTTACATGAACCTACACAAAACACATTTATTGCAAATTGGCATGAAATTCGGTGAAAAAAAGCTACTTTTGTTGACTCCGTGAACCAAAAATTATTCAGACACTCTAAGAAAGTTGAAGAATATGAACTATTTACTATTATATGTTAGTATTCATCCTAAAATACTGTTCATAAACTATGCACAGATCATTATGACAGTATAGAAAGGCAATTGCGACCATCCATTAAGAAAATTGGGATAAATAATTGAGATAAACATTCTGTCCAGTTTATCACATTTTGATGCAGTTTTTTGCACCTCAAACATACCTTGCATTGATTCAAAATGTTTTAGTTTATCTCAGAATTGTCTTATTAAAACTTTGAGTCAGAATATGAAAGATTGGAAGCCTCATAGTAAGTTCAGTGCACTTTTGTATTTATTTGTACAATTTACCAAAACAAAAACGTGTCCTTGTGGCACCAAAATCGAACAAATTTTCAGAAAGCGACATTCATTATCTATTTCTAATTATATTCCATACATGGTGCAATTGGCAACTGAATGGGACACATTTAACTTCATTTGTGGATGGGTCAAACATATGGTTTTTAGGCCTCAATGCTATTCCAATGGAGATTGCTCCATGAAAGCACACAATTTGTAAACAAGTAGTGTAAACTGGCTTTCCTGTATATGCAATAGAGTGAACAACCGTAGGAAAGCCATGCAACTTGATTTTAAGTGATCTGATGGACTGCAGTGGCACAATGAGCAAGGATTCAGAGAGCAGTGGGAGCCAAAATCAAAAGGAAAATACCGAAGTGCATAAAATTTATCAAGTAAGCCTATATTTCAGTTTTATCTTGAAAAAAAAACAGTTAGCAATAGTCATTTTATGATATTTTGAAATATTTCCAATTGATATCTGACAGATTTCAGCCATATAAGTCAAGAAAATGTGATAAACTGAATCAGATGTTTATCTCACATATTCATCCAAACTTTTAAAATTGATGCTCACACCCATCACCCAATGTGACCGCAGTGATCCCATGGTAGTCTATAAGCAGTATTTGTGATTAATGTAAGTAAACAGGTAACTTTCTACAACTTTGTGCAAGTGTCTGAATAATTCTTGGTTTCTGAAATCACCAAAAGTAGCTATTTTCCGTGGATTTTGTTTCAATTTGCAAAAAATTTGTATTGGACGGGTTACATTTAATACCAAGCATGATTTCGAGTACATGTTTCATTGCTTGCTTTGTAATTCCTTCAAAATAAAAAGAAAACAGCATTAGTCTGAATAATTCTTGGTCTGACTGTAAATACATCGTAGATTGTGTCAATTGTGTATTTTTTTAGTTAAATTCAATATTTTCCGATTTATGAATATCCCCTTATGCCCAGCGTTGGGTGGGTCAGGCTGATTTTGCGCCGCCATTTTCTTTTGCATTCGCCCTGCCATACCCTTGTCACACATGTTGAGTGTCACCATGTTTCGTCTCATAATGTTCGACATTTTGTAGAAAGGTCCGGTAAACTTTCCTGAACCCTTGGTCCGCATGTCCGATGGATAGCAAGGCCAAATAAAAGAAATATCAAGCAGAAATCGTTTTATTTTGCGAGCAACAAGCCCACGCTTCCACAGCGTCCGCCATTACGTCGTCTCTAAAATGCGGAGCAGCAGTTGTGGGCTAGCGGTCGCGGGAAAAGTGCATAAAATGCAGATTCAAATTTGGTTTTGGCCAAGGATTTGGCCAAGGATTTAAACATCTACACGGCGTTCCCAATTATTATGCATAATGCTTTTTATGATATCTCCAAAAGAAATTATACTATTTAGATATGCTTCACACAAAATGATAAATGTGCCATTGAGCCAATATCCTGTCAATTTCGTCCACTTCCTTCGGGTCAGTTCGGAGTAATGCCATATGATGGGGTTTTGAGGTGTTCCCAATTATTATGCAATTTCTTGGAAAAGCATCCATTGCCACACAAAATCAACCAAAATTAACCGAAACTGCAATGAACATGTACCCCTTAGCTCTTATTGAAAAGTAGAACCATCATTGTTAACATAGATTGATCCATATCTAAGCAATCCATGTTATTATCTCGCATTGACATAACATTGAAATTGCAGTTTTGTTGCAATGAGAAGCCTCTGTTGGCCAGAAAAAATACAAAATCATCACCAAACTCATTAGGTTTAGCACTCTCCTCTAAACCAATGAAAATAAAATTGCACCAATGTATTTGCAAAATATCTTGAAATGAATTAAGCCCCTCCGACTGCCAATACTATTACGATGGGAAACAAAGCAGTGAGTTTTTTACTTGATGTCCTGTATTGCAGGGATCTCAGATTTGGTGGTTCATTACTAAGGAGGACTGTGGTGTCCCGAAGATGTATTCCAAGCTGAATTTTCAGTAATATAATTCTTTTTAAGAACATGGGATACTTTTGAGGAAAAAGCCAATTTCAATGGTTTTTCAATGTAGTTTTATTATATAATATATATGGATATTTTGGTCATGAAGGTGCCCACGTCCATGTATAGATTTTTCATTATTTGGCATGTTCACGAATTCGTGGAGGTGTAAAAACGAGCATGCACGAATTTGTGGACATGAAAAAACAAGCGTAGGTTTATCGTGTACATGTAATAACTAACATTCGTGAATGTGCTTTATCATTCATTTGTGTATATGCTAACATTAACATTCGAGGAAGTGCTGTATCATTAGGGTTTAGTGTTAAAATTAGGTTTAGAGTTAGTTTTAGCCAAGTTTAAGGTTGCAATGTTCGTTTTTGCACCTACACAAATTCGTGAATTGCAATACTTCACACTTACACAAATGCCAAATTCGTGTATATGTTCGTTTTTGCAGGTATACAAATTCGTGTACATGTCAAATAGTGAAAAATATATACCTCCCACGTTTGAAATGATGATTCTATTCTTTCTTTAGTGTTATGAGGTATATTTTAAAGGTATTTCATAATCAACATTGTTGATTTTGGGTGGCATGGATGGTTTTCCAAGAAATTGCATAATAATTGGGAACACCCCAAAACCTGATTATACAACATAACTCCAAACTGAACCAACAGAATTGGACAAAAGTGACAGGATATTTGCTTCATGGCACCCTTGTCATCGTGTATAAGGTCACGTGTCACAAGGTCGTACAATTTGCGTTACATGGTGGTTTTGGACCAAAAAATTTTTTCATCCAAATTGTCTTATTTAGGTCTATAATATCCTATTCAAATCAAAAACCAGCTTAATTTCACAAAAATTAGAGGTGTTCATCTTATTATTTGATTTTATTCACCATACAAATCAATGTAAAGCTCAAACTTTTAAGGCATTTTTCTCAAAAACGACTATATTTCAGTAACATTACTGTAAAGTACAAAATACTCCTTGCATCCCCATGAAATTTTCACTGAAGTTAGTTGAGAAGATGGTCCTACTAATAAAAGCAACAAAAAATACATTCTCCTCTCCAAAAGACTTTATATACGTCAATGAATTTATGTTACTGCGACAGAGAAAAAACATTTCTCATGCATCGTTTTTAAAACTGTACCAGAAGCCTGATTATTGTCAAAATCTCAAGTAAAAAGTTTTAAAACATTACCTAGACACCTCAGAACAAATTCTGATATTGCAAATAAGATATATTATAAGATATTTATATGAAATGTTGCAAATATATCTTATATCAGCTATTGTCTAGTGCATGAGAAATCAACATCTCATGCTAGTATACCATTTTGGAGTTATCTGTGGATTTAACCCATATGTATCCCTTTTTTTGGCTATACGAGAGGAAGATTATCAAATATGATTGTTATTTATTCATTTGATGATGTGGCCTTCTCTTTTTGTCCTTTTGGAAGTCCATTACATTAAGCGAAAAAATCATGTACGCTTCAAGCATGTATGTGTTACATTTGGTTCAGCCTTGTTCAGAGCATCACAGAAGTGAGAAAATGATTGAAAACATAGCAATATGTAAACTATAGGTCATGAGCATTTAGGCAATAGCCTTATCCAAAAGATGTGGTTAACCTACTTAGAGTTCTCGTGGTTTAAACTTAACAACCCCTCTCCAATTTTACGTTTTTTTCAAGTGTTACGAAAAGTTCAGCCTAAAGTAGACAAGCAGCAAACTAAGAATTTTACCTGCAAACAAAATCTGATAAATGCATTTGAAAATAGAACTTATGAGCATTTAATTGATGTATATTTGAACTTCCTAGCTTTAATATTAATAGTTGCAGACTAAATCTAAGAAAATGTGTTTAATTTTTTTTGCCAGCAGGACAGGTTCACGTCATTGCACATCAAAGGATCTACAGAAGGCACTGTAACAATTAGATGGAAAATTTAAGCTTCAAGAACTTTAGTAGGAATCAGGCGCTCCTGCAGAGAAAACCAGATTAAAATATCTTTTGTCACTGGCATAAAAACTCACTTTCTAGATGATTTTTTCAAATCTGACGTAACGCGGGACCCAAAAAAATCACCTGTTTTCTGAGGTTTTTGATGGCTAGAAGCCTTATTTTGTAATAAAGTTGACTATTTAAAACCTAATATGATGTAGATGAAGTCAGGCCTTCCAGTGGTGTATGATATAGCATAATATATATTTGTAAAGTATGCGTAATCATCATTTAAATGCAAAATTTGTGAAATTGTGCGACATTACGACACATGACCATAAAGGACATTGGAATAGGGCTATTTCTTGTGGCGATATTCTGAAAAAGCATAGGTGCATAATAATTGGGAACGCAGTGAAGATGCATCAGAAAAAAAAAGAATTTTGGCTCTATGTGTCTAAAGGTTTAGAAAAATTAAAGTTCTAACTCAGTATGTGGGTCCAAAAACATATTTTAAAAAATATAATTTTCAGGTCAATGTTACTTTTGTCAGCATGGACATAAATGAGAGAGGCTGTGATGACTACGTTGAGGTATTCTCCATGGACTGCAACAAAAAGGACGGCAAATTTATAGGTTTGTGAAATTTAATTTTGTGTCATGTGCACAACTTCGTGGGGGGGGGGGGGGTTGTTCAGATGCTAGCTATCATACATACCTGGAATAAAACACATTGTTGCACTTGCCACTAATTTATTTCACTTTCAAGTTACTTTCACAATAATGCCATTTGCCAAAGGAGAACTCTGACATTTGTGTTACCAGATAATACTCAGCTGGTTAGTGGCAATGTCAAATGTTGGAAAATGTACATATGTAACTCAGGCATGTGGGTTGGTAATTATTATCCCCCATGCTATTGCTATGGGGGCATCTACTTTAGTCTCCATGTCATGGTTTCCATCAAATATCTCAAACACCCAATGCCAGTGATTTTTTACTTGCCCAGCTAAGACAATGGCACAAGGAAAGAAGAAATATGGTGTTTCCATCCATTATAATGATAACTGATTACAGAAATGTACTTCGAAACAGGTCAGAGACATTGGTGCCCCTGGTGGAAATATTTTGCATAACTAAAATTGGGATTCTGGTGGATATAGGTAGATGTGTAGGGCATGGGGGATATGGAGGCAGTGTACCTGCTCTTGTTCCCGATCAACCAATGGCGACTGTCATGACCATCTCCAATTTCATTCAAACTAAGTTCAATCATCCTGTCTAATCATAATCACAATATTGTATTTTGCTTCAGGTGTTCCTCAAACAAAAAAACTCTGCAAGGAAAACATTGACAAGATTCCCAAGAAAGAAAGGACTGCCATCGTTCCGGAAAGATGTGCCTACATTCACTTCAGGTCCAACTTGTTTTGGAATGGCAAGGGTTTCGAATTGGAATACTCGTTCATTTAAATCAGGTAATTGGAGTATAATTGGTTTGCTCCTCGCCATATTTTCTGATGAAAAAAAAAAAGACTCAATATAGTAGAGTAGGTCGGGGAATGCTGCCCCCCCTCAACTTCGAGGTGCGATTTGACCTACTTTTTATGGGCGATTATTTGAATGCTTATGCTGTCAGGAAGGGATCACTTGACTCTACTAATAACTAGTGAAACAAATATCTGCCAATTTTGATAAAGGAGTTACGGCTATTTTTGTAAAAAAATTTAAAATGGCCTTCTTACCCCACCCATCGGGCCAGAAGCCCCCCTATTATAATCCTATGGCAATTTTTTTTGCGAGCGCATTCAGCCTTAAAGTTATTTCGTAGGATTCTTCTATCTTTTTTAAGTCATTCAATTGACTTGTTCTGAATTTCAGAATTTTTCTTTTCATACTTTTATTTTTTAATATTTTTTGCCCTGTTTCAATTTCAGGCCAAATTTTTTCTATTATAATTAGCAATTCTATCAAGATTTAAGGTAAAGTACACATTATTAAATGGTTCCTGAAGCAACTTTGACCCCCCAGTAAAGGGGGCCTCATGCCCCATATCATGTGGGGCCTCTCGCCCCAAACCCACATATTTTAATTTGACCTCTATATTTTGAACTAAAATGCAAAAAACATGATCCAAATCATATTTATGTGATGGTCATAAAGTGAAGCAACGCAGATCCATTATACTTTTAGATATTTCCGAAGTTTTCTGATAACCCCTTTCAAAGAATTAGTCAAAGCTACAAAAACCATGCACATTTTTTTGTTTCTTTAATTTCTACTATGGTTTGCCCTGAAAATTTGTGACGTCACTTAAAAACGCCTCCAGCTTCAATCCTATCAATAGATAAACGCACCAAAAATGTAAGTTTGGATATAACCCTGGGGGGCCTCTCACCTAACCCGGGCTTCTTGCCCCGACCTACTCTATCCAAAAAAAGACAATTTTCAACTAGAGGTTGCAATAGAAAGTTTTGTCCTCAAAACAACATTTTTCCTGCCCCAGAGTGCGTTTTGACATCATTCTGGTGTCAAATGTCTTCAGATTTCTTTGATGTCATTCTGATGCCTATTTCTATTGTCATTCTGATGTCAAGTGCCACAAGATTTTCTGATGTCATTCTGATGTCAAATGTCTTCAGATTGGTCTGATGTCATTCTGATGTCGAATGCATTCTGATTTTTCTTATGTCATTCTGATGCCAAATATCTTCAGATATTTCTAATGTCATTCAGATGTCTTCAGATTTGTCAAATGTCATTCTGATGTCAAGTGCCACATGAAATTCTGATGTCATTCTGTTGTCAAATGTCTTCAGATTTTTCGAATGACATTCTAGTGTAACATGTCTTTAGATTGGTCTGATGTCATTCTGATGTCAATTTTTTTTCTGAGTATTCTGATGAAATTCTGAACTTAATTGACTTAAGAAGTTTCTTCCATCGCCATAATGGGCATTGTATAGTCTTCCATGTCATTTTTAAACCAGTAATATTGAGCAAAACGTGATGCAATTAGATAAAGTCATCTTAGAAATTATTGTCTCACTGTTAGAATTATGCTAACGGATGATTAAACCCAACAGTGGGACAATTTTTATGATGGAACACCATTATCACCAAAGTATTACAGTCGAAGAATGATGAGTACTATATAACATTCATCTGTTTCGGACCATCAATGACCTCAAAAGTCCCTCTCCATTGTATTGAAATGAATTGCCAATTTGTCTTTGAGTAACTTGTGACCTCATTGATGAGTGCTTTGACCTAGTAGGTGACTTGTTTGATAATATTGAAAGTATAGGAAATGACCTTAGAGATTGCTTATGAGTCATTGAGAATAACATTGCATGGATAGGATTTCTGTAAGCACTTGTCATTCTTCGGCTAGTACAAAAAATATCTTAAAAAATTGTAGTTTCAAAGGTTAATGCAGTTATTAATTATTGATATTATTTTCAATATATCTCATTTCAGAAATTTGATGCAATTGCAAACATGACAAAATAGATATCGCACGGCTGACAGATTCATCTTTGTCCTTCTATCTCAAATGTTTCGCCACTAGTCAGGGCAACAGTCACCTCGTTTCCATGGACACAATGAATGATTTACTTGGACTGACAAAATAATTCTTATGAATCTAAGAAAATTTCTCAAAAAGGCTATTCTGTATAACTGTTATGAGCATCGCTCAAGACAAACCTGTAATTATGTATAAAATGTGAATGAGGTAAGAAGATACAAAGAAAATTGTGTGACTATTAAAAATATTAATTTTGTTTACAGTATAAAAAATATCATGACATCATTTTAATAAAGGAAAATCGAACATTCAAACATATTTTTTTCTGTTCTATCAAATCAATATTGGGTCCCACAGTTCTCAGCAGTGTAAAACTAGCTTTGTCTCTTAAATGGTAGCTACCGTTACAAATGAGAAAAAATTGTGAAGAACTTAAAAGAAATGCCCCAGAAATTATTTTTCCCCAGAAAGAATTGACTTATTTCACAAAAACTGAGCAAGAAATTGGTTATTTATTTTAAAAGAACTCCATCCCCTCCCCCGAGTTTTAATGGTTGCCCCTGTAAATAATTCCCATAACAAATTATAATATACTTGCTGACAGTTGCACAAATTGTTAAACTAAAAGTCTACTGAATAGCTGATTTCTTATGATAGGATCCCTTAGACCTGTCATAATAAATTTTGGGATTATCATAAACAAATCAATAGTGATATAATATTCTTGAATATCTGTAGGTCAAATTGAAAATATTAATTTATTAAAATCAGTTGTGCACAAAAATCATCCATGATTAAAATCCTCTTCTAAAAAACTAAATAACCCTTATGCCTAGTTCTCATGGAGACGTAACAGAGGGTTCCTGTTGCGGCGCTTCTTGCTTTTCCAGGAAAGTTGGAGGTTCTTAAGCTAGATTCAACAATTCGGCGACGATATTTTCGTCTACGGCGCTTCTTAAACTTCCTCGCCAAAAGTTCCTAGAAGTCACATGACCCTATGGTGAGGCAAGAAGTTGCTTCACGAAAGATTCAAACGGTTGAATCTTTGCGAAGGAAGAAACCACGATGCAAGAGACCAGAAAGCCCCCCAAAATGATTGGGCGAAGTTAGAGACAGCTTGGGCGAAGTTAGAGACAGGTTGGGCGAAGTTAGAGACAGGTTGGGCGAGGCTACTTATCATTGAGTCAATGGAAATTCGGCGAAAAAAGAGAACAACTCGCCGACGCAAACAGGCTGTTTAAACGCCGAAACAGGCACTTGCTTCACCGTAAAATGTATTTGCTTGGGCGTAATTGAAGATTAGGATGAAGTAAGAGGATGCTAGGGCGAAGCAACAGCATGCTAGGGCGAAGAAAGAGACTCCTTGGGCGAATCTAGTTTAACATTGAAGCAATGGAACTGCGTCGAGGCTCCTGACAACTCGCCGACACAAGTCTCTTCTTGCCTCGTCCGTAATTACGAGCGATTCGGCGTAAAAAACGAGAGCCTCGTCGTAATAGGAACCATCAACGACGATTTAGAACCTCTAATTGATTATATAATTGTCCAAAAATGGCTTGAAACGCCGAAATTGGGCGAAACTTGACTTCCTGGAACCTCTACAACTTCGCCGTCACTTAACCACGCTCGTGAGACACAGGCATTAGCCTTAGGGGAGAGCGGGGCACCATGAGCCGCTTTTCTGATTTTAAGCTCCTGAGCCTAAAGTTTCAATGGTAAATAGCTGATTGCTTTATATAGTCATATCATGACCTATTGGCTACAATAATAGTGATGTTACATTATATTCTTAATTCTTAAATAGTCAAAATACCATCTTTAAAAAGTGTAGTCGAGCGGCTCATCATGCCCCGACCCTGGGGCACCAAGAGCCATGGCATGGGGGCTGTTTACATACATGTATTATCCTTCTCATTCAACTGTAAAGAACTGATATCTAATAACCAGATGACTTGCTTGAAATTTCCCCTTGGCACATGCCACACTATGGATCAGATGGATTTTGCATATTTTTCCACCGCCCAATATTTTACTTTTCACTCAAATTCGCTGGTCAAAAGTATTTTTTTTCAATTTCTTGGTCCCACATTGAAAAGAAAGATTATGATTGCTACCCCAGCTAGTTCTACACTAATAAAGGAATATATGGTCTTCCTATCGAGCAGTTCTATCACACCGTTTGTTTTGTAGGGGGCATGGTTCATGGTGCCCTGTGGCTCATGGTGTCCGCTCTCCCCTATATACAACTCCACCTGTTGTCAGTATAAACAAATAGTGCTGGTGCAAAAAAATGCACATATATATATACACCCACATGACATTTGTATAGACTTGTACAGTTTTACAGCTGTGGGCAGTTTTTTTGGACTGAAACTGTAGGCAATAACTATCAGAGCAGAACTCTGAATCACATTTCCCACATGCAGTGCATTTCTTTTAGATCTTCACAAGCACTGGACAGGGGACGTTCATTAGGTAAGTGTCATCTATATACCAGAGAATATTGAGAGGGATCCAATGTTGGAATTCATATGTTGTATGTATTGCACAGTGCTGTGTGCAATATCAGTTTTATTGCATGGGGATAATTGATATTGCACGAGGATGTATATATTATTATGGCTTTAAGTTTAAAAAGCAAAGAAAATAGAAGTATTTTCATACATTTGGTGAGTTTGTGTTTCTTTGGACACAATTGTTTTAAACATATATATCCAATCACAACTATCGCACTCTCAAAAACAACAACACTTTTTTTATATACCTCAAATAATGTACTTGATGAGGAGTTAATCGTGTACAAAATAATTTGAAATTCTCAATATTTGAAGTAGACTGTGGACCTCTAAACACAACACTGTCATTACAAAATATTTGGAAAAATGTCTTTTATTCCCTCATAATGAATCTTGAAGTAACTCAGCGGGCATTGAGATGTCAGTCTGGTGTTGTATTTTGGTTATTTTAGGTTGTGACTGGCCTTGGCTTAAATATAAAGTCATTGTGACGTTATTGTTACTTTACAAACAGAAGTAAAAAGCCAATGTCAGCATGACGTTGTCCACTAATGATCAGTCAGATGTCAGTAAGGGACCTTGCAATGATGCCAAGGAATCATGTTGCATAAACATTTTCTTCAGCTAGGTTTTTGATTGACCTTCTACTGATGTCATACTGTAACTCCGATATGATGCTGCCTTCACAGCAGATTTTGATGTTCAACCAAGGTTATAATTCAATCTTTTTTGCAAACCCACCTTCACTGTAACGTTATATGAACATCAAATGCGACTTCAGAATGATGTCGCATTGACATCACAATAGCCGCTGAGAATGAATATGCTTAAATGTATACCCTGGAGCTTTCTGTCACATAATTCTCTATTCCTTTTTCTTATTTCTTTTCCATTACACATACCAAAATATGCTGGACATATACATGTATGGGCAAATTCCCACAGGTACTTTATATAAGGAAGTCATGAAGTTGAAAAATACCTTTTTTTAAGTGTTTTGGAAAAAACCTCATGCAGTTGTGATCAGATATATGTTTGTTTTCAGTTCTTGTCAAATTGTCATGCATATAGGAATTTGGTAAACTCATTTTACAGAACTCTAAAATTCTGAATACTAAGTCTTGATTTGATTCTATAGGTGTTTTAAACATCTTTTATCACAGAAAATTACTCTAAACACTTTGTTGTGATCCAGTCAGCATTTTTCGGTCCAAAAGTTCTCTTCATCTTTATGCATGGCAGCACATGTCTCATTTCTCTGTATGCTATGGCATGATAGGTTTCTTTCATTTTAATTACACGATCATTGCACCAATCAACTGAATTAACTGATTCCTATAAAGGCTTACACTGACACTTTCAAGTGCAATTCACTTTCACACCTCCCTGTCATCCTCCAAAGGCTTACTAATACATTCACTCTCAAATTGATTCCTATCAAAGGTGACACTCACACTTTCTATCAGGATTAGCATGCTTAGCTTACTGACAAATTCATTCACAAATTTGGACTCAAAATAAAATTGTATAAAAGATTTCTATCAATGCTTGATTGGGGAAACTATTTCATATCCTGGGGTGTGCATTGTGCAGAAACAAAGGATGCATGGGTTGACCATTTCATCGTTATCAGGGGGGGGGGAGGGCTAGCAGTCAATAAAAAAAAATTAAGCAGCACGTTGCTAAGAAATACCCCCCTTCAGAAATGACTTATTTCAAGACTGCTGTTAAAAAATTATATATTACACCAAAATTTAGCAACAAATTATTTTTTTGAAAAACCCTCCAAGCCCCCAACCCACCAACTCTTTCCCACACGTAGCTCCAAGCACACGAAATACCCCCATTCAGAAATGACTTAGTGGGTCAGTTCTGCTGCCCTGAAATCGGATGGCTTCCTCACATATTTTTTATTTTCCTTTCTTCCACTTTCAGTGGGTATTTTCTAGTATGTTATATTATCTACAATGACAGTCTTTTGCATTGCAGCACCATGAAGGTCTTACTAATTCTCTCAACTGTTCTGGCACTTCATGTTCTTCATGTTGCCTGCAGTCACGGTAAGTTGTCTTCTATTCAATCTGGTATATGGAAGAGAAGTAGAGTAATTAGTTTTTCCAAGGATATATGTTTTTAGAATAGTGTAAACATTGTATGGAGGTGTATATACTTTAAGTTTTGAACCATATATGTACCACACATGATATGTTATGGGCCAAACAAAAACTTAATGCACAAATTACTATGTATGCTTCTTTCTTTTCACACAAGAATGTGAATGATAACTAGACAGAAGGGTAGATAAATAGACAGATATATAATATACCCTGGTCTTATCATAAGTAGTGACTTTTTGTGTTGTGCCTGCACCAAAATATTTAAGGTTGGACAAGGTGATTGAATTTGGCCCCATTCTGTTCATTGGGCGAGTCAATGTAATTGTCAGATGTAACTTTAGGATGTTACTTCTATGTCTGTGCAAAACAAAAACGATTTTAATCATTAGTTTACTTGTTGAAGCAATCTCACAGTGAGACGCTGATCATGTGCTTGTCTGGTTGAGAATGCCAAATTTGCCCCCGAGCCAGAATTCCCCAATTTTTTTTCTTTAAATTCTGCTAATTATTTTTATGTCTTTATTTAGGTTCATTACTTGGAAAGCTGGTGGGTGTCCTCAAGGAAGAGGAACTGAGGGAGGCCCAGGCTGAGAAAAGAGAACAAGGTGATATATTGATTAGAGGTCAATACATGCACATAGATAACTGCTATGAGGCAAAAAATTGATCTATCTGGTGATAGATATGCTGCAAAGTGGACAAGCAATTAGAACTCAGTTAGCATCGAAACTCCTACCTCAACGTTCGGTTTGACATGTACATGTACATTTGTGTATGTCAATATCACAGTAATGAACATCGCTCTGTTCTTATGATTCTAGTGGAGCTGTTTCAGTTCATAATGGCATATTATACAAATATGGTATGGTATTAGTACAATATGAAAACATTTTTGCACAGGGAGATATGTATTTACTAAATATCAGATTTGATGAGACCGAAGACAGGATACTGAAAGGTTACAGCGGTTTCAATATAAGTTGTCGTGTTTCGTTTTGTTTTGTTTTTCAAATAAGGAGTTGCTAATATTTCACTAAATCTAATTGGCACCTGCAACAGAACCTAACAGCTTACCGCGAAACACTTTGATATAGAATTAAAGTGGACTGTGGCACTGTGAAAATGGCACTTCGTGTGTTATCATGCTGATGATTTGTCATGATCAAACCCAATGCTTTCAATTTTAATTTGATTGAAGGAGAGTTATCCCACTTGTTGGTGGCAGCGAAACAAAAGAATTATGCATCTTATTTTCACTCTAAATTTGTTATGAGAAGTCAAATGGCTTACTCTTGATCATGACTAATCAAACAGCTTCTATGTTTCCCATGTTGAAAGTAGAGAAGATGACACTTCATCAACTATCATGAGTCACGAAGTGCCATTTTCACGGTGCCACAGCCCACTCTAATTCTATATCAAAGTGTTTCGCTGTAATATAGAATACAATATGACAATTTTGAAAAAACTGCAAACATGTTGTTCGCCACTTTTATTGCACTATTTCGTCACAAGATGTTTCTGTAAACTTGGTAGGCAGTATGGCTTTTGCACACATGTTATATTATGTTGTATGTTATATTGTATTTAAATATGGTTGTTTTTTGTTCAGCCGAAATGCTGAGTGAACTGAAAAGGGCTCTGAAGGAAGAAGCAGAAAAGGAACAAGCAAAGAAGAGAGAACAAGGTACACAAAATACTCTTTGTTCTTCTTTAGGCCAATGTATATTGTACAGTGACATTACAATTATGAATATTTGAAAAAGGGAGAAACATTAAAATGTATGGATATACTCTTGCCCAGGTGTACAAACAACCTTTTAGGAGGGCAAACAATATTTGCCTGATTACTGTGATATAGATTTCATAAAATTTAAAGTAAGTGCCACTGATTTTCTTTAAATCATTTGATCATCTGCCCAACTTTATAACCTCCCTTTCAATGTTTACAAATCGGGTGAGGGGCCGTTGCCCTGTATTCCCCTTTATTGTTTTTAAAGTATTTCAGAATTGTGCCGAAAAACTACTAGGTAATAGAATATTTTGGAATCGTCGGGAGTTATTTTAAAATGCGTCTGATTAATCCTTGTCATCTTGAATTTCAGAAGAAAATGCTGCTGTCGAAAAAGTAGTAGAAGCTTTGAAATCCAGAAACAGTAAGTGTGATTTAGCCTAATCATTAAGGTAGACAGGTTCATATTTACAAAATATTTATCGTTTTTGTATCATTGTATAGAGTAGTGCGAGAAAAGGTCAAGTGAAAACTTACATTTCTGGTGCTTTTTCCAGTGGACACAGTGGATTCACTTTCTGTTTCACCCCCCCCCCCCCTCCCCGCTTATGAATCCAATTCATGCGCAATTCTTCCAACTCATCCTATGGGGCATACCATGTTTTATTAGAAGGATCATCCAATTCTTCTAATAAATCTCATTGTCGTTGGAAATAAATAAGGGGATGGGAAAAGAAGCAATGGTAAGATTTACTTCTGGAGTCGTTGGGAGTTATCTTAAAATGCCTCTGATTAATTTTTGTCATCATGAATTTCAGAAGAAAATGCTGCTGTCGAAAAAGTAGTGGAAGCTTTGAAATCCAGAGACGGTAAGTGTAATTTGGCTTATAATTTCTAACGGTAGACAGTTACATACACTCACCAGTAAGAGACGCAGCACTTGATTTTGGCTTAGAATTTTGCAAAGAATTTTTTTAGACAAAACAATTTATATGGCGTTGATCCTTAGATCAACTAGTCTCTTTGTGCGCAAACTTGCTGGAATTATTGGAGTCCTACACTATATCCCCTATATCGTTCGCTATTACCTGTTTATCACAACACAACAATGTTTTGTTTGCCATGATAGTGGATCACACACCTAACAAATACAAATAAAACTAGTTCTGATGTTTACATAGTCCAAAAATTTTCAAATTTCAAGAAATTGTCAAAATTCTTGAATCATACTGTTTCCTGATTGCATCAAAATCGAGCATCATTGGCACCAAATGAATTTGTACATCCAAGATATGCATCCTCTGCCTTCTATCCCTCAAAATTTCAGAACCTAAGTCCCATTAGAAAGGAAGAAATTCTCAAATTACGACAAAATGGGGTGTGCCATTCAGATCATAGTCCTGATTACCCCTCAAGGGTGTTATTCCCACTATAAATTATGTAACCAACTCATTTTGACCCTAATTATTCTTTGGTAACAATTATTTTCATGTGTCAACAATATTTGATGTGATTTCAACCCTTCAAAAATCTGGAATATTTGACGTTTTTTCAGTATTTCCATTATTGACCCCCGTTTTCAAGATTTTCTCCAATTTCATAAAATTTCCACTTTGTGATGTTAAATGGACCCATATTTATCTAGAAAAATTGTTGCAAGTCTGTTTCCAGCTCCCATAACGAAGTGGTGTTACCAAATTTCTACTCAATTTTTGACATATGCCTATATTCCATATTTATGAGCAAGAGTGTATAAATATTTTATTTTAGTGTGGTTGTTTTTTATTTAGCCGAAACGCTGAGTGAACTGAAAAAGGCTTTGAAGGAAGAAGCTGAAGAGGAACAGGCAAAGAAGAGAGAACAAGGTAGACAAAATATTCTTTGTTCTTCTTTAGGCCAATGTACATTGTGCAGTGACATTACAATTATGAATAGTTGGAAAGAGGGAGAGACATCAATCTCTATTGATATAGCCTACTGTTGCTCAGATGTGCTCACAACCTTTCAGAAGGGCAAATAACATTTTTTCTGATTACATACAATTTTAAGTAGGAACCACTGATTTTCCATACAAATTTGATCATCTGCCCAAATTTATAACCTCCCTTTCTATATTCACCAATTCGGGGAGGAGGAACTTTGCCTCCTAGGCCCCAATGTAATGAGGCAAGAGGAACTAGTCGGGACACTTTTAGGTCTTTTTCCTTTCAAGTATTTCACTTTGAAATCTGCCAAAAACCTGATAGGTAAGGTTCATTCCATGGAGTCAGCAGGAGGCATTTTAAAAAGCCTGTAATTAATCCTTGTCATCTTGAATTTCAGAAGAAAATGCTGCCATCGAAAACGTAGTCAAAGCTTTGAAATCGGGAAACAGTAAGTGTAATTTAATCCTAATTGGTAAGGTAGACAGTTACACATTTACAAAATACATGTACATGTACATGTATTGTTTTTATACCATTGTATGGATCTGTAACTGCTAATAATAAGATGTTGCTAAATCAACGTCAGTCCACCATTAATCTTTGATCTCTCTAGGGTAATGCTCTTTGAGTCGGACACTTAGAGGGTGTTACCTTGAGTCGGACACTTTTTGTTGGGCTGTATTGACCAATTTAGAGCTCCTATACCTATGTATTTGGTACCAATCTTTAGCTTAAGACCTCTTTTATCTGTTCAAAACGTTTCAGCATGATACAAACAAGTATAGTGGGTTTTTCACGACCCAGAAAATGGGGTAAAAACTCCGTTTTTCACTTTTCTGTTTAATCAGGAATTGAGTATTTTAGTAAAATTTCTCCAGATTGAAGGGTTTTATTCAGGTCTATGGTATTGATTTGACCTCAGATTGTCATCAAAATGGTTAGTACTGAGCTCAATGTATTTTGTGCTCTAATATATGGCATCCATTAATGGATTGGAAGGATCTTAAACAAATGTACTTCAATGCCTTGTAACTGTCCGACTCAAGGTTACCCCTCTTTTTTTTTAAAGTCCCAAAAATAACCCAATAAACATTTTTCCAATTATGCAAATTGTCAATTTTTAAATAGATTTCCGGAAAACGTTCAATTTGATGACCTATAACCCTTTAACCTGGCCAGATATCACTTTCTAAAAAGGCTTGAAACCAACTGTCCGACTCAAAGAACATTACCCTATATGAGCACGAAGCCTGTTTTCCCAAGATGTAAATTTCCATGAAGTTTCTACTGTTCTAATTTTTTTCAACTCAAGACGCTTGAATGAATTTAAATTGATGTTCAACATTGTTAGTTTTCAATTGGCGCCTTGATTTACAGATTATTACAATAATTAATCCATTAAAAATGTAACAAATGTTGCTCCCTAAGCTCGGAAATGGCTCTGCGAGCATAAAATTAGCACAGATATATTCAATTTTAGCTGCTCTCATCACCAGATAGACTTTATAAACCAACAAATTGAGAAAATCAAGGTATAAAAATAAACAGATCGTTTATACATGAAAGATTTCTTTATTTTACATTTAATTTTAGGTAAAAGGTTCTTTCAAGGAATCAGCGACTTTTTTAAACCAGCGAAAGAAGCAGCTTCTGGAGTCTTCGACAATGCAGGGGACACCGTTGGAAATCTCTGGGAAAGCATCAAGGACACGACTGACGGAGATTCTTCAGAGGATCATGAGCAATCGAAAGAAATTGAAGATTTGGACATTCCCAATGATCTCCAGTTTGGTAGCACTGGTAAGTGTTGTTGGTAGTTGTGCAATTATTAGTGTCTATACAGTATATTTAATAAGGAAAGATTCCAAGAGGAGAAAGGCTTTCGTTAATAAATTCAAAAGGTAATTTTCCTTACATCGAAAAACATTTTTGTTATATCGAGAACATCTTTTCGTTCTATCCAAAACATCTTTTCGTTATGTCCAAAACACTTCTTTTTTGTACTCCATTAATAGGCCAGTAGAAATCGGACTTAACCTTGAAATGCAACATAACAGGTGTTTTTTGGATCCAAATTGTAGGAAATTTTGTCTAGTTTATGAATATTAACTTTAAAATGAAATATGCCCCGGGGAAAATTTCCTACTTTGGTTTCCATGGTAACAAGTCTGAATGAAATGACATAGTTCCAAAAACCTTTAAAATTGAATATCTCTTGACCTATGTATACTAGGAAGTCAGTTTTAGTGTTGAAATATATGTTTTCTGACATGCCCGATGCAATAGAGCTACTCCCATATATGTAGGGGTTCACCCTCATTTGCATATTTGATATTCCTTATAAGGATTTCACACATTTTTCCACATTCTTCACAAATCTTTCCGCATATATCCTCATTTAAGACATAAGATGTTTAAAATGTTCAATACATTGGTAGTAAAACGTATAAGCTTCAATTTGATACTACTTGCAGTGCCCTACTATGAATGCACTCGGCACTATAACCATAGCAACCAAAAAACTTTTTGAATGAGGCTTCTACTCCTCCAACGTCATCCCATAATAAATTGAATATCTCTTGACCTATGTACACTAGGAAGACCATTTCAGTGTCCAAATATATGTTTTCTGAAATGCCCAATGCAATGGAGCTGCTCCCATATCTGTAGGGGTTAACCCTCATTTGCATATTCGATATCCCTTATAAGGATATCACCAATTTTCTGTATTCTTTACAAATCTTTCCACATATTTTTAAATTTAAGAGACATATATATATATACAATGTTTAAAATGTGCAAAGTGTTGGTAGTTAAATAAGAAGTCTAAGCTTCAATTTGATACTACTTGCAGTGCTCTGCTATAAATACGAGGGGCGTTCAGAAAGTTCGAGGCTTTTTTTCCTATGGATACTTATTTTCAATCTAGAACTATGAATTTTTCACAGGATAAAATCCAGCATATTTGGAATGGATTTCCAAAATTTTGGACAATTTGGACATTTTTAAGTCATTCTGTGGTTGCCGTGGAAACTGAAAGTTCAGCTTCTTGGGGCAGGTAGCGCTGAAACCAAGAATACAAAGAAATTTTGACTGTGAGAGACTTCTCTCTGTCACTTGTATTAGTTTTAGGCACTGGAGGAGAAGAGGCTTTGGATGACGGAAATTCTTTCACAGAACTTTCTTTGGAGGACTTCAAGGAACAATTACTTCAATGGGTCAGGTGTATGAATCAATGCTTTTGGTGAGCTTGGGAGTAATTTTTAAGGCTAATACCATATTTCTTGTGTCAAATATTGTCAATCTCACTAATGCAAGTGATAGAGAGAGGTCTCTCACAGCCAAAATTCATTGGCTTTAGTGGTTTCAGTATTATCTGCCCCAAGAAGCTGAACTTTCAGTTTCCATGGCAACCACAGAATGACTTGAAAATGTCAAAATTGTCCAAAATTGTGGAAATCAATTTCAAATATGCTGAATTTTATCTTGTGAAAAATGCATAGTTCTAGATTGAAAATAAGTGTCCATATAAAAAAAAGCCTCGAACTTTCTGAACGCCCCTCGTACACTCTGCGCTATAACCATGGCAACCAAACAACATTTTTGAATGAGGCTCCTACTATTCCGACGTTACTCCTGTTTCCGTACATTGTATTCATGATATCGCTGCCAAACTTAATGGCTGTATTGCATAGTTCTTATCCCCATCATCAGTGATATATGTGCAACCCCATATATTTTTCCATATAAGGGAAACAGTCACCTAAATGCTAAATATTTGAATGAATTCAAATGTGAATTGATGACTCTTTTATTTGAGAAGTAGCCAGGCAGTAACTTACTAAAATCACCAGAAGTCAGACTTGAAATTATGCTTAACCCCCTGAATATTAATCAAAATGGATATGATGAATGAAGAAATTGAATTTCAACTGTTTCCATGGCAACCGGTTTGAATAAGATTACAAATGTCACTAATCTCAGAAGATTGGATATCTCTCGATCTTGATATATGTCAAAATATATGTTTACTTATATGCCCAATTCAATGGAGCCAGTCCCATATTTGCACAGAGTCACCTTCATCTGCATAATTGACATTCCTTATAAGGATATCAAATACATTTCAATATTCATGACAAAACTTTCCGTATGTTTACTCAATTGAGGGTAAAAAATCTTAAAACGTACAAGGTATTGACAGCCTAAAGTGCCAGCTTAATTTGATCGTACCTGCAACGCTCCACAACAGATATGGTTTGACATGTGACCATGATGGTCCAATATATGACCATGATGATGCAGTAATATATTTCAATTAAGATTTCACAATATTTAATTTTTTTCCTATCTGCTATGGCTTGAAAAGAAAGTTAGCACAGTTTGTAGCACGCTGGGCTGCTAATTGCTGGGTCCCGGATTCAATTTCTGCTTTGGCCGAGAAATCTTGATGGCAGTTTCAAACATCCTTCGCCTCATTTCTGTGTCCTCCTCCTGTCCTATATTAGCCCACAATGTGCATAACTATTGGATGTAAAGCCCAATCATCAATCCATCAGTCCGTCCATGGCTTGGATGACCATTTAGAATGATTTCTCTCTATGTTGCTCATTTCCCACTGACGGTGACGGACTCATTATCATTCTATAAGAGAATGACAATGTTAACTTGTGCATATTAAATCTTGAAGAAGCATTCGCACTTGTTTTCCATGAGATTTTATCAAAATTTAGTACCAGACCAACTATGTGACCATAGGCAACCTGCTCTCAGCAAGGCTTGCTTTGACCTCTTTTTCATTTCTGCAGTCCAGCACTTCAGACATGTGCCAAACTGGCTGCTTGTTTTTGCTTGATTGAGACATTGACAATGATTGTATTGTGTAAACGTTTTTGGGTATATTTCTATTTTATCAGGGTTCATCGCCTTCAGGTAAGCATATTATGTCAACCTCTTCGCCAATCACGGTGTCCAGCATTGACATTTAGACTTGTGGAGTCAAATACGAGTGCTCATTCTGGACCTCTTTATTTATGTCCGTTGGTGCCTATTCTTCGTAGAGTCTTCAATTTTCACACTTTTCTGCTTGTTTCCACTTGGGATTGATGCTGCAATACATAGTCTATTCACGTTTCACCTTGCGTCATGGCTACCATATGCTTATTTCAATGTGGTGAGCAATGTTTTTGGGGTTCAAGATGCTGGTATGTAGCCTGGACTCTCGGTGGTTCTGTTTCTTAATTTTTCTGCCTACTTGAAGTTATTTTTTCGTTTTTACGTTCATTTCCTCCGCTCTTCATCACTGTTGACTAATGGCTTTTGCAGGGTTTTAGGTGCTAGTACTTTTCTCTGACCCTCCATATTCTCACTGTTGCTGTATATATATATGAATATATATTGTCAGTTTTCTTTGTTTCTGGTATTTTTCCTCCTGGAATCTAGGCTGAAATACACCGTATTTTCCTGCGTGATATCACCCGTCAAATGTCGAAGTGGAAGTTCCAGACAAAATTTGCTAGTGATTTTGAGATTGTTGGACACTGTAACACACTACCATTCTCCTTATCCTTGCTTCTACATTCCTGTTCTGTCTGAATTGCTTCCTTGAGTGATGTAGTCAGCTTCTCCAATTTGGAAGCAACACCTTGGCTACTCCTGGCCCTGATACTTTCAACTGCTTGTCAATCATCAGTCCAGGAGTGTACCATGTGCTGAGGACCCCTGCATCCGTAGGGTTATCTTGTTGGGCTGTAGACTATCCCAGACCTATGCTATTTGGGTCTTGGGTCTTCCTGCAGGTCAGGATGGACTGCTTGGCTTTTCTCCTTCTCGGTTCACCGGCAAAACTCCCTTGGCTTCCCTTGGATCGTTGCAATGCTGTTGCTCTGTTTTGCTTTGGTGGTCTCGAGACACCCTTGTCTCTGTGTTGGCCTCCCTGGACCTGCACACCCTCCTGGGCTCTATGTGGACTCTATCCAGATGGCCACTTGCCTCTGGCCTGCGTGAAGACCCTCCAGATATCCTTCCTGGCTCTCCTCCTGTTCCGGTCGGCCTCCCTCGGTTCCATGACAAACGGCACCTGACGCTGCCTCTGGAGGATTTGTCCTTCAGACTGCTTGCTGCCTCTCCGGGACTGCTTGCTGCCCTTCTTGCACTTTGGATGCGCTGCACTAGCCCAGGCATTTAGTAGCCAGACCCTTAGCTGTCCTCTTGAATCAACTGTCACTCCCGTCTCTTTGGGCCAGTTGAGGTTCTTGGGTTTGCCTCATCGCTACCGGAATTTTCCTCTTCCCTGCCCGTGCAGCGTTGGCTCCACTTGGGTAGGACCATCCTCCCACGCAAGCCCTGCTAAAATGGACAGGGCTTTCTGCTATTTCCAACCTCTTCTGTGATTGGCTGCTTATTTAGGTCATAAGCATTTTGCAGGCAGATTTAGTCCGATTATGGACACTTTGAGGATTACTGGCAACTAAGAAAAACAGTGTAAAACAAGCAAACTTTCAAACAGTTTCATTTCAGAACTGTGAAAATACATAATTCAATGGAATTTTCGGAACTGTGATAGCACCTTTCAACAATACACAATTTCTCCATTTGTAACTGTGTGAAACAGAAGCAACAATTTCAAACTGTGATGTAGCAGTCCCTGATTGGCTGAGTAAAAACTGGGTCAGTTAATTAAGTATTCATGAATTAGCAAAGGTTATGGGCCATTTTGTCATGGTATGACTTGGGATGATGGGTAGGACTGGAGTGGCATGCTGCCTTTACCCTGGGGCCGGGAAGGTGGTTGGGCCTGCGAGTCTACCCAGGGCTCCTCCACTTGCCTGCTTCAGGTGGGTTGTATGGCTTCTGCAAGGAGCTGGCTTGACCTTGTCGGTCACTTGCACCTTGGCTTGGCCTTGACAGTTACCTGTCCCGAATTAGGAATTAGGACTGGCCTATTGCTTTCTGTTTGAGGGCTTTGGGTCTCATCCTCGGGGTACTTGGTAGCTGTCCCTCTTCACTGAGTAAGGGGATGCACTGAGCTTCTGTTAGGACCCCACTAGTCACCCATAATCTGCCGCTCACTTGATTGCTTCGTTCCCTCTTCCCGTCCGTGGGAGGGGGCTTCTGGGCTGTTTCAGGCTGTCCTCCTGGATGTGCTATGTCTTGCCACCTTACTGTCACTCTCAATGGATGTCCTGGTTGGGCTAGCCTGGGCCGAGTGCCCGGCAGCTATTGCCACTTCCCCTACCCTGCTACCCCTCAATGTTCTGGTGCCTGTGTTTGGGCCATATCTCCGCATGATGTCAGCTGGGGCATGGCCTTCCTTCCCGTGGCAGATTATCAGCTTTCTCCAGTTCATCTACACCTCCCGGTCAGGTGGGTTTCTTCTGTCCAGCTTTCCCTCCTGCCTCAGGCGCCAGGCATCTGGTTGTGCTTTCCTGAAGTGGGCCTGGTTGTCTTCTATGGTCTTCCATACGCCTCATTCTGGGAAATACAGAGACACCCTGACAGTTTTAATTTTGTAGGACATGCTGTTGATACTATTGTTGCACATTTTTCAGGGCCATTTTTTATGTATTGAATAGGTTGGGAATTGGCCCACCAGCCCCTGCAAATTCCCCACCACTGACAGAGGTTTGTCCCACCAGTAAGTGCCCTTTGCTTACAAATTACACATAAAATTGCAAAAATGTAGCAATTTGCAGTACCACATGAGGTAAGTCTGTGGAATTTAAATCTGCAATTCAGTCTGAGTTATTTATTCGTGAGAATAGATTCAATACGAAATCCTTGCAGTCATTAACATCTGTTTCTGTGACGCGATAATAAAATGCCCTCTTCAGGCAAAATCCCCGTAACTGAAATTCACTTATAAATGCACTGCATTTTTCCATGGTGGCATGAAGACAACTACACTTATTTTTTTGGATAAAACTGTAAAAATAAAATAAGTTGCTATCATTTGTTTAATATCTATATATATATATATAGAGAGAGATGGGGTCATTTTTTATTATTATAAGTATTACAAGCTGTGTGTGCATTTTTCTTCGTGTGCAATGATTGTATTGTATATTTTGAGCTACTTTTTCTGGTATTTCTACTTGTCATTTCTCGTATTCTTTGCCTAAATTGTGTAAAAAAAGCTCTGTCATGAATGGGAAAATATATGTGATGCTCTTGCAAGGAACAAATAACAGGGACCCCCTACAAATATGGGATTAGCACCATTGAATTGGGCATACACGCAAACATGTATCTTGACACTAAAACGGTCTTTCCAGTGTACATAGATCAAGAGATATCCAATCTTCTGAGATTTGTGACACTTGTAATCTTATTCAAACTGGTTGCCATGCAAACAGTTGTAATTCAATTGCTTCGTTCATCACATCTTTTTTGATTGATATTAATTTGGATTAGTTCAAATCTGATTTCTGGTGATTTTAGTAACTTACTTGCCGGTTACATATCAAATACAAGAGTCATCAATTCAAAACTGAAATAATTCAAGTATTTAGCATTTAGGTGTATGTTTCCCTAGTATGGAAACATATATGGAGTTGCATATATCATTGATGGTGGGGTTAAGAACTATGCAACACAGCCATTAAATTTGGTAGCGATATCATGAATACAATGCATTGAAACAGGCATTGATAATGGGTAATGTCGGAATAGTAGGAGTTTCATAAAAAAATTGTGTTTGGTTGCCATGGTTATAGTGTGGAGTGTATTCATAGTAGGGCACTGCAAGTAGTATCAAATTGAAGCTTAGACTTTTTACTGCCAACACAGTGTACATTTCAACATTGTGTAAACATCTTATGTCTTAAATGTGTAAATATGTGGAAAGATTTGTGAAGAATATGGAAACATTTATGATTTCCTTGTAAGGGATATCGAATATGCAAATGAGGGTGAACCCCTACATATATGGGAGTAGCTCCATTGCATCGGGCATGTAATAAAACATATTTCAACACCAAAACTGTCTTACTAGTGTACATAGGTCAAGAGATATACAATTTATAATGGGATAACGTCGGAGTAGTAAGAGTTTCATTCACAAATGTTGTTTGGTTGCCATGGTTATAGTTTGGAGTGTATTCATAGTATGGCACTGCAAGTAGTATCAAGTTGAAGCTTAGACTTTTTACTACCAGCACATTGTACATTTCAACATTGTTTTAACATCTTATGTCTTAAATGTGTAAATATGTAGAAAGATTTGAGAAGAATATGTAAAAATTGATGATTTCCTTATAAGGGATATCGAATATGCAAATGAGGGTGCACCCATACAAATATGGGAATAGCCCCATTGCATTGGGCACCTCAAAAAAACATATATTTGGACACTGAAACGGTCTTCCTAGTATACATAGGTCACAAAATATTCAATTTTAAAGGTTTTTAGAAATTTGTTATTTTATTCTGACTTGTTGCCACGGAAACCGAAATAGTAAAGTTTCCCCAGGGGATATTTAATTTTAATGTTCATATTCGTAAACTAGACAAAATTTGCATTCATAATGGTCAAAAAAATACCTGTTATGTTGCATTTCAAGGTAAGGCCAAAAATGGCCCAATTTCTACTGGCCTATTTAGTTATGTTATAAGGTTATTCCATATTCATAATCAAGTGTCTTTAACTGCTACTATTCAGATGCCTGCGAAAGTCCTGTCTTACTGAATGAAAATGGCAGTGGCAGAATTGACTTCCCAGGGAATGACACATATTACAAATCGCTGCAGAATTGCCGTTGGATCATTAACAGCACAGCGTCAGGGAAAAAGGTTAGTTTAAATGGAACGATGTACTTTACATCTGCTATCAACAGATTTTAGTTAGTGGTGGTGTAAAATGACATCTCTAAGACTCCTTGTGACATCCACCCGATTAGTTCTAGCTTCGTATAAATACAAGTACCATAAAACGGGGTTACTTTGGCCGTTCAGAACAACAAATTTGTGTTCTGAGAAAAACTATTTGTTGAATATCAAGTTTTGTGCCATAACACAGCCAGTACATTGAGGTTTCCTTCGGTCAAAAAGCCTTCCAAAATCTATGATGGTTCTCCGTTTTATTATATTATTAAAGGGACTGCCAAAGTAACCCCGGAGGCGGGGTAACTTTTGCCGCCTTAGATTTTAGGTATGTACTACCGTGTACCACAGTAGATTTTAATTAGTTATGTTATTTTGGACACAACAAAGTAGACACTTCCCTGCAAAATTAAAATTTTTTACAAATCTGCTTTTTCCCAGAGTGGCCTTCACAAGAAGCAATGGTATGATCATCGTGATATTGAAACAAAATTAATGTATACATAACAAGTAGACAAGTTACTGTAGCAGATGCAAAAAGAAATTTCCTGGTATCTAATTACTATCTATATTGGTTTGAGAGATACAGGATATTGAATCTTTTTCTCATTCGGTGGCCAATGTAGTACAGAACAGCCAAAGTAACCCCATTTTGCGGTATATGGAATTCTTTATTCACAATTCTCACCCAATCGATCCTCAACAACCAGTTTTAATCATCTTTCACCTCATTCATGTCTCCGGCCATCCTATTTACCCTTCAAGTGCATAATTACATGACGTAAAGCCCATCCATTCATCCCTATCATAATGCGAATTTCTAATATCTCAAATTTCAATAGTCCCAGATTGATATAATCATTGTAATTTTCAGGTCAAAATTAATTTTGTCAGCATGGACATAGATCCGAAGGGCTGCAATGACTACGTTGAGGTCTTCTCCATGGACTGCAACAGAAAGGATGGCAAATTTATAGGTTTGTGTAATTTTATATATTATAATGTAATTTTGGGCTATCATGAACTAAATTAAAGTTAACCCAACTAAGTCCTTCATGGTTGTTCAGGACCAATGGCAAGGCTGAGACCAGATACAAAATTTGCTGACTCCAAAGTTATTTTCTATATATTCGATGTCTTGATGAAGGCAATCACCTGTAACTTCTTCCCTGTTCCTGATTTTTTTTAAATCTCTTACTTTGCTTGAGATGTGTAATGGATAGATAGATAGATAGATAAATAGATAAATAGATAAATAGATACACATAGATAGACATACAGATAGACAGAGTTAGATAGATATGATAAGTGCAGTCTTCTAAGCCATGTTCTGGGCGCTCACCAGTGGCGTAACTAGGGGGTCTCGAACGGGGGACCACCTGGGGGGGCACGCGTTTCTCTGGGGGGGCACCCACTATACTAATTGTATATTTAAGCCAGAGTTGGAAAACTCATATGGGGGGCATCTAGGGGGGCACAGGTCCAATATGGGGGGCCTCTGCCCCCCGTGCCCCCCCCATAGGGACGCCACTGGCGCTCACGGCGGTTTATTGATAGATGAGAGAGAAAGGCAGTCCTCAACATGTTAAAAGTTTACCCCAATGTGAGGGATCTTTTACTTGCCCAGCACAGATGCTGATACACGGTGCTGCCAGTTTTTAAAAGTCTCATCTGAACATCATATAGCTGGGGTTTTGCTCATGAAGGTTCACTGAAAAAGTTTGGGTTCCCCAACCGGGAGTCAAACCCATGCAGGCAAAGACCCTTAGAGGTGCAGGCTTGGCCTATTATATAACCAATCAGCCACCCAGCTGTGAACACTTCTGTGCTTACATGTAACTTGATTGGACAACTATATGGGGTACCACGCTAATCAAAAAATCCTCTAAATCATTGCAAATACTATATTATCTAAATGTAACAATTTAATGTATCATACTTATCAATATATATAATATGTTCCTCATTATTCCGTTTCAGGAGTTCCCGTAACAAAGAAACTCTGCAAGGATGATATTAATAAATTGCCAATGAAAGAAAGAACGGTTGCTGTTCCAAACCTGTGTGCATACCTCCACTTCAGGTCCAACCTTGAATGGCCCTGGGCTGACGAAGGCGAAGGAGTTGGCAAGGGCTTTAAATTGGAGTACACTTTCGTTTAATTCAGGTAAGGGGGAGACCATTCGATATCCAGGGGGTTGGATTATTTTTTAAAATAAATAATTCCTTGCTCACTTCTTGTGAAATTAATAAATTCTTTTGGGGCAATCTTGAAATAAATAACTTCTGCCAGGGGTGTTTCTTAATAAGGAGTTGTCAACTTGCTTGATTTTGGAATGAATATTCGGGGACTTCGCAAATAAATAAATATTGCTGCCATAACTATGACATGAATCATTTTTCGTCATGGAATTCCTCCAAGCCCCCTCTGGGGTCACTAGGCTCGCCACCCTAAGTTCTTATGTTCTAAAAGAAGCTCATCAGATTGGTAAATCCAAAATGTTGAAGTGCATCTTTTCCCAACCAGCCTGTACATGTAAGTTCCCTTTGACATATAATAGAGCATATTTAAGGATTATACCATTCGCTATCTCTCCCAACCAATCACAAAACTGCATTTCACTGCAATAAATTCCATATTCTTTACTGTTCACTGGTATAAATCCTCCAACTGTTTGTCCCACTTCATAAGCCAGCTATAATGCTATATATATGTTTATCACACCTCAGACTAAACCCTTTGGGTGATAAATGACGCAGTCCTGCTCCCATCCTACTAGGTAGACCAACAGAGCTCCGGAATAACATTAAACCAAGAATTGTGGTGCCATGATTCTATAGATCAGGAAAAGTTAATTAGATATAAACATTTATTTATGGCTATAGCTCCTGCTATTCTTGCTAAAAGGAGCTTTTTGATTATTATTATTTCAAATGCACTCAAGAATCAGGATTTCCAAATTCACAATCAATGAAGGTATCTGGAAAAAGATCGTCTCCCAGTGATACCCATTTGGCAATGGCTGGGAAACCAAATCTCATGGCGCAATAACGTGGCAGCACTGTACATGCTGTACATAACTTCCGGCTTGATCAAAACATTGGCTTGGAGAAAGCACATGTTTCAGAAAAAGTCAAATGATATAAAATCAAATTTCTGTCAGCTATAGAAGACCACTTAGAACTGTGTATGTAGTCTCTGTGGACAAAACCAATGTGTAACCTTGAAACAACTTCGATATTTGACTAACAGCCTCCAAAGTTTCATTGTGAGTTGGCAAAAAATTCTGTGTTGACATGGCGTAAGAGAATTTCTCTTACCTTCTTTTGTAAAGTTGTATCCTACAATTTGTTCTGTTAGCCATTCCAAATAATAGATATCCCGTGCAATATAGATATAATCCATTAACAATTCCATGTGGATAAATGGATGCTTAAATGTTCCAATCATTAATTCTTGGGCAAATACTCCCTGGCTCTGTCATTATTCTTATGATCTGACAGTGTTTTAATTCAGGGGCCCTGTTGCAAAATGGCAAGCTGGGTTATATTGTTTTGCATTGTTTGGCATTGACTGTTTGTTGAAATAACCTGTTTCGAACCTCAGTTCAGTGGGGTGCCCCAATGCAACTGTGAATTCCATATGTCCGGTTGCTGCACCATGAAATCTGTCCCAGGAACATGCATTGGTGCAAAATATACTGCTTTGACAGTTTTGTTTTCACTGTCTGAACTCTGTTTACACTACAACACTCTTAAAAAATAACGTGCAAGCACTTTAAGAGTTGCTTGTAGATACAATATCTATATAGAAATCTCCTATTTGCTTACCTATTTTTGTATAAGGCTCTATCTATCTATCTATCTATCTATCTATCTATCTATCTATCTATCTATCTATTTATCTTCCGTCCTCCCTCCCTCCTTCCCTTCCTCCCTTCCTTTCTCCATCTCTTCCTTCGTCCCTCCCTTCCTTTTTCCCTCTCTCTCTTCCTCCCTCTCTTTCCCTCCCTCCCTCCCTCTCTTACTTTCTTCCTTCCTTCCAATCTTCCTTCCTTTCTTCCTTTCTTCCTTCCTTCATTCCTTCATTCCTTCTATTGAGTGTGTAAATACTGGTTCTGGCTCTTGCTGTTGCTATCACTGCAGCAAGACATTTGAATTTCCCGCCAAAAACGAACATTTTGGTTTCGTAAATAAAAAATTTAATGTCATGGAAGTCTACCAAACGTTGATAGAAGCGAGATAAAATTATGTTGAAACTGTATGCAAAGTTTGAACGAGATTGGTGAAACAGTGGGACCTCCAGAGTGCTAACAAGCTTTCTGATCCTTCCTCTCACAATAGAGTTGCGCTTGCAAGCGAGCAACTCTAAAAACTAATAACAACAACAGCCCCATGGTCAGCTGACATTCAAGTCATTTAGCTCGGAAACTCGGAGACCTGAGATCTTCAGACCGTGAAGAGAAAACCGTCAAAGGGAACTTGTCCGGTTTTCACCCACCCAATTCCTCACAAGAGTAAATCAAGTTCTTTACTATGTAAAATTAGCCTATTTTTATAAACATACACTGCCGACAGCTTAAAAATCAAACATTTCCTCCATAATGTGAGGAAATTGGCTCAATTTCACAACTTTAAATTCCGCTTTATTGACATAAATTTCAAAACTAATTCATTTCAGAACTTCAGTGTCCTTGCAAGCATGACAAAATAGATATTTTGTACGACTGATGGATCCTTCTCATCCATGGAAATCTCAGCTGTCTCCACACTCTTTTGGGCCACAAACTGCACACACAGTTATCTTATATTTTTGGTCACAAAGAAGAATTTGTGGGCACGTACAGACTAAATAACTCTTATCCACACGTAGATAAAAAACAATATAAGAAACACTGCTTTGAAATATTGCACAAAACGCGAAAGCACAGTTAATGACCAATTAGTACTAATGGAGGCCTTAATATAGAAAGAGAATACAAAGACTTTTTGCTTGTGCCATAACTATTTCTTTTATTGTCAACCAAATCATGACACAGTTCAATAAAGAAATATTAAAGTCATTCAACCTTTGTTCATTCTTTCAAAAAATTAAACTGCATAGTGAAAAATATTCAGAAATATGTATGAGAGCTTTTCTTATAATTTCGATTTGGCTGCTTTGATAACACGGTCTTTCAAAATTCTGCGAAGAAGCTTTCCTGAAGGTGATTTTGGAACTTCAGTTACAAATTCGATTCCTCCTCTTAGCTGTTTGTAAGGTGCCACACGACCTGTCGAGGAAAGGTGGAAAATTATTCCAATGATGATGAAAAGTATAGAATTCATTACAGATGAAAAATCATAATCATGATGACAATTTAAAGTGGCATTAGAACATACCACACTCTAGAAACAAGAGAGACAAAAGACGGACCAAACGAGAATTCAAAGTTCGGATAAAACTGACAATGCCAAATGCAGTGAAAACATCATGGGCAAGAAAAATGTAAAAAAAAAAAAGCAACGTTCAAATAAAACATATGCTACGTCTAAGACTGGGAAGAGAGCTGAAAGAAAGGTAAGGCAACTCAAGAGTTCAGAGTTCAAATAAAACTGGCATTGCCAGATAAAAGTGCACTGAAAACATTATTTCTCTTTGCGTAACCATGATCAAAGAAAGTTGATAATGGGCAAGGCATCAGCAAATTTGCTACTGAAAGTAAAACTGCAGGGGTGCCGGAACGAATCGCAGGCGGCAGGGGCGGTCACTCCGGTCAGATGAAAAAGGGCAAATCATATTCGCACCAATTTAGTGCAACAAAACTTAAATAGAGAGTAACTCATAATTTTTTACACATATTTACAAATTTGTGCCTAAAATTAGTGAAATAAGGCTTAATAATATTTTTTCCTTTAAGACCTAAAGGGCACACTTGCCCCCCCTGCCCCCCTTGGACAAGGGCGGGAGGGGCAATTGCCCCCCTGCCCCCCCCCCCTGTTCTGACACCCCTGAGCAAAAGTAAGGAGAATCTTGGTTCAACAAAAAGTTTCAATCTGTTGCTTGGAACAAAGACATTTCATAAATTTTAATGAAACACTGTAAAATTTGAAATTTTGAGTCAGCTCAAATGGTTGAGTGAGATGGTTGCACAATTTGTCTGTTTTGAGTTAACACAGCTTGTTTTTTTAGTTATAATAATCTTTCTGTTGTCATAACTTTAAACAACAAGCTATCTTTGCTTAAAGGAATTGTGATACCATCTCAATAAATTATCTAAGCTGACTGAAAATTCAAATTTTATAGTGAAGAGAACTTTCTGACAAAGAACACCTAAATACACCATGCACCAGATGGCCCAACCTGTACGAAGACTTTCATCCTGAAGGTTGAACACTTTTGGAAGCAGCACCACCTCGTGTGTAGTGACATTCTTCCCTACCCATGGCCAAGAGCTTCAATACTTACTTCAATCTATGAATAATACTACAACGTGTACTATTTTAGCAATGCGACTTCAATAATTGAAAAAATTTAGAAGGTTACACACTTCTGACAAAATCGTGGATGCTCTTTTCGTCGGGTAGCCGTCCTTCTTTAAGAACAATGAAAGCGCGAGGTAATTCTCCGGCCTGGTCATCAGGAACTCCGGTCACTGCCACTTCCGAAACATCAGGATGAGTCAACAATAAGGCTTCCAATTCGGCAGGGGGAACCTGAAAAGTTCATCTTTGTATAAAATGTTATATAGTGTCTCAATGCCACTGGCTCTGAAGCAGGGGCGTAGATTTTTCATTTTTGAAGGGGTGGATGATTTCAGGATTGCAAACTTCGCACGTGGCCCAACGGGCTGAAAGTCTCGCAGCGGTATATTTCGAGGGCAACTGTTAGGCCCAAAAGCCAATTTATTACAGATTATTGAAGGTTAGTTTTGAGACTTTTTTTTCCACCCAACATGCAACTGGAATCATGGAAAATTTCTAAATATGGCAGATAATTGTCAACACCAAGTATTAATAATTTGAAATTCTAGGGGGGGGATAATCATATGATCATTCCCCATCCCCCCCAGTATCTACGCCCCTGCTCTGAAGCTATTTCAGCTTATATGGACAGCTGTCATAGGCAGACATGATGATGAGATGATAGACTGTGAGTCCACACTGATAAGCATACTGCCTACAAACTTCTTGGGATGGGCGAACGACATTTGCCCAAATTTCGAGTTCCACATTTAATACCAATTCTCATGAAATTCATTGGAAACCATTGATTTTCAATAACGTTTATTTAATCACCGGCTCTAATTTTTTGGCCTTATTTGCTCGAATCTTTGACTTTCCCAATTTGTTTGGGTGGGCCGCCAGAGGCGTTTCAAAGATGTCTTAATAGGGCAACTAACTTAAAACAATATTTCATAATTCATATTCTATATTTCATGCATGTACCTGTGTTTGCAATGCTTTGGCGAGAACAAGAACCCAGAGGTTACCAAGCAAGACATACATACACAGTATAGCAGTGAGGAGCTAAGGAAGTAGTTTAATCTTTTCTTGTGCCTCACCTGGTAACCCTTGTATTTGATGAGTTCTTTGAGTCGATCGACAATGAACAGATGTCCAGTCTCATCACCATGGCCAATGTCACCTGCAAGAATCAAAGCAGTTTCGATGCACTGAATAAATACACCATACCAACCATTTATAAGACTCATGAAACTATATACTTAATTATCAAAAGACAGATTCCATGTTTCATCACACAGTAAGTAAGTTTTATTTACATCTCACCATGTATACATTAGTAAAAACATGTATAAAATATATTGAAAAAACATGCCACTCTAAAAGAGTTATTCATTCATGAGAGACAAGATAACTGTTTAAAAACAACACAATAATAAAAGCACAGTATAAGAAAGATTCATTATCACCGAATGAAGTCATTATCACACAAGGATGATTTTATAGTTTGTCAGCATGACTCAGGAATGACTGTGAACATTGTGAAGTCACTGAAGTGGATACTTGTAGGTGCAGCTTATTAGCTGACTCCGGCCAGCTAAAGATGTACACTGTATCAAAAATGTGTTTTTACCAGTGTGCATCCAGCCATTCTTGATGGTGTTGGCAGTGGCATCAGGTCTGTTCAAATAGCCCTTCATGACTGTGTCTCCTCTGACGACAATCTCTCCATCTTTGTTCGGGGGCAACTCCTTCCCTGACTCAGGATCTACAATCTAAATTAAGATAAAGAGCTATATAGATAGACATTGATGGACAGCTAGACATTAATGGACATTGACCGATATGGCTTGCAACAAGACATTGATGGGCAACTATACATTGATGGACATTGATTGACATGGTGGAAAACTAGACTTTGATGGACAATTAGACATTGATACACATTGATACAGGTGTTTTGCAACTAGACATTGATGACCACAATCACAGCAAGAAGATATTCAAATTGGTGGAACCGGGGGACATTGGGACACTTTTCATATCTACTAATTTTGCTCAATGCTGAAAGCACTGAGCAACTCTGAAGCTTGCATGAATATCACCAATACTATTGAGCTGAAGTCCAAGGCATAATAAATTAGACTGCACCTACCCTTTTGCAGCCAGACAGCAGAATATGAGTCGTGATCATGACCGTCCCGATGTGCCCCAGGTCCCCCTACCACAAAAACCAGCTTCATACGCAATAATATGAAACTCCTAGCCTACTACTTGATTCATTTTGAAAGATTGGAAGTCACTTACTTTATACTGTACATTTGGAACAACTTTGCCAACCGATCCCAATTTGATGTCGTGGGCGCGAGTATAATGCGTTGTGCCACAGCTTTCCGTTAAACCATAACCTAAAGAAAGGTGTAATTAATTTCACAATCATAGAAAAAGAGTCACATAGTGTACAAATAGGCCTGATATTTTAGTATCAAACGCACTCAAGTTATAGTAAGGACCATGCATAGATCCTGAAATTTCAATCTAGAATATGACCTGTAATCGAGATGAAGCTTGTGGGTCGCCTTAGATAACAAAAGCAAGAATACATTGTACCACATATGGCAGTTAATTTGCTGCAGGAGAAAATGATTGCTCATTACATTCATAGGCTAATTGTCAAAAATAGCTTTCAAGGCCAGGAAACTTCTTGGGTGGGTATTTTCTATCACTTGAAATATGATCTCTGTGCATATAATGTAACATAATTTTCATTTCAGTAATGACTTCTCGTAATCACCTGCATTGAATGGAAATCCAACGGGGCCTCCCTTATTTTATACACATTGTCTCACACAAGAAATTCCACTCATATTTGACAAAGTAACAAAATAAATGTACCTTGTTTGAAATACTTTATTGTCGGTATCTTCCTTTGTACTTCTTGAAGAGTTTCTCTGCTTGTGGGTGCTCCCCCCATGAATGATTGCTTCAAGGAGCTGAGGTTGTACTTTGCCACTAGGGGGTCCTTCGCCAATCTCACAAATACTGGAGGGGGCGCTCCCAAGAATGTTGCCTGCCACAAATTTAAATATGATTCTTATAATATATTATGTCATATGATGCATCTCTCATACAATATCATTGAAACTTGAAAAGAATAACATGGTTGTTTTTTTTTTAGTTTGTACGGACATGTATTGATCATATTACTAGTCTAATTAATTGCCTATTGAATATATTTACCATAATTATTCAAGTTTTAAATTACAGAAAATGACATAGTGCAAAAACGCACAAGCTATTTCCAAAGTTCTATACCACTCTTTAATCATCAAAATACATTGAGTTTGAAATCAGTCGCATTAATTTTGTGTTGACTCATCAGAAGTGAAAATATTTGGTTTCGAATACACATTCAAACTTTTTTTTTTTCAAATATCAATTTAATGGTCACTATCTAACTTTAAAAAAATATAAATTATAATCATAATGGAGTACCTGATACTTCTGATTAGCCTCCAAAAACGTCTTGAATTCATATTTGGGGAAGAATATCAAAGTGGTGCCACACAGGAGGCTGGTGAAAAAGGTCTGGAGGGCGCCACCTATGTGGTAAAGAGGAAACACTGCCACCCAAGTCTCCTTGCCCTCTACCAACAGATCTGCTCCTTTGGGACTGGAAAACATCAAATAAAATTTTCAATGTGACATAAGGCCTCATTATGGAATGCACTCCCCCATCCCGGGTAACGCTACCAAAGGGGGTTACGCCAACATTAGAAATATTAATGGAGGGAGAAAAGGAAGGGGAAAAAGGCGGAAGGAGTTGGGGCTTCTGGGAGTGGGTCAAAACGGGGTGTAGCATTGATGTATCTTGTCATAAGGCCTGGCAGAATTCAGACAAGGAAGAATTGTAGGAGGAACCAGGGCACATTGGGATGCGAGACTCTATGGGACTGTGGGATTTTCTTGGCTCCTGGCAAGGCATATGATATGGTAGTGCTATCATATCTTGTAATTTCTCGTCCTGATGGTTCCATCATTTACTTCACAAATTACAGCCACATGCAGAAGTATGGAGAGGAAAAGTTTGTTTCCCTACTACTAAAGTAAATTCCGAGGGAATCAGTTCAAACCATTCTGTGCACAAACCATGAACAATGAGGCTTTCTCAATGCTTGTATGGATTTGATACATTGTAACGAACAGCTATGATTTGCTATCCTGATAAACACACTCACTGGTGCCTGAGAAATAAGCATTTTGGCATAAAAGTCATGTTGGGGTTCATTGGGACAGTGAACACGGGGCACAGTGGGATGCACTTTATATGTCAGAATGTAAGTGTCCAAATCAACTGAATGACCTGGGACAGCACACAATAAGTATTCAGGCCACAGTCAATAGAGGCGTAGTGGATTACCATGCTTTGTGAATACATTTATCACAAAGCACTGTGTGTTATTTACATTATGACCACACCCAGGACAATTTATGTTAAATGTTTAAAACTATTTGAAGTTTTTAACTATTGGCACTACAAGGTGTTAATGCGCTGTATATAGTCTTACGCACTACTTTAATCTAATATCTAGTGCGCATGGAGTGTTAAAATGATTTTTTAATTTATGTCCCAATGTGCCCCGTCCGGACACATTGGGACAGTCATGATCATTAGCCTACTTACATTTTGCTGTCTGGCTGCAAAGGGTAGGTGCAGTCTAATTTACTATTTAAGCTCAATAGTGTCGGTGATATTCGTGCAAACTTCTGAGTTTCTCAGTGCTTTCAGAAAAATTAGCAGAAGTTAACAGCGTCCAAATGTGCCTCGCTTCTCCCTATTGAAAAACTACTGACTCGAAGTCCAGATTAAGTACAGTTGAAAACATCCTTAAGCGGCTAAGTTTTGACTGAAAAGCATATTCTCTTTGTCACATGAAAACATTTTGACGACATTTTGAAAAACATTTTGACAACTCACCCCATCGCGGTTGCCCCTGCTGCAATATTGTGATGAGTGATCATTACGCCTTTCGGGAGGCCTGTTGTACCACTGGAATACGGGAGAATGGCAACATCGCGTAGATTGTCAATGGCAACTTCCGGCGCTCGTCTTCCAGGCACGAATAATTCATCTACCGGTATGTACGCTCTGTTCACTTGGTCTCCTACGATGTACACACTCTAAATAGAAATGTAGTGAGAAGACACATATTTAGTCGATCCCAATGTTGTAGCTAATAAAAGTTTATAGATGTCAACCTGCTCTTTTGTGTCAGCTCTCTTTAAATAAATTTACTACACATAATAGATGCAAGAGTAAGACATTTATCAAAATAACTGGGAAACTTCAGTTAATTACTATTTCTTGTACATATGAGTCTAAATTAATAAAATTCACTTATAATAAAAGTAAAGGCTGAGAAATCAGAACAGTGTCGTAGTTGAGGACGCGAAATCCAAGGCAGAGACTGAGGCATAAACCTCCGAGACCTAGTCCAAGGCCGCTGATGGGGCATCCTTGACCGAGAGTGAGGCCATCAAGAAGGCCGGCATCGAGACCTCCAACATTGGATGAGAAGAATCTCTACTGCACCAACGTGGGTTGAGGAGATTTCTGAAAATTTTCTGAGTCTCACACGTAAATTGACCTTTTCAAAAAAGTTTATTGACGTAAATGTTTTTTAAATTCTCAATTGTGAGCCATCTGAGCTGAGCAGCTAAGTATCACTGTTTATGACTATTTATTATGTGCACTGCAGCAGGACGTTAGCTGTCGAAACTGTCCGTGCCAAGCTTTTCACAGCTTGATGTGATCATGGGTATAGTCTAACATAATTATTATAGAAGTTTTTTTAAACACATCTGTTTCTGCTTCAGAGAACAAGAAAGAGTGGGGAAGGCGTCAGTTAAAAAGTCTTACTCTAATTTGTGGTCTGGCTTTCAAGAGTTCTGGAATCATGTGCTGCTTGTCGCTGGTGGTGACTAGATACAGGGCGTTTGAATCATTCAGTTGCCTGGCTACCTCGTCTGAAAAATGAATTAGGTTTAAATCAGTATTCGGTAATCGCAGAACAGCACTGGCCACTGCAGGATTTGTGTGGGCAGCTGGGTGGCTGATTGGTCAGAGACTTGCTCCACTGAAGGTCTTTGCCTGCATGGGTTCGAACCCTAGGCAGAGAACTCTTAGTTTTCAGTGAACCTTCATGAGCAAAATCCCAGCTGGATGTAATTTGGATGAGAAGTGCAATTGGCAACCCCTTGTGTCACTGTATCAGTGTCTGTGTTTGGAAAGTAAAAGAACATGTTGCACATTTACCCCACATGAGGGTTCATTTACTTTCCCAACACAGACAATGACACAAGGGACCACTGATTTAAAATCTGATGCAAATGACATCCAGTTGGGACATTCCTCTTGAAGGTCACATGTAAAAGGGTTTTGGAGTCATCCTGTGTTCGAACCCATGCAGGCACAGACCTTCAGTAGAACTGGTCTGCACTGTAACCACTCAGCCAACCAGCTGCCTAGGCCACTCGGAAGAATGAACCTATTGTCAGAAAATTTCAATAAACGTACATGTTGTGAATAGTGGATTACATCCTGTCATTATTCCTCCAATGGAAGGGATAGCCATCATGACAACACCGAAGTAAGTGGAGTTTGGCAGAAACACCAGGATGACATCTCCCTTGCGCACCCCCGCCTGGTGGTAGAGATTCCCTGCAACATTTTTGATGACGTCATTCAATTCTGCGTAGGTGTATCCTTTGTCTGTTGGGCCATCAACCTGCACAGATAAAAAAAATATAAGAATTTGTCTCATGATAAGTTTTGTTTTATGGATTTTGCAATGAAATTGGAAACGGTTGTTTCTCATACATTTATTGAAACTGAGCCAGATGATCTTCTACTCTTGTGATCTTGCAGCCATGGAAATACAAATGATCACGAAAATGCATGCTCCCAGAGATGCAGAGGTGTACCGAGTCCGAATTCTTTGCCCAAATATCATAATTCAGATTTCGTATCATTTCAAAAAACATCCAGGAATAACTGATTTTTAATGATATTAATTTGATCATCTGGCCGAATTTTTAGTCTCCTTACCTGAATTTTTAGTGTACACCAAATATTTTGAGGTAGGAGAACTACTTGCCCCCCCACCCTCCCGGTATACCTATGCGGTAGTTGAGACTGGGACATCCGAGAACGAGACCGAGGCATGAGCCTCCAAGACTGAGACTGAGTTCATCAAAATATAGCCTTGAGACCCAGGGGCATAATTTTTGCAGAAAATGTGGGGGGGGGGGGGCACCGTCATCATGCAGTCGGATCGGCCGACGGTTCTGCGAATAACTGAGTCAGTCATTTTTACATTCTTGAATTCCGAACTTTTGTACGGCATCGTAACCTGCCGAAGCAAAAAGGTGGGGGACATAATGTCCGACATATCTCGTTGAACAGTGTATTACCAAATTGAGCCCAAGGGCCATTACAAAAACAGTGGCAACTCTTTTTGTTTTCACACAAAAAAGTGGGGGGACATTTAATATAATGTCCCCCGGGGTCAAAAATGTGGGAGGGACATGTCCCCCCCGTCCCCCACCAAATAACGCCCATGTCGAGACCTCCAACACTGATGCCTACTGCGTGATGACTCGTACCTCTTACTCTCTGCGCACAATCATTTGATGACTGATTCTCAGTAAGTCATATCAGTTACTCACATTTTTGTCACATTATATTATTATGGGAAAAATTGTATGGGCTATCACATTGGCACACTTGGTAGAACTTTCATTGATTCAGGTGCAAAATGCCAGCCTCCGATTCTAACCCTTTGAAATAAGACTGCCTAACTGAAATGCTCTATGATCAACGAGACCAAAAGGAAAACACCCTTAAGCTTTTGTTTAGAACCAAACAGGTAGGAGGGGAAATCAAATTTCATAGAGTATTTAAATGGAATTCATTCGTTGTTAGGCGTATGCTGAAAAAGAAACATCCTTCATAGGCAGAACTTGCTCCCAACTTGGAATCAAACTTAGGAAACATCTGACTGTAAAATTGAGAACTTTCAAAATGGAAATGCATTTGTAAAAACACTAAATATTGATTAGCGTACTGGTCATTCGAAAAGTAACATCAAAAGTATTTAAGAATGCATGTTGCCTTGGGCTGACAGGCTCACTGATCATTCTTGATTGGTTTCCCCTTGTCAAGAACGCTTGTCCACTGGCTTTGACGGCGTGGGATCAAATCTCACCTGGGAAATCACTTTAGTCCGAGGTAATGGGACATTAAACAGAGATGGGCGGTATCCAGTATTCTATGCTGGGCATTGGGCAACTGAAAGACGCTGGGCATCCCTGAATTAATAGGGTATGTTCAAGACTCCCAGCTCTTCTCAGCTCATCATAATAGGACGGTCACCAAATTTAGAAAGTGCAGCTCCCTCCACAAAAAGATGGTGGTTGAGCTGCCCCGGCATCCTCACAGGACATGACCTTGTACCCTCTCTGTCTATAGCGAACTTCCCCATTTACAAATATCTGACATTGCTTTTAAGGGCAAAACATGTCAATTTTGAAAGTTATACTTAAGTCTTCACAATATAATCCTGTACAGACCCAAATACTCAAGGTAATAACCCAGTCTCCATGAGACTGCTTTATGTATTAGGCAGTGCAAGCATTGCACTGCAGTCTCCGGATATTGGCCATGCAAATGAGCACAAGCAGCATGCAAATCAGCAAGATATGGCAGAAGGAACTTCAAACAAAATTGTTTTCTTTAGAGTGTGGGAATTTTTGAATTATTAGATAACAAGGTATTTGTTTATAATTTTAGCTATCAGTCCAACTGCAAGTTACAAGGTGACATTAGCAGAAATTAAACAAAGTGACATAACAGGTTTATAGATAATTAATCACACAAGTGTTTTTGGACATAAAAATCCTAAACAAAAGCCAATGTTTATGAAAAGTTATGTAACCAATCAGTAAACGTTTTTGGAAAATAATCATTGTGAATGAAAAGTTATATAACCAATCAGACCACATTTTGTCAACATTTTTGGACAATCCAATATCTGGAGTCCCTCTGACACTTCGTGTCATCGCAAAAATAGGGACTCATGGAGTCTGGTAATAACCAGTGACCTGTCACCTTTCAGTATAAGCCAACCACAACATTCAACATGGCGGTCATGACCGAAGGGAATACATCTGTCTTTTTTATGCTGAATTAAGCCTCGGGGGACTTTTTCCAAAAATGTCAATATTAAGTAATTTGGGGCCAGAGAGGGGGAGGTAATAGAAGAGTGAATGATTGACATTTCTGTAATATCCCAATCAATGTAAATGTCAGTACATTAGTTCCACACAGTGCTCTTTTGTGCATAGGGCTGGTATAGTGCATGTCATTAATATGTCTCATTTGCAAAATGCAGGATATTATGCATTTGAATGGCCCTATCATGAATAAAATATTTTGTTGTGCAAGATTAATCAAATTTGCCAAATGAAAACAGTCACACTCCCTAATCTCTATTTTAGTACATACTGGGTGTATAAGCTTGTAGACCTAAATCCTATAACTATTAATGCCAAGACAAAATCCATGACAACATTTCAACTTGCCCAATGCGGTTGAGGGTTGGCAATGTAAGGGAAATCAGAAATGGAGCATTTCTGTGGAATTGATAATTAAGTTATGAGATTATGAAACCCACTATTAACATCCAAGTAAATTGATATTCACAAAGCAAAGGCCTCTATTAGACGGTTATGATGCATGCAAAATGTTGAATAAAACCCATCATTTTATTTTGTTATCTAAAATCTCAAACGAGAACAGCAGACAGATTGACGCTCTTAATCCGAAAGGTTCTTGATGGTATATATATAAAGAACCCACAGTAAAAAAAATTTGTTAATGGTTCAGCTGAATTGAAAAGGTTCAATACTGGTTGGAAGTAAATTGGAAGGCCCTATGAGGACCCTATGCTCCTAACCTGAGGGAAAGGGGTTCCATTACCGGATTTCGGCGCAGCAGGATTATCTAGGGGCTGTTTTTGTTTTGTGTTGGATCCTTTTTAAAGTTTAATAATGAACCTTTTAGGGTTCTTTATCCATACTAGCTCACATAACCCATAAAAGTTCCATGTAGAACCTTTTTGTCAAGAGTGTGTGTAGCATTTGGTCAATGATGTTGAGGAAACGTCCTATTCATAGCGTTTCAAAATTTTACAAGCTCATGGATATTGGAGATTGCAGAAGCATTTTGCAAATAACACGCATGTGCATGCGTTCGTCGAAATTAAGCATTTCACTTATTTTGATAATGTTATAGAATGCATAAAAAGTCTGTGTTCCACATATAATCATAGTTTGCACAAGAGAGATCAGTTTTGCATAAATACATTTTTGGCTCATGCAGGGAGCCCGATGTGTTATAAAATAAAACTTACATTAATTTATTATAACATTTTAGGCAATTCCTTTGCTTTGCACAATACTGCCAAAGAGATGCATTCTAACTTGGACTTTAAGATGATAATACAAACATTTCCTCAAGTCTTGCAAGCCAAAGACTCTTTTTAAATGAGTTATACATGTATGCATACTATCCTTTTGGGTGAAGTGAGAAAAAAAAAGTGAACAAATATTTCAGAAACGCCTGTAATTATGAATTTCCAAAATTATGATAACACAGACATTTTCAAACATAATTATATCACACTGAAAAAACACTTTGTGTAAAATAGCAGACAAAATCTATGTGTAAAATGGGCTTTGTGTATTCAAGTCAAAATAATGTGTGACACAGACAAGCAGTGTTGTACAACAGCATAAAGCACACTGTTGATCCAGCAACTTCCAATTTGTCTGATATTTCACACAAAATTCCACACAAAATATTGGATACTTTTTTGCTTGGTACAAGACTAATCTTCTTTATAAATGTTTTGTTTTGTTGGCCAACATGGCAAACAATTAAACTGGATTAAAACTGACCTCGTTTAGATTTTAAAGTCATCAAGCTTCACTTAAGAAGTGTACTGACTCAGACTGACTACATATTTGTTAGCAAGACAAGCATGTTGCAAGCTTGGTTAAAAGTACATTTGTCACTGGGAAGTTCACATTGTGGGGTTTGCTGGAGCTGATTGAAATATGTAAAGGTAAGTTAAAGATTTGCTTTAATTATTTTTGATTGCATGCATGAAACAAATTTGATTTATCACAGATTTTAAGTGGAAAATTGACTAGATTATTACAATGCTCAGATACATTGTTAGGGTGAGTGATACTTCCAAGTTAATAGCACGGCATGAGTCAAATATAGGCCATTACAAAGGGCTAATTCATGTCTCAAACATATGGCATTGAAAATTCATGTATGAAATTATGTGTGGAAAAAGTTCATCTGTTTATTTCTAAGAAAATTGAATTAATTATTATAAAATTTTGTTAATTGTTAGCTTGAAGACTGCGTATATATACTTATTTGTAAATATGGCTAATTTATATGTTGTTTTGAAAACAATGGAATTATTGGGGCATATCCGTGGCTATAGGTGCAGAGTGGTTGGGACAGTTGTAGAACATTGGAATATATTGGGATAGTTTTTTTTTTAATGGACAGTAAGTTTGGATTAGGTTTAGTGTACAGATACTGGACATTGTTCATGCTTGGGACAGTTGATGTTTGAGACAGTTGAGGGTAAGTTTAGGGTTAGTGCATAGATGTTGGACCTTGGTCATGCTTGGGATAGTTGCTGATTGGGATACTTAAGGCCTAGTTCAAAAATAATGAAGCCAAAGTGTGACATGACCATCAAAATTTTAGAATGTTTATAAGTATCAAATGACCACATAATATTGTAACAAACATGTCTAAGTTCTAGAAACTGTATTTACCATTTTGCTGTGGTTTGTGGAAATGACTGATAAAAGCTGAATATTACCAAATTTTATTTATTTTTATTTCCATGGCAGTAAAAGAAAAGTAGACTAAATGGTAACTTATCATCAAATTAAATCTAATTTTTTTGTTGGATGACAGAACTCATATACTCTTAAGCCTCCATGGCTGTTTTCATCCAAATTCACGAAATATTTTATGAGGAAAACAGTATTTTTCGAAATTTTGTCGCAATATTAAAAAAAAACGTTCAAATTTTCTCCCCAGATGTACATATTTTCCTCTAGAACGATTTCACCTGTCCTGTGTTATGCACCCAAATGTGGGCTTCGAGTTGGTACCAAATAAGTGCCACCAAAATGAATACGGACAGAGCAAATGATGATAGAAGCGTGTTTTTTAGCCTATTTTTCCACTAAAAAGCCAATTTTGGGTACTTGTGTGACACAGAAGTCAAAAAAGTGTTCTGGTTTTGACCCAAATCCATTTTAAATGTATTATCAGTAATAACTGGATGAAGCGAAAGAGTAATTACAAAATTAAAGTGAAATTTGTACTGGTTATTGCCTATTTCGACAAATTGGCCCAAAATTTTGAGGAAAGCTTCACAAAGAGCAAAATTTTGATAATTAAACATTGAAACATACTCCAACTACTGAATTATTGTGTTGATTATCACTACAAGTAATACTAGAATGATTGCTTTACTCCTTACAAGAAAACCATGAAAATATGATCAATATTTTCCATAGCGTTACGCTTGCGACAAAGCCCAATTTGTATTTTACCACCAGAAACCAGCTGCGGACATGGATTACTTGATTGTTTCTCAATACTACACAGATTTTGCAATATTACAAGCCAAACAAGATTTAAAACGGAGCTTTTATTCCTCTGTGGCACTAGAAAGTGTTCTGGGTGTTACGCTTGCGACGGATTCACCTACCCTGCTATTCATTGAAATTTTTTAGTGAACTAAATTTTCCACAACCACAAGAAGCTCCAAAATGGGTAAGCAGATATAAGACTAGGTCTCAAGGGCCAAACGATTCAACTGACATATGTCAAAGGGGCACTAGAGCATCCCAGATCAGTAAGTGTCAAATTTTACTTAATTTTTGGAAGTCAACCTTTGAATCCAAATAGCTCAATAATGTCAACACAGGCAAATATAAATACTTGATTTGATGGATTTATGAAGCCTGAGGATGTAGAGATTCAAAAAAGTATTGGGAAATTTCCTTAGAATATGTCCAAATTTGTAAAACTGAAAGAATTCAAGTGGTAAAAAATGTTATGTCACGTTTTTTTGGTGAAAAAATGCCTGTTTTTCAATGTAATTCAACTCTATCTCAATAACTATGAGACAGAATGTCATGAAATTTTCAGGAAAGTTGCACAAGAATGTACTTAAAGCAATGATGTACCATTAAGTTGTCACATACAGCCATTCTCATATTTTGAGACCCCTAAAGAAAATAAGCTGCGTGGCTTCATTATTTTTGAACTAGGCCTTAAGCCTTAAGGACAGGTAAAGGGTTAGTGCATAGATGTTGGACATTGGTGCTTGAGATAGTTGATAGGTTCACGGTAAGTGCATATTGTATGGATGTTGAAAATTGGTCATGTTTGGTTGACATTGAAGATAGGTACAGGCCCTACAGGGCTAGTGCATAGATATCGGGCTAAAGCCATCTGTATGTGTAGTATGTTTGGAATAGTTGGAAATGGTACATTCATAGGTGTAGGAGCCAGGGGCCAGGGGCCAGAGGGGGGGGGGCTGCAGCCCCCAAAAAATAAAATTTTGAAATATAAATTTTTCAGATGGTTTCGGGCTGAATATTTTGTGAACTTAGATTTTGGGGCAATTTCGACGATATTTTTTGGGCAGCCCCCAAAATGTATTGACCTCCTGTGCCTATGGACCGTACATTGGTTACGATTGGGATGGTAGTAGTGTGTGTGGTACACATGACATGGTTCATTACATGTATATGTAAGTGAGGGCTTGTAATCCCCAGAGATACAGTACTCTGAAATTGAAGGAGATGGGCACTGGGCAGGGTTATAAAAGCATTATAATGAAAAGAATAACATGTCCTGTGTGCTCATTAAAGAGTCTAGAGTGCATTTTTTAAAATAGTGTGTGTGTTCGTAGTAGAATGTTGCGAGCACTGGTCAGTCTTGAGTGTATGTTCTCTTGTAGCTGATCACGTGACACATCAGTCATGCATTACTAAAGCCTTGATTTTGCTCTTTGCTTATGAATTTCTACTCATGCAAAGACAGTAGTAGGACAACTTCAGTTTTGTTTCTGTCTGTATTCAATACTTGTAATTGTTTATTTCAGAGTGACAACGATTTCTCAACTAGTTGGCCAGACATTTTGATAATTTTGCCGGGAAATGGGAGAGAATGGCACCAGCACTGCTGTCAAAGCTACACAAAAGCTCAACAATAGAAGGAAAGAGATGATCTTAAAATTGCTAATGATGGAATTGATTTATAAGCAGGTAAGAAAGGAGCACATCGCAAAGAATTAGGAAGGTGGCTATAACTATTTATTATTTTACAGAATAGAGTTACAACACAACATTTATAATGAGTGGCCACCTTGGGCAGCACCTTTATCTTTTTTACATTACAACTATGCCAATTGTAGATGTTTTATACAAGATTACTTTTACTAATTGGATAACTCCACATAGTGTATTTTGTAAATTTAATATATTCTATGGGTGAACAATTGAAAAAGACATACAAGACTGGAGTATGTGTATGGCACTTGTTAGACAAAAATTAGAAATAATATTGTGTATATTTTCAAATATGGTCAATAAATAGATTCATTTCGAATTACGCTATATATCTGTTGATTTTCTCAATACACACAAATCTAGTTTACCTAATTGGTATAGTTGCAGAATGTTATTTGGTAGATCATTTTCTTTCCTCATTAAATTGTCAGCATTCCTTATTTTGCAGACGTCGTGGCTAAAATGGCAATTTACAGAGACCATGGAATATTTTGTGGATTTCAAACTAGTAAGTTTTGTATTTTGTTATTATATTTATTGGTGTATAATTATAATAAGACCAAATGGTTACAATGTTTGTGGTGTTTAAGATGTGCCCGACGACAACTTGCAACAATCTTCTGATGTTGCAAATGTTATTTTTGGCTGTTGTTGTTGTGTTGCGACAAGTTTAGCCTCAAATGATATTGGTAACATTGTAGTGGTTACTCAAGAAAAACTGTTTAATTAATAAATTACATAATTACATGAGTGGGTACAGAGGACTCAAGATTTCTTCATGAGTGGGGGTGCATATCAAAATAACATCGTACAAAAATTTGATCTTATTCTTGCCCAATTATACAATTCACAAGAGAGCTAAATTTCGCTCAGATGATCTATACTAGTCAGTTGAATTTGCCTAGACATGATTTCCCAAAGGTAAACAATGTAATAACACCAGCAACATATCTCTTTATGCAAGAAGAACCATTGGGTATTCCACAATATATACTGCATGGTTTATATACATAACTTCTTCATGTGGTATTGCAAAACAACCTGGGTTGTAGTCTATTTGCATGCGAAGGTTTAAATGATGCTCTACTTACATGAAAATGACTGACAAATAACAAAATAAGGATCAATACATACAAATATGGATGGTGTTATTCACTCTTTCTTTTCTTTATCTATTACTTTTCAGGTGGGACCAAGCATGGATGAGTATGTGGGATTGAGAAAGATTCCTTTAGCAAAGGAGGTGTCACATGGTAGCAACAATTTCCTGCTCTTCGCAGTTGCAGCATTGTCGAAGCGCAGCAGTATAATACATGATCTGCTTGAATTGGAAAACAATATTTATGACTTGCCCATTAAAATTAAGGACATTTTTATTTGGGATGGGTATGTAGACCAATCATAATTATAAACTTTATTCGATTTGTACATTCATATTGTGAAAGAACTATGCAAATATCTTTATGATTTATAGAAAAATACATATTGACTCTTTTCTAAGCATATGATTTTACCTCAAGTACTGTACACTGTATCATTATTTGCTATTTTTTAATTAAACATTCATACGATCAATGGAAATCTTGTTTTGGTTATCATTGCATTTTGGAGAATGAAATATACCTTGTTTATCTATATCTAAAGGGTTAAGGATTCATGGACTGTGCATAGATTTACTAATTGTTAATTCAGACAATGATCTGTGCTGTAGTGGATCAAAGGCTATGTTGCTATACACAAGAGCATGTGCCGAAATAGACACAATTCTGACAAAGGCTATGTTATTATACACAAGGGCATGTGCTGAAATAGACAAAATTCTGAACAAAGGCCATGTTATTTTAAACAAAGGCATGTGCTGAAATAGACAAAATTCTGAACAAAGGCTATATTTTTATACACAAGGGCATGTGCTGGAACAGACAAAATTCTGAACAAAGGCTATGTTAATTTAAACAAGGGCACGTGCTGAAATAGACAAAATTCTGAACAAAGGCTATGTTATTTTAAACAAGGGCATGTGCTGAAATAGACAACATTCTTAACAAAGTCTATGTTATTATGCACAAGGACATGTGCTGGAACAGACAAAATTCTGAACAAAGGCTATGTTATTGTAAACAAGGGCATGTGCTGAAATAGACAAAATTCTGAACAAAGGCTATGTTATTATGCACAAGGGCATGTGCTGGAACAGACAAAATTCTGAACAAATACATTGTTACTTCAGACAATGATCTGTGCTGAAATAGACAAAATTCTAAACAAAGTCCATGCTAAGTCAAGCAATGGCATGTGTCAAAACAGACAAAATTCTAAACAAAGTCTATGTTGCAACAGACAAATATCTATCATAAAATTAACACATATTCTGACAGTTTTGATGTGTAAAGCAGACAATATATTTTGTTGGTTTACACAAACTTTTTTAGACAAAAATTATTGTCTAAAATATCACACATTTCATTTTGTCTGGAATAGACTAGACTTTGGACGGACACCAGCTAACATGCCATTTTGTGTAAATCCAGACAAAATTTGTCTATTTTTAGACAAAGTGTTTTTTCAGTGCAACACAATATTTGTAACACTTCATAATGCGTCAATAGTCATTAGATACTAACCAAAGCTAGTTTGTTTCCCCATTTTGAGAAGTTCTCTCCGATGATGGGTCCAAATCCACCAGTTGTGGGGATTGAGAAAGAAGGCTCCTCTGAACTCCACACCATTTTCTTATTTAGTGCATGGTCAACTGATACGGTCACTTTAATAACAAAAGTGTTGGCCTTGTCTTAGTGCTTAAAGTCCAAAGGGCCGTATGAAAGTAGGTGCTGCTGGCTCAATTAAAATTAGGCCATTTGGATATAAGTCGAATAAAAGCAAATAAAAATGTGGGACTGGTAAATAAAATAGACTTAGGTGTTGTATTTTCAAGGTAAAAACCTTGTGAAAACCCAATCTAATAAGAGTCCAGTATCATTTTATTTTATCAATCACTGTGACCCATATATATATGAACAAGTACCCAGTAAAGATAAGTTCCCAAAATAGCAATCTGTCTCCTATAAAATCATTGAAACAGACTTAATCATAAGGATGAAACTGTATACTTTTGACCGCAATGATCTATCCTGTACTTACATTACCCCAGCTACAGACTGACTGCAGCTAGACACATTTTTCAGATAATTAGATGTATTGCAAAGAAATGGTTGTATGGATGGTTAAATAATTTTTTGAAATCTTCACTATATCACCATAAGTTGTTAGATATTGTATACATCACGATAAGTAAGATAACATAGTCCAAATCTTGATAATTCTGATAATAAATAAGTGATTAACAATGACACAGCAAAAACTGCTAAGTCATTTGTAGGAATAGTCCCAGATTCCTAAAAATTAATGCTATGTTAACAATAGTGTTGTTGGTCTTTTTTTTTCTAAACGGATGAAAACACGACATGTGGCACTTATAGAAAAAAAAAACGGATACAGGGGTTCTTCACGGTTTGAAAGTGGAACAAAGCTTTTCCAACTGGGCCCTGAAGGTTTACTGTTCATACTAGTAAAAAACACTCTAAACACAAAACTAAGGTTCCACATGCATGTAAAAATTAAGGCAGGCATAGTTTCGAACCCCAGGTGGGGATTCCCCACTAAAATTTTCAGTTGACGTTCATGAGCAGAATCCCAGCTGGATGTTGTTCAGTTGAGATGCTAAATTGGCGGCCCCTTGTATCAGTGTCTGTGCTGGGCAAGTAAAAGATTCCTCACATGGGGTAAATGTGTAACATGTTGAGGACTCCCGCTCTCTCTTCCATCTCATCAATCAACACTCATGAGCGCCATAACTGGGCTTGGAGGGCTGCATTATATATCTATCTATCAATATATTTATAAGGCAATGTCAGTTTGCCTCTTCTGGAAATGGTAAGTTCATTTCCTGGGATGACGAAATTAGACCAAAGTTTACAATATAAATTGCGAATGGTAAAAATTTTAATTTTTAATGAATCTGATGATTTTGTGATTGAAGTGATAAAATATGGACAACGATTTTTCACCAGTATCGAAAATTTTGCTGACATGCACTCACGATCTTATTATAAATACAAGCGACAAAGTAGTTGCAGTTAATTGATTCAAAGTGTTTGAGTTACTCAAATCAATGTCATCATTGTCACGCATATAAAATGTGCTTATATCTGAATGATGTGATGTATCCATCTTCAAGCTATATCCTTTTTTTTTTCTCTTGGTAGGTAGGCCTACAATGCCTTACATGTGCGTGTAATCAGATTCCTCCTCTGCGACATGATCACATTCCTGATACAGGTCTGCTTACTCATGGTCATATTTCATTTCGTGAATACGGAAGACCAAAAAGTTGTTTGATCAGATAAAATGACAAAAGTTGTTGTACATAATGTAGAGTATACTCTTTCTCTTTAAATTAAGTTAAATGCCATTGGTTTCCATATTAGACGTGTCTCATGGTTATGGTTAAACACAGCACACATCGCTCCTGAATAAATTTCAAGATTAAAAAAATTCAACAAGAAAACCAAAAGCGCACGCTTATAGAGCAGGGTCAGGAGAACATTTTTTTAAAGACAAAAACCGAAAAATTCCGTTGGGAAAATTTTGAGTTATCGTCATTTTAATTTTTTTGTTTATCACACTCATATTATTTTCTTGGTGACACGGGGGCATAGAAAGTTGTTTAAGTCATTTATCATGTTTGGAGAGACACATGTTGATGGTAAGACATCATTGTTTAATTTACATGATAATTGAATCTGTGTTAGATATGTATTGGCTAAAAATAGTGTGCAGAGTGTGATAAACACATGCAGAACATATTTGGGTCATTCTCAAATTTCGGGACAATTTGCGTCACTCTAGCTCCCTGACATTAATATGAATGCGATAAATATCTGAAGCATCACTCTGCATCTGTTATTCATATTTCTACTTAGAACCACTGCATTTGGAGCAAAAAGTCATTCATTAGACTTTTTTTAATGCATTATGTCCAGAAATCCGTGCAAAATCAATGGTTTTTCCCTGTCACTGGACCTGACATGACAAAATCAAGTGTTCATTTTCTCCTAATATACCATTATTTTCAAAGTTTCTTTGCAGGATTCATGGGAACATAGACTTGAATTTATATTTTTTAGTTCATATTCAATTTTTTTTTTGGTATAATTTCATTGATTAAATTAATACAATAGTTGTGTCACTAATTTATGTCAATTTTTTTGTCCCCTCCGTTACTTGCCATAGCTCTGTTACTTATTGTTTTTTATGAGCTATTTTCACTGAATATCATCAGACGCATGTGCGCCATAGTACCACTGCCTTGCAGACTTCATAAAACATGGATTCAATAAATTATGACATAATGTTCATAAAAAATGTTTTTGGTCCCACTAAAATGTCCCCTCCATTTCCTTCATTTCCAAGCTTACCAATGATAATTTTACAGAGCGATTTCATGCATATGTTGCTGAGGGTGGCAGGTTTTAATATTCTGCAATTATTTTGTCTAATCTCCAAAATAAAAAGCAGTAATGAGCGAAAAGCAAAAAATTGTTCCCCTCCGTTACCGTCCACTCCGTTACCAGATCATGAGCAAGAAATCGACATTTGGACCAAAAAATCTACTGATACGAGATGAAGTACTTCTGAAAATAATAGTTACATCAATCTTTTATCATTTTTCCTTTTGTTGCTGTTGCTACAGTTGGTTTTTTATATCAAAATTCCCCTCCGTCACCACATTGTCCCCTCCGTTACAGGACAATTTTCCTATACCCGTTGTCCCGAAATTTGAGAATGGCCCATTTACCAAAGAAGTGAATTTGTTGCCGCTGTAAATTGATTCAATCTTTTGTTGTGAATGTTTCACCTGCTTTTAGCTTGATTTGAATTTAATTTAGCCTTTCTTTTGAATTTTTGCAACGCTTTTCATCAAATTATGACATTTCAAATGAGTTCAATTTGCGGATCCTTCTTACTAAGACTGAATGTGATTTATATAAATTGCCTCAATATATTATATAAAAATTTCATAAATCTTAAGAAATAAACCCCAACTGTGGCTTTTTGTGATCCAAGAAATGACATAATCAATATTACTGACGGATTGTTTTTGGAATAATTTCAGGACAAAAAACCCATTTAATGGACTAAATTACTCAGCCAAGCCATCATACTATGACATTGAGATGCTAAAGAGCTTGACAATTGATACTGAAACACAAAATGATATTAAAAGAGAGTCAATCATGCGCAAACAACAGCAAAGGTAGACAATTGAGCAGTGATGAGTCAAATATTCAATATAGAAGATATCTAATAGAGGCTATAAGCTGATTATTATGCAAAGGTATTGTTCTTTTAACTTCCGCATCTGCTGACATTTGTAGATATTGATAAATAAAATCTAACAAACATATAATGATAACAAACAACACAAATTCTATAATGAGAAAATGCATGAAATATTCATATATCATGTAATATACATTTAATTTGGCTAAAAATGGCCAGAATACAATAAATCATTGAAAGGGATTAATAGAGGCAATATACAAAAGCTGCAAACTTACTTGCAGGTGTGTTAATTCTTATAACATGCAGTGACATGTGTTTATCACACCCTGCACAATATTTATGGTCCAAAAATAAGCTACCACGGATACAATGGTAATGTAAATTAAAGAATAATGTCTTACCATCAACATTTGCCTCCCTAAACATCCTAAATGTCTTTAACAGCATTCTTTGCCCCAATTTTAGCATGAAAATATGAGTGTGATAAACAAAAAATTTTAAATGAATATAACTCAAAATGTTCCCAACGGAATTTTTCGGTTTTTGGCTTAAAATTTGCTCCTGACCCTGCTCTGTAAGCGTGCGCTTTCGGTTTTCTTGTTGAATTTTTTTAATCTTGAAATTTATTCAGGAGCACTGTGAGCACTGATAATATGATTATCGCAGGCATCATTGATAGAATGCTTCATAAGTTCATAACACTGCAGTTTCCTTCTACCAAAGCTATCTAGACCAGTCTGTATGATTGTACAAACAAAGTTTCAAGGTGATATGACCAAATAAAGTGTTTATTTGTTAATTTTATAAGGCATCTGCCGGCTGGTGTAAAATCTCTTGCAAGATGTGGACCCGTCTAATTATTCAACTCCCCTCATTCAATGCCTTTGCCAGTAAATTTGGCTTGAGACCTCAATGTTATAATGCAAGCATTGTATCACAATACAACATGAGTAATGTTATACCCTTTGCCATGAAATATATTAAATTTTGATTTAACATGGAATTAATTCAATACCATATCACGGAGAGTTGTGCTTGCTCTCAACGTCACATGTATGGATAGAGTAACAAACTTTTTGTTGCTAATGAAGTTTGATTCACTCTAAAAAAATGTCGGAAAAAACCAACATTGATTTTTTTAAAAATCCATGTTGGTTTTGTATTGAAATTTGGTTTTCAAAAAACCATTTTGAATCTAAAAAACCAATTTTGTCTGAAATTTTTTAGAGTGTTGACATGATGGTTGAGAGAAAGAGAAGAATATGAAAAGCTGATACCGCACAATTTTACAGTCTGTAAATTTGATATGCAACAATAGTTGGCTGTTGCCCGGTAAAAATAGTCATACCGGCATTTTCGATGTTAATTTGATTTAAGGTGACTAATCCCACTTGCTGGTGACAGGCAAACGAAAGGATTGTGCTTCTGATTTTTACTATAAAATCAGTTATGACAAATCAAATGGCCATCTCTTGATCAAACAGCCTCTGTGATTCAATGTTAAGGTGACTCAAGCATGGTGGTTAGATCATACAGATTTTTCTAAAAATTTGCACAGGTACTCTATGAAAAACAAAAAAATTTCACCGACTCGTTTGGTTGCCATGGTAACGCCATGTTTTGCCTGATGACTGCTTAAAAGTCATAAATTGAGTTATTGGTTATGTACCACAGAATAAAGCATTACATGCATTTGTCACACAAAAACGTCAGAAATGTCTTCCCAAGGATTTACCTCAATACATTTGTCATAAATTTGAAGAAAAAGGTTAAAATACTTTTTTCTGTTGGAGCTCAAAGGACTCCAATACACTAATTAATTGCAGATTTTGCATGCATCAATTTTGGTGAGAAAACATGTATGTAAATATTCCACGTTTCTGTATCAGTTTTTTCTTAGGATGGTCCTTCATACTGCGTCTTTCTCATACATTAATGCAGTAAAGAAAATGAACTACATGAGATTTTGTTCTGTTTTGGATAGTGTCATCAATTATGAAAAGCATCGTAATGACTTGTTCTGATGAGGTTTTCCTCTTTTTTCAGTGTATACATATATGGTAGAAGTTGAGTTCTTGAAAATCTCCTTAAAAGTGGATTCCATGCCTACACTTGTAGATTTTTGTGAATACTTCTAGGTTACTATGAAGTTTAAGATGAAGTGTTTGCTAAATTATTTTGAAGTGCGTCTAAGTTATTATGAAGTACTCTAGGTGCTGTGGAACATGTCACAAAGCATACATGCTGCACAGGAAAAGAGTGCAGCAGACATGGGTGTGAGAAAGGACTTTTACTAGCATTGATCACAAAATAACACAAGGGAAACAAGACTGAAGGATATGCTTGTTTTGCAGTCATTTGTCCCAGGAACCTCCCACTAAAAAAAGGATTGTATGATTTCTATTTACTTGAACAACTTAGAAAGAAAAAATAAGCACCTGGAATCATTTGGACCAGGTAAAACCTTCGAAACAAGTGAGTTTGCAAGAAAAGTGTTCATTTAGCAAGGCTGCAAAACTACTTTGAAGTATTTTACTTTTGTATACAAAATTTAATCATGCATACCTCATACACGAGTTATACAATAAACATATATTGATGAATAATATTTTCCCATTAATATTTGTCGTTTTAAATGACCTCCACCCAATTAACCACTTTCTATATCCTTTAGTGCAGAAATATATTATAAGATTATGAAAAAAAAACCAAATGGCCCAGAGAGAAAACTGGGCAAGAAATATTTATTTAAACTCCCTCCCCCAGGGGATCTTATTGTTTCCCCGAGATACATTGACTTTTCTTTGCAAAAATATAGCTATAGGCCTATATTTGAGAAGCGATTTTGTCAAATCCCATGCAACACATGAAAATAAATTTTTCAGTACAGGTTTGAACATCCTGATTTTGAAGTAAAAGTAACTGAACACAACAGGTAGGGTCCATGGCAAGTTTATATCAGATCAGAAATATGGCAGACCTAAGTTGACAGCTATACGTATCTGACTGGCATCCTAGAAAAAAATTGTCACATAATTTTTGCAATACTTGCAGACAGCTGACGTTATAATTACAGTCTGTCTTCTATATTCCAGATAAAAATTAAGTCACTGTCTCACTTATTATTAGGATATGTTGAAGGTGACAGCATTAATTTAGGAACATGTGCCGGTCTGATAATATGGCATCTAGATTATCATGTGATTATTGGCACGTACCGTAAAACGGGGTTTCTTTGGCCGTTCTGTACTACTTTGGCCGCCAAATGGGAAAAAGATTCAGTATCCTGTATCTCTCAAACCAATACAGATATCAGGAAATTTCTTTGTGCATCTGCTAGAGTTACTTGTCTACTTTATATGTACATAAATTTTGTTTCAATATCATGATACCAGTGCTTCTGGTGAAGGCCATTCTGGGAAAAAGCAGATCTGCAAAAAAAGTGTGATTTTGCAGGGATGTGTCTACTTTGTTCTGGGTGGGTCAAGTGCAAGCTTACGCTGTAAAAACTGTGGACGATTTTTAAAGATAATATATCTCAGATTCAAACTACTCAGGATTTGTTTATATGTTATGCAATTTAGTGAGTTTAGGGCTATGGCCAAAGTTACCCCAAATCTCCAAGTCAGTGTCGGGGTTACTTTGGCCACCCCAGGAAATGGCAATTGGCAAGAGTTGGAACAGTGTGTAGTTAATAGCACTCAAGGAGCTATAAACCTTGATTTAACAAACAGGTGTATGACCCTGAAAATCATGTTGACTGCCCCAGATGCTAAAAAAATACCATAAATGGTCCAATGCAATAATTGTAATTTGTGTCATTTAACAAGCATAATATAACGATGTTGTACTGGCTGCTAGGGAAGCTTTGAACCACCGTAGACGTATGATTTCATCCAAAATAGCATTAGACAAAGTTATTCCATATTGGAATATTTTTTATGGTGTTTGTCAACATAATGTTACATCGGTGAATTAAGCAAAAAGTTGAAAACTAGAATAGAAATCTAAAATGTCATATGATTGATAAAAATTGTTTAAAATGACTCATTTTATGACTGGTAGCATATCTTACATTCTTGTGGCCTAAAAACTGGGGTATGTTCACATAATGGCATTCTGAATTCAGAGGCAGTAGTACATAGACCGTGGTACACGTATCAATACTTAATTTTTGTCCAGAATTTGTGAATGAGTCACAATTCATTCTACATAACAAAAATACATTCCTCGGCATGTTAGGTGGCCAAAATAACATAACTAATTAAATTGTACTGCGGCACATGGTATTACATAATCAAAATCTAAGGCGGCCAAAGTTACCCCAACTCTGGGGTTACTTTGGCCGACCCTTTAATTATGTAATAAAACATAGAACCATGACAGATTATGGAAAGCTTTTTTACAGATGGAAACCTCAATGTACTGGCTGTGTTATGACACAAAACTGTTGATATTCAACAAATAGTTTTTCTCAGAACACAAATTTGGCGCTCCGAAATGGCCAAAGTAACCCCGTTTTACGATACAGTTGTCTGAAGATGCTTTTTTTTTCCAGATCGTGACACAGATAGCTGATGTCAGCTGTTTTGTCTTACTTTGGATAAAATGATGACATTATTCAACTCATGACTCAGCTTTGTTCAAAATATGGGAAACAGATGAGATAAAATAAATCCAAATCATGTAGCTATTCAAAGACTCATTAAAAGAACACAAGACTTTCACATGCAGGAAGATCTTTCGGTATAACTATTATCAAATTAAAACCCCCTGGTGCAGAACTCCTTTGAGATAACGTTGTAAAACATCCACTTGAAAGAAAGACTTAGTTCATTATGACAATATTTTCTTCTGTGTTGGTAACAAAAGATTTACCATCTGAATCAGCTGCAGAGTTTGCACGTTTGTCTGGAGGGAGCAGGGGAACTTGTTTGGACGATATTCTTTGAAGTTCCTGATACAAGTCATCTGTTGAGTAACGTTTATCTGGAGGAAGCATCGGTAAGCCTAACCCTCCTGGCATTCTCAATAACGCCTTCATTCGCATATAATCAAGAATTAAATGCAGATTTGCAAGGGAATAATCAATGTCTTAATTATAATGCAATATGTTCATTAGACTATAACAAGTTCTTGCTATACCACATAACTGATGTTTTCAATGAATACTTCGTACATAGATATTGAAACGGATATAAGATTTAGCTTTTTCAGCAAATTAGACCACATCTGCATGTTTTTTACACCGATCCCGCAAAAAGTGTCCCGTCCCGCACCTGCACATCCGCGTTTTATTACGAAATCCCGCGTCCCGCCGTTCCGCAGATTTGGTCCGCATTTTATGCACGACGCTAGCCCCGTTCTGCTGACGTAGATTCACACGCCGATTCTTGAATCTTAGGAAAAGCCTCCTGTCGGGAGGCCTGTGGCCATCTATACAGAGGCGAGTGGCTATATATATAGAATCACTAAGACTATATCGGCGATTGGCTGATGCATCGCCTCTAAAAATACTGATTTGAATTATGAAGGCCAAGTTCACTTAGATTTTGACCCTATACAAAAGTATACTGATTAACTCCAGGGCGCAGCGCCCTTTTGACCTTTTCAGAGGTCGAGTCTGGTGCAGAGGACCTCCGTCTTTGAAATTCAACACCTGTTTTTATGAAGTAGCACGAAAGGCCCAGGAAAGAGGAATCTGTGAGTAATGTGTAAAAATGCTTTCAAGCACTTGTGAACTTTTGTGCCAAGATAGCATACATGTGAAACTTGATGCATATGATATGCCAAGGGGCAGTATCTGGACTTGGCATGCTGCAACAGCAATAGTAGGGGAGAACGGGGCTTTTTGAAGCACTCTTTTGATTTTTTCTCCAGAGAGCTAATGGCATTATTATGACATCCGAACCAAATTTTGGCATGTGATAGTAAGGGTGGTTTCAAACAGTTTACGTTGGTCAGGGGGTATAATGACTTAATCTATCAGAATAACATAGCTCACCTGCAAACTCACTTAACTCAGTGATGCCTTTTCATCAAATCATATTTATGAATTTTTCAATTTCAAATCTGAGTGGAGGACACATTGCTATATAGCCTTGAAAATCTTATATACTACTGTCTGCTTTTTAGGTACGTACCTTCATACCATTGATCTTAAAATTCTGTACTCCATTTCACAAAATAAATTGTTTTAAATAATAACTGTATACAAATATGTTCTGATATTAACATTCTGGATAGGCACATGACATTCCCTTTGCTAAGTCAATAGGGCTTGTCAAAAACACGAAGCTCAGCATAAATACCAGTAAGCCTATCAGCCAACCAACTGAAGTACCTATGTCTCCCTAAAGCCTGATCAAGCTTGAGTAATTCTCAATGTAGTGTAGGGTGGTCCACATTCCAATGGGAAAAATCAAATCTCATAAAACCCCCAATTTGAAAGTGGATATAGATGACCATATAAGTAAAACAAACACATGCAAAATTTCAAACAAATTGGTTAATGTTTAGAGGTGGCACAAAGCCCTCGAAGTTTATAATGTAATTCCTCATTCGCGCGACTGAAAAATTGGTCATTTTCCCAGATCTTTCTCAGAATTGAATATTTTTTCCTGATTTTTTAGTACATGATAAAATTGGCATTTCAAAGTAATATCTGGGGGTTATCTGTTATTAATTATTTGTAGTAAGTGAAATATTTGACTGTTTTTATGAAAAAAGGCTTGATGATTAACCTATGTAAATCTATGCTTACCTGCTATGAGGCATTATAAGCCAGACAGAATATTAGGAAAGCAGTGGGCATCCTGTACATACTAAGAAAAATGATACTTGATCAAAATAATATGCTGTTATAGCAAGATTTGCAAATACCGATGATTTTGAGGTCTGTTGATGGGCAATCCCATGTTAAACTTCAACGGCTTTGTGCCACCTCTAAATATCAATTGATTTTGCTGTAATTTTTACACAATACCTTCTATCCATATGACATCACAATTCAAGTTTCAAATCAAAGAAATTCAGAAGAAAGTGTTTTTGGACCACCCTAATG